>WELB01000042.1:470193-484725 GCA_009602725.1 Spirogloea muscicola
CGCCGCGACTCGGCCGCCGGTCGAGGGAGGGGGGGCGAATCCATGGCGCTGCCCCTCTTCCGCGTGGCCGCCGTCGCGCCGCCGCTGCCGGACGGGGCGGGGGCCCTCCCTCCCTCGCCGGCTGCCGCACCGGCGACCTCCTTGGCGCTGCCGCCGTCGGGGGCCGCTTCCGGCGGCGTGCAGCTTCTGCGAGCGAGCCGGCTCGGCCGAGCGGAGCTCAGGCCGTTGGCAGCCGCCTGTGATAGCCGCGGCGCGTCGCTGGTGGCGCACGTCTCAAGCGGCAGAAATGCGGGAGCCATCCATGGAGCACGGTCGCGCAGATCCACGCGCAGGAGGCGGATTCGGACCGACAAAAGCGACGAAGATAATAAGAATGGCGAGGATGAGGGTTCGCAGGTGGCGGGCTCGCTCTTTCCGTTCCTCGAGCTTTTTCCTTTCTTTGAAGTCCATGATTTGATGCGTTGCAAACTTTGTTGGAATCTATAAACACTTGCCCCAGCCATGGCGTGCGTGATTTCTGCATCACATGTGCGCCTGGTCTATTATGGCCTGGACGCTGATAGCTAGCGTGTTGTTGACCCCACCTGACTGCAGAAAGGCCTGGGGGAGTCCATGGCCTATGGCGACGCAAGTGACGAGGACGACGACTTAGAGGAGGTTGACGATGGTGACTGGGGTGCAGAAGAAGCATCACTGGATGCCGCCGAGGCTTTCACTGGCACTCAGAAGATGACAGAGGGCGAGAAGACTGCCGCCATGCACAACTACGGTGACTATGAGAAGCTTACCGTGAGGCCTACAAAGGAGTCACCAGCAGAAGCATCGTCATCGATGGTTGACGATCACAACGCTAATGGCAAGCCAAGTAGCTCATCTGTGGCACCGCTCACCGAAAGCAGCCCGTCATTAGGAACGGGCGATACTTTGAGCTCATTGTCTGCTGCAACCACAGGAACCAGAGGTTCTTCTGCACCTCGACCAAAGTTGAGCTCCAAGAGGCAGCGCAAATTCAGTTGGAAGGAATATGAGTATGGCTACAGGTGGAAGGACTACCACTCCTGGATGGAGGACGATACTGATGCTTCTATTGCAAAGGATGGAGCTGCAGCAGGAGTCGTCAAGGAGAGGAAGAGCAAGAAACGGGACATTCAGAAGAAAGACTCTGAAGATGGTGCTCTGTCAGATGCTGAGCTGACAGATGCTGAGGATGATAAGCTGCCTGTGGCTGGTACAGTAGAGCAGCAGCCAGGCAATCATGGCAAAGCATCAACCACACCAACTGCAGTGCTTATGAGTGATGCAGCACTTGACATTGCAAGTACCAAGTTTGCCAGCCCAGCTCAAGTAGACACTGTGCAGCCTGCTGTGGACGAAGTTGCAGGCGAGACTGGTGGTAATGGCGCAGTGGCAGAGAGGCAATCTGTTGCCGAAGGGGTTGCAAAGCTTGGAGAGAAGGTCGCGGAGATCTTGCCTGATCCACTTGTGGCCATGGTGGAGTCTGTGGTGGAGGATTCAAAGTCAGTGGTTGGCTCCGTGGCAGACACAGTTCTCGACATGGGTCACACACTGGCAGAAGCCCTGCCAGACCCTGTCGTGGAGGTTGCCAGCACAGTTGCGGAGAGCGTGACTGATGCTGCAGGAGCTGTGGCTGACACGGTTGTGGGAGCCGCTGAAACAGTTGCTGATACCGTTACTGACGGTGTCACACAGGTAATGTGGCAGGCATCAATGCGCTGCACTGCCCATCTGAGCAACAATGAATGTCATGGCTTAAAACGGCAAAGGTGATGACAGAACTGGGCTGTGTATGTTGACTTTGTGTTCATCTCTATGCCTCAGCTGACACTGCTCGATCACATATGTTGTACATATCTGTAGGTTGCGGAGACTGTGTCTTCTGCGGTTTCTTCTGTGACCAACGCTGTGAGGCCCTTACCCTGTCATGCTTCCACCACCTCAAAGTACCACAAAATGGCATGGCAATCTGCTGCTTGTCGTTGATGAAAGCGTAGTCGTATCGGAGCAGGGATGCACAGACAGCAATGCATGAATCAGCTAGTCACTTGCACACAATCTCATGGGCACTGGGCCATGATAGGATGCGCTTGACAAAATCATCACACCGCCAGGCCGCATGAGTCACGATGTCCAAGTCAAGATGGGTGCTAGGAATGCATAGAGCTTTGTCATTGAAGCTTTGCCTATGTGGGCTCTATCCTTGATGCATGTGTGACAGGTCAGTGAAGTCACCGATCAGGTAGGCTGTCCGAAGATTAGTGCTGCTGTGTGTGCCGCTACAGATCTTGTATTCACTATTGACTTCAATATGGTATGGTGGATGACGTCTTATGATCTTTGTCATGCCCACACAGGGATGTCCGTTGTGCTGAGGAGTGCATGTGGGGTGTCACTGATGGCTACAATGCAATCTGCAGGTTGCTGGAGTCACTGATGCAATAACTGGAGGACTCTTTGGTGATGATGAAGAAGGCAAGTGTCCATTGTCATAAATATTAGAATTGCATGGAAACTGTCTGATTACTACCTAGACGAGTATGCACATGGTCAGCAATTGTTGACCTTGTTGAGTACTACGTCAAAATGCAGATTCCTCTGATGATGAGTTCGAGACTTTCAAAGTTCCAAATCTACCAGAATTTCGAGGGTCCACTGGCATGAACAATTGGTTTGTCAGACAAGGTGAGTCCTGTGAGCATTTTCCAGTCCAGCCAGTCAGCCTACAGCATTGCGGGTGCCTTGCATGCTGCTGTCACCCAATGGATCTGTCATATGTTACATGCTCGAGTGCGCTTAGCATGATTTTGACGTTCTTACTTTCCTATCATGTCATACAGAAAATCATGGCTTGCTTGCTCGTATTCAGGACTTCTATGCTTACATGTTGAAAGTACCTTTTCTCCAATTTGCAGCGTAAGTGGAACTTACGCGCTTGCCACTTGTCAAGTGTGCTCTAGAATGCTATCTGCTTCACTAAATGCCATTGTGTAAAGTGGGACATCTATGCATTGTGATCATGACACTTGTGCACTGAGGTAACTGACATATCTGTGGCCTTGGGCTGCAGTGGCATGTTTGCAGCTCCAGTAGCACTCAGTGTGGGCTTCACTTGCCTCTACCTCCTAGATTTGCAGGTAAATTACTTACCTTCTTACCATCTCCTGAATGTAACATGTAGGGTGGCAAGCTCTTTTTTGTGCATGGCCAGAGTGACCTTGTGCATCCACAGAGGGCATGTTATGGGGCAAGCCAGGCCTTTTCAGATGCGAAATGCCAAGCTCAATGACTTGCCTTTCATGGCATGTCAAGTATTGTGCCTCTGTGCAGTCGTTGAGGTTGCTAATTTGCTCAAGCCTTGTCAAGCAGGGCCTAGCGCTGGATGAGACGGCACAGAAGTACGTGGAGGATGTCATTCAGGGGGCCGATTCTCATAGAGATGTCATGCTTGAGGGTGGCGGTTTGACTTTAAATTGGTACACGCTATTTCAAATTCTTATGTTCAGCCTGTCCCTGGCCACTGGACTACAACCCGAAGTGGTCCCATTGACGCCATACACCCTGGTTCTTGCCAACATGAACGCTCTTATAGCGGAGCTTGTTTTCGTTTTCCTCAGTGGTGCAGGTACAGCACTCCAGATCCTATTTGTTTGAGAACTGACACCTGTGAAGCACTGCGTGATTGGTTAAGAAGATCTTGTTGCCTGTTTCCCTGTAACCAGGAGGAGCCAAGGTCTGCTTGTGCATGTTGAAGGACGGCGCGAACTTGAGAACTTCAGAGCTCCTTTGCTGAAGGATCAATGCTGCTCACGGCTTTAGGGGCAAGGTCTGACCTGGCCACAATTCGCACATGCAGTGTTTGCGAGATTATCGCAACCTGCGCAACCTGTACGCTGTTCAAAGGTGGTAGTGATCTGCCCACCATCGGGACGTCGGAGGAACAAGGAGGGTTCAGCAAATAGGTGCACAGTGCATGAAGTTTGGTGTGATGCATCACGTTGGGGTCCTTCAGAGATGTCCTTGCATCTCCCCTGTGATGTTTACTCCGCAACTTTTTACTGGATTAGCGCAGACAAACTTAGCATTGCCCTGGTGCTTTGCAGGGTGCTCATGGCCAGATATGTCCTCGCCGGGCCGCAGCCCTGCGAGCTTGTGGATGTGAAGGTAGACTTGACTATCAAGTACAACACATTTACGCGATCTGGCTCGTACTTCCGAGCACAGCAATCACTGAAGCTGGTGAGTACAGACCATAGTTGCCTGCCATTGGCATCATCATGCTGCCGTATGGGCACTTGAGCACGGGCTTGCACAAGGCCATGTGCTGCGCCTTGTTGTCAGCGTTGCTATGCTTCCTGTATTGCTCTGCCAGAGTGATAGTCCATCATCCCATCCTTTTCCATGTTGAGAAGCTACATGGCTAGCCAGCCGAAGCAAACATGGTGACGGTCTGTGTGTGCCTGCCCCTGCCTGCCCCACCCCCCCCTNCCTCCCTGTCACAACCACAACCAAAAATCCTCAAACCTGGCCCCTCGAATTCCGGTTCCACACGCCTCGGCTTCCAACCATCCCTCCACCACCTTCCATGACTCGCTACCGCCTCATCGATTACTCTCCACCAATTTCGGCTACCTACATCTGGTGTCTCGGCACTGTGGTGTGAGCCTAGATGTATCACGGAACCGCGCAGGTGAGGCCTGAAATTGCGTACCAAACGCACGGGATGCTGGTCCGCCACATCATTGACGAGAACAGCCCCTTATACCGACGCACGCAAGAGATCCTCAAGCGCGAGGACGCTGTGATCAGCCTCAGCGTGGTATGCATTCTGAATGTTGAGTGACTGGCAGCAAGATGTACTCGGTCCGTCCTTGCTGAAGTTGCAATGTAGAACAAGTGAATGACTGATTGCAGCTGTAGGACTTAGGAAGGGCTTAGTACAGTATCATAATATGCACTAAACGGTGGTCACCACCACTTCCTAAGGCGCTCTGCATATGTCTGCAGGTGGGGTTGGAGCGCTCATCCATGCAGTCTGTGTTCCACGTGCAACATTATTGTGTCAACGATGGTGATATTGTGTGGGATGCTGAATTTGCAGACATGGTGCTTATCAACAAGAAGCACAAGCGTGTCATTGATCATCGGAAGCTTAGTGATTACAGCCTTGCGCGGGCCTCGTTGAATTGAGGCTAGGGTTGCAGGATAATGCTGTTGTATGTGAGGGAGAGTTGTTGTGCTCAGTCGCTGTTATGGGTGTGTAGCAGCTGCATTCTTTGTTTTTCTTCTGTTTTCTCCTTGCAAATTGCAAGGTCATACTTGCTGGATGAACATAGTTGTTTCTTCACCTGGTTGCTGCCCATTTGCAGCCGTGGTGAAGATGTTACTACATTTTGCTATAGCCTTATACACATTGGTCACCAGGATTCCGCCATTGGCAATCTTAATGAGCCTAGGCATGATGTTGTGTTGGCCTTAAACCGTGAGGCATGTTTGCCTTGTCAATATGAAATATCGGGCAGCTCACTATGTGTACTTGATAACGTTGGGGTTCGTGCTCACAATGTCTGCATAGTCGGCATGATAGCTGCTCTACAGCGAATGTGGGTGGGAGTGTTCATCAAACGACGGGAAAGTAGCGAGCCACAGGAGTTGCCAGGGATGCCAGCTGGTTGTAGCAGAGCTTAGGCATGTGTCGATGGACTGAGGCTAATATTGGAGCCCCAATCAAGCTGCAGCAAGTAGCAGGGCAGAAATGTTATGTGATCGATGTCAGCAACATGTAGGTTGCCAGGTTTGTGGAATGTCACGGATTCTGGTAGATGCACATTCGAGAGAAGGCGCGCGGTGCGCATGAAATCAAAAGGGAGGCCACTTCTAGCCTTACAAATGTCCTGATTACGGTATAATGAGCTGGCTAAGGGAGACTAAAATCCCCGAGGGAGCTCATGCATGTCTGACAAGCTAAGGCGAGGAGCCAAACCACCACCGTGGAAGCCATTAGCCTGGGCTAGTGTGCGCCCAGCACACTGGTGTATCGCGAGTGGAGAGGCTGCGATTCGACTGTGTTTCGAGAGGCATGATCAGACATACTAAGTAACAAAGGTAGCCTGACGAGGCTAGCTCGCAAAGCCCAGGGCGAGAGGGCTAGTCCGTCCTGCAGTTGCTGCTAACCTTCACAGGTCAACAGCTCTCTAAGAAGAAGTGGCTCTTCCAATGGGGGCAAGAGCTGTAAGAAGCCAGCCCAAAAAGAAGGCCAGCCTGTGAGAGGCCAGCCTAATGAGGTGTGCAAAATGAAAGGGGCTCCATCCTTAGAACCTTCGTCAATTCTTTCCGGGTTGGCTTTTCACTGCCCTTGCCCCCAGTGGGAGAGCCACTTTCTCACTTGACCAGATTGTCAGCCGTTGCATATCAAGAAAGAACGGGGCTCTTCACGTGGGTACTGAGCTTCCCTCTGCATCGTCTATGTGTTTTGCAGTGTTTGTTGTGTAGTCCTTTGTCCGGCTCCTCTTTCTTTGGCTTTGGACATTGTCCATTCTTTTTTGGGCTGGCTTTGCCAACCCCTCTTCTCTATGGGCGAGCACTTTCTTCTAGAGGGGCGAGGGCTGTGAAAAGCCAGCCCAGGAACGCCTGTAGTATCTCGACCCGTAGCTTAACCACTCAATTTGCGACATCGGTGTGCCGTTAACGATTAAGTAACATTTTCGGTAAAGCGGTTTGATCGAAGCGAGCGGCAACAGCCCAGCGGACAGGGGCCACGAAAAGGCCAATCGGTGAGCGCCACATGGTAGGCGCGGGAAGGGGGCAGTTCGACTTACAAACCCGGGGCCGGAGCCGGCGCCACGGAACGCGGCGGCGGCGACGGCGGTGGCGGCGGCGACGGCGGTGGCNCGCCGCCGCCATGGCCTTGAAGCCGTCGGCGACGGCGGCGGCGGCGGCGGCGGCGGCGCCGGGTGCGCAGGACGCCTGGGCGTTCCTGGTGAGTCGCGTCCTGCCGCCGCGCGAGCCCCTGCGGGATTGGCAGTGCCCGTTCTCACTGGCGGCGGCGACGCCCTGACCTCCGCCGCTCTACCGCCGCCGCCGCGCCGCCGCCAGGAGCACATCGACGCGCCGATGTGGGCGGACCTGGAGCTCGAGGCCTCCATGGCCGGCGTGGAGGGGTCAGTGCGTGCGCCGCCACCGCCGTGCTGCGCGGCTAGCCGCACCGCAGCTCGCTGGCATTGGCCGCCGCTGCCGCCGCGAGCTGACACGGCATGCGCCGGCGCTGGCGCTGCGTCGGCGGCCGCAGGGACGACCCCTGGTTCCACGAGAGCCACGGGTGAGCCTTTCCGGCGCCGTCGTCCAGAGCTCCGCCGCTGTGGCTGCTCTTCCTTTGGTCATAAGGGCCTTGTCGCTGCTAAGACATGGCGCCTCAGCTGGCCGTGGCCGCTCTCCAGGCATCACGAGGACCCGCTGCTCCAAGCCGCCGGCGGCGGCGGCGGCGACGGCGGCGGCGGCGGCGGCGGCGGGGATGCAGTGGCGGCCAAGGCAAGCTCTGTGTGCCGCCAGGGCAAGCCGGATCTGCAGGACGGCGGTGGCAGCGGCGCCCCCGGCAGGAGCGCTCGGCCCGGCTCCGAGGAGTGCGTCGCCGGCGGCGGCGCCGGGTTCGACTTCAGCAAGCTCCTCAGTGAGTTGCCGTACGGCCTTAGCTCCGAGAGCGCTGCAGAGGCCACGGGCTGCTCATGTCATGGCTGCATGTTCTGACCGCATTAGCCCACAGAATTGAATTCTGGATCATCATGCACAGTCCAACAGCTGCTTTAATTGCTGCATTTGGAGCATCTGTCATCTCATGGCCTTCTGTAGCATCCATCACGGCCTCCAGCACTGACCTCTGCCAGACGGTGATTCCACCTTCGTGGCAGGCAACAAGAAGCTGCTGCGCAGGGCGCAGCGGGTGCAGGAGGTCCCAAGCAGCGCAGACGACGTGCACGCGCCCCGGTGCAGCATCCCTTTGTTGCTCTAGCTCGTGTGGACGTGCTCCGCTGTCTGTGATGCCGCAGTGAATTGCAGCACTGCGCGACATGATTGTAGCCTCTCCATCGTCCCCGACATTCTTTTGGCTTGTGTATGTGTCATTCATGCTCGAGATGACAACCTGACCATTCCAACATCATGCGCAGGGGGAGTGGCGGTAGAGCGAGCACGAGTGGCGGAGACGCCGGCAGCACACTCGACACGGATGCTGACTTTGCAGGACCGGCGGCAAATGATGGCCGTGAGGCGAGCGAAGCGCCGCTGCCGAGCGAGGAGGCCGACGTGTCGTCAGCGGGCGCAAGTACGCAGGCGGGAGTCAGGAGGGGGAGGGGCCTGCCGTCAAGGAAGAGCGACAGCGAGGCGCTCGGGCAGACGGCGGCGGCAGGCGGCAGGCTGCCGGCGCGCAAGAGCGAGGGATCCATGGAGGACCCTCGTGGCGGAGGCGGGCCATCATTGTTGTTTTCGTCAATCGGCAGGAGCCCATCAGCGAGCCCTCAAAGAGACAGGCCCCCCGACGTCCTCCACAGCTCCGAGCGTGCTGCCGACGCTGAACGGCGGCTGCCCAGCCCGCCGGCGGTGGCACTTGGCGGCGAGGCTGGCCTTGGTTCTGCGCTCGGGCAGACGAAATGGAGCAACGGCGGCAGCTTTGCAAAGCCGACAACCGGCAAGCCGATGGCGGCTCTCGACCAGATTCGACCAGCAGATACAGACCGAGACGGCGCAGCAGTGGCAGAGGGGCTCGCACCGGCTATTGCTGACCCGAGGCCGTCGACGGTCATCGAGGACTGGGAGGTCTGGCCCACGGTCACCAAGGTCAGGCGTGGCAGCAGTCTTCAGCAGGGTGACGACGAGCATGCTGGCGGGGCAACAGGCCCATGCTGGCCGCAGAGTGGCGCGCTGGTACACCGACGGCTGCAGGTGCAGCCGGCTGGCAGTAAGGAGGTGCTGGCGAGCATCCCATGGGGCCGGAGGTCGAGGAGCGGCGCCAAGGGCGGCACGACGGCTTGGACCTCGGAAAGGCCAGCTGCGCCGGATCCGCTGGGCAAGGCGCTGCTGCAGGGGTCGCTGGCTCATGGCCGGAAAGGTGCGAGCTTGTCAACGGGGGCGTTCAGCGGTCATGCTCAGAAGGCCGGCGGCTTCGCTACGTTGGCAGGCCGAGGTCATGGCAAGGAGTCCGACGTCCACCACGGCACCAGCAGCGGGCAGCTGGGGCGCCTCCCGACCCGGGTGATGGTGGCGGCGCGCCACCATGTGGAGGCGCAGGTTACGGCGGCGCCAGACTTCGAGCGGCATGCGCAGGCAGCCGCCTCTGGCAAGGGCGGACGACCGCGGCCTGGCAATGGCGGCTGCGCCAAGGGCTCCTCGTGGCAGGTCCTCAATCTTAACTCGCTCGTAATTGCAGTTAAGGGTTCCGGATATGTGTTGTGGCATATGAAGTGCTTGCAACGCACAATGCTGACGCTGCGCCTGCTCCTTGAGCATGTGGGCTTGCCCTGCTCGTGCCGAAGCTTATGGGTTCTGTACACTTTGGCGCAACAAGCAAAAGCCGGGCACCACTTCAACTGGCGGAGTGCATTGGCTGTGCCCAGGCGAATGCTGGGGTCCTGCGCCCCGTGGCAAATGTAGGAGATGCCCCGCAGGCAGCTGCCGGCAAGCAGGCGGGGGGCCGGGCCTCGGATGATTACCTCGCAGCAATTCTTGCAGAGGTGTGCTCAATAAGACCTGTTGGGGCCCCTATGATGGAATTCGTGGTCTCATATATCTCGAGCTGCATTGGCAGAGCAGGCGCAGGCCTGTTGCAGCAAGTCACAAATCTCGTGATACTTTCTCATCCCCTGTGGTTCGCTGCTATCAGCACAACCGCAAGTTTCGGAGCGCTCCCCAGTATGAGCCTCGCCTCCACTCAACAAAGGACGTCCGTGAGGTGCCTCTCATAAGCATAGCATACCTCTCCAGCTCCCTTAGAATGCAGCTTCAGGTGACGCAATCGTGATGTATTATTG
Source organism: Spirogloea muscicola (assembly GCA_009602725.1). NCBI lineage: Eukaryota > Viridiplantae > Streptophyta > Zygnematophyceae > Spirogloeales > Spirogloeaceae > Spirogloea > Spirogloea muscicola. The sequence goes on from WELB01000042.1 coordinate 480,228, forward strand.
ATGAATATTGCTAGAAGCATAGACTGGCAGCTCCTCACAGAATTAGTATGACTGCCATCAGGAGCCCGGCAACGAGATTGATATGGACTTCTTATTGTAACCTGGACTGACACCAAAAGAGCATGTTCATGGACCTCACCACTTGACCCTGCTGGCCACTGAGCATCTTGGAGTTGGCGAATGGTGCAAGCACAGTGGGAGGAAACTTCTGGGAGGAAATTCTACACGCTGGACCCAGCGGAGCGGGAGCAGGCCAACCGTGAAATTGCCACAATGAAGCGGCCTGACTCCAGGCCGGCGTGATCGCAGCAGGCCGCTGCCCTTGTGTAATATAGAATCAGAACTCACTTACCCCAAAATCGCATTCAGCGGTGCAGCCTTCAACTTCTGCTCTGTGCTGACATTTTTGATATCAAATGGAGAAAGCAGCCCAGCATATTCACCAAGCTCAATCCACTTGTGGCATCTACAGAGGGTATTGCAGCACCGCGGGTGGCTTCGCCGCTCTGTGTGTGCTGAGAAATGTGACAGCTTCTCAGGTTGCAACCAGGAGCTCCTGCATATGAGATGGAAGAGAGCAGCGCCTAAAAGAATAGATGTAAGCGGTAGGTGCAGCAGCAGTGGCGGCGGCAGCAGTTGCCTGGCCCAGGTGTTAATGGGGGACACGCAGGTTCCAGGGTTCAGGTTCTTACACATCGGGACCTAACTAAACGAATAACAATCATGAAGTCAGAGTTGACTGACGCCTTTGAGATAAGCCTCGTACAGCGGTCGGTACTCAGCCAGCACTTGGTGGCATAGCGTGCCCACGTGCTCGCTACAGTCACTGGCAATTGCTTTGTAATACTCCACGGCGTCCTGGAAGCGGCCGGCATTCCCGAATGCACGCACGAGCACACCATACGCAACGGCATCTGGCACGAAGCCGGCAGATTGCATGTCGAGCAGCAGTGCCTCGGCGCGGCCGCAATATCCTGCTCGCCCGTATGCGTCCATCAGCGCTGTGTAGGACCGTACGTCTGCACCGATGCCTGACCGCAGCATCTCCTCAAACAGCCGCTGGACATCCTGCAGACATGTACGTTGCCGTTGATGTTGTTGTTGTTGTTGTTATTGTTGTGGTGGTCTTGACCTACGACGACTTCACATAAGAGCGTGGAGCTAGTGAACACAGGCTGCCGTCAATGTACACAGTAGTCTTACCTCTGCCACAGCAGACATTGCTACTTGCCATATACAATGAGTCACGAGGCAATGACATTGTGGCCTGCTCTTGCCATAGCTGGCACATTGCAACCCCTGCCCAAGCCCTCAACCTCAATACACAAAGCTCCATGCAGGGTCACTGCATATTTGTGCGACAGGGTCAATGGTCGCAGGAGTGGTACCTCGTGCCTGCCATGGTGGCTGTATGCATTCATGAAGCCGCAGTAGGTGGTGGCATTGGGCCGGCAACCAGCGGCCAGCATCTCGCGCCAGACGCCCTCGGCCTCCTTCACAAGGCCGGCACGCCCGTACGCATTCACCATTGCGCTGTACGTCACCAGGTTGGGCATGTAACCCGCCACCTTGAGGTCCTGCGCAGGCTTAAGGCTCAGAAATCAGTGAATGAAAAGTAGGAGTCAGTCATTCAGAGCTGATCTATCACACCCGAAATGAAGGGCGGTTTGCTTTGGTTGCTACTAAACAGAAGCAGTCACAGACTTGGAAGAGTTGAGTTACAATGTCACCATCCCTGCGAAAGGGCAGTCCGTGCATGTCACACCTTGTAGACCTGGGCGGCTTCCTCAATAGAGCCAGCTTTGCCGCAGGCGGTGAGAAGTATGTTGTAAGTCCAGAGATCGGGCACACAGCCTGCAGCTGTCATTTCCGTCAGCACTGCCATGGCCTTGCTGTGGCAGCCGCCCTTGCTGTACGCGTGCAGCAGCGTGTTGTACGTCACCTGCAACAGTGGTAGGTGCAGAGCAATGAGCTCGTGCTGCCACAGCTTGCCTGTCGCCGAGAATGAGAAACTTGACTTTCATCACAGCAAAGCTGCTGGCAAAGTGATCCCTGCTGAATTATGCTGCTCAGCTGGTTCAGCTAACTTGGCCGCCAGACCCACGAAGGCATGTAAGATTGGACAACGCCCTTGCACAAATCTGCATGACCTGACAGGCTCAACATGCTATAGTGTGCGCAACAGCAAACAACGGTGCAGCACGGACCCGATCTGGCGTGCAGGCGCGCCGCTGCATCTCCAGAAGCACAGCCTCAGCCTCCTCCAGCAGCCCGCCACGACCGTACATGTCAATCACTGTGTTGTACACCACCAAATCCGGCACGCATCCTGCAGCGGCCGAAGTGTCTTTGAGGCACGTTGACGGGCGTACTCAAGATCATAGCAAGGTGCCATTGACCCACACTTAGCAATCCTCACTGCTCGTAACGCAACCTTAACGGTTCTAATTTGGCTTGACTGAAGCCTTGCTTGAATTGAGACCTAGAATAAGAAAACCCGAGGAAGAGGCGGGAACTATGAAATGTGGTGGAGGAGCCCTGTGCCAACCTGCAGCTTCCATGGTCTGGTAAATCTCTGAGGCCTCTTGGACAAGGCCCCCCTTGATGTACGCGCGGATGAGCGCGTTGTACGTCCAGGCATTGGGCGCCTGGCCCCGCGCCTTCATCTCCTGCGGCATGCCAAGCAACACCAGCATGCACATTTACAGACAGCTTGCAGCCAGAAGTTGCACAGCGAAGCAGGCAACAGGACCAGGAGGCGCTCTCAAGAGGGAGCCCCCGGCAACATGAGAATCTTATTCTTAACACCAATGCTCGACCTTGGTCCAGCAATAGGGCGACCTTGACATTACAGTGGCAGTGGCTGTGCAGTATGGTAAGTGGCGCAAAAGCGGAAGGGTGGTGCCTACCTGGAAAAGGGCCTCGGCCTCGGCAATACGGCCGGCCTTGCCATACGCGTCAACGAGGCCCGTGATGGTGACCACGTTGGGAGCAAGCCCAAGCTGCACCATCTCGCCAAACAGGCGTGCCGCCTCATCTACCAAGCCAGTACGCGTGCACGCATTGACGAGCGAGTTGTACGTGCCGCCATCCGGCGTAATTTTCTCTGCCGCCATGTCCTCAAATAGCTCCATGAGCTGCATGGCAGGGCCAAAAGGGTGTCTCTCCCATTTAAGGTCAACATTGACAAAATATTGCAAAAGGTATGTGAGACAGTAATTCAGGGTGTTCACTAACCTGGTATTAAGGGACAACTTTCAAGGGTCCCATCCTCCCTTCCTAATGACTGCACCAAATCACTCTTCCTGCTGTATACCCAGTGGCACACGAAGAGGAGCCCTAAGGGCAAGCGCACCTTGACGGGGTGGACGCCCTGCTTTGCGCCCGCGTGGATGAGCGTGTTGTACGTGACAAGGTTTGGCGGGCAGCCGTCACGTCGCATCAGGCCCAGCATGACCCATGCCTCCTTGAGCAACCCATGCCGGGCGTACCTGTACCAGAGGGCAATGCGCATTGAATTTTCACCTCAGACTGGGTTTCCAGGGTGCGACATGAGGGCCAGAACTGTGCGCACACCATGGCCAAGCACGAGCAGGAGGGATTCTCACCCAGCAATGAGAGTGCTGTACGAGTAAACGCCGCGGGGCACTCCAGCAGCCGGCATTTCGTCGAAGATCTTGCGCGCCAGCCCGAGCTTTCCAGCGCGCCCCAGGATAGTGAGCACCGTCGTGTAATTCTGCTCCCGCAGTTGCACGCCGCCGCTGCCGGCAACTCGTACGAACTGGAAGACCTCAAGCGCGCGCTCGCCGGCGCCCCGCCGCTCCAGCTCCCGCAGGACCTACGCGGGCAGGGCAATCGAGATGGAGCCAATCAGTGCAACACCACCGAATCAAAAGTGTTCCATGTCAACCTTCGCTCGCAAAGCCGGGCTTTGCTTAAGCTAAGGTTAATCAAGCAACACAAGGGTTTGCTAAGGTAAGGTTATTCAAGCAACACTTGGGCTGAGCGCTAAAGCTGCATCGCGCCGGCGCTTGTGGGTCGACTCGGTCGCCCAACAGGGGGCGGCCACAGCGGCAGCGGCCGCAGACCTGGTCCCAGAAGCTGGCGCTCCGCTGGTGGCGCTCCACGAGCGGCCGGAGGGCGGCGACGCCGCGGCTCGCCAGGATGGCCACCACCGTCCGCCTGACGACGGCATTGTCGTCCTGGGGCCTGGCCGCCGCCGCCGCCGCGGCGGCGGCCGGGTCTGGCTCGCCGCCCTTGGCCCTCGGCGGCAGGTGAGGTACACCTGTCGGTGTGCTTGCCTTTGTGCTTGGCGACTCAAACGCTCCATCTCTCAATATGCACACCATGGCCTTAGCCCCTTGTCCCCTGTCCATCCGGTGGGGCGGGCCGAGGCCCTCGTTCCTCTGCTGCGCCTTCTCCCAAACCCTAAAATCCGCAGCGCCGCCGCGAGCCCTGCGGCGGCGCTGCGCCGGCTCGGCAGCGGCGGCGGCAGCAG
>WELB01000042.1:498001-510512 GCA_009602725.1 Spirogloea muscicola
CCGCCGCGGCGCCGGCGCCGCTCTTCACGGCGACGGTGGCAGCCGCGCCGCCGCCGCGCCTCGCGCCCGTCGAAGCTCACATGCCCGGCCAGTCCACGGCCGCCGTCGCATTGCGGAGCCTTGCCGCCGCCGTCGCTGCGCGGTCGCAAGGCCCTTCCGATGTCCCAGCAGCAGGGCGGCCCCGACGCCGCCGACCTCCGCGCCGACGGCGCGACGCGGCAGGCGGTGGCGCAGCTCCTGTGGGAGGGCAAGGCCGAGCTGGAGAGCCCCGTCATCGAGTACCTCAGCGAGTGAGCGCCCTCTGCCAGCGCCAACACTCCCTCACCTCTCGCCGCCTCGTGCTGTGCTTTACCATCAGATCCCCGTCACCTTCCCCGTCCCCTGCCGTCTCTCCACACCATCCTCTGGTCTGTCGCACCGTGGCGCTGGCACGCTCCCGGAGGGCTGTCATTGAGCGGCATTCTCAACGCCACGGCTCCCAGAGCTCTCGCGTCCTGCCCTCCTCTTTCTGTCCTCGTTGCTGCTCGAGAGCCCGCCAAGCGATGGCGTCCGCGCTTGTCCGCACCAGCTCGACATCCTTCAGAGTAGCACGCTCTTGACCAGTGACAGCTGTCAGGCGCCCATTATGCTAGGCCACTTGTGCCTCGCCCCGCACTCGTACCAGGGGCATGTCATCGCATCTGCTAGAAGTATTTCTGCATCCCCAGATGCTGGTTCTCATAGCTCAACCCTTCCCCTGCCTACTCCTGTCATATGTCACTGGGGCCAGAGGTTGAGCTGCCAAGCTGGTAGTATTGTTCAAGGAGACCTTGACCTCTGTGAGATCTGTTGAAGCTGTAAAACGTGCCGCAGGCGGCTGTATAAAGTGCTGGGCCACATAACACAATGACGTGCTTGTGCTGCCAGTGGTCCTGAATCATCCCAGAGTTGCAGCCCTTCTTCACTAATGAGATTGTTTATGCAGATGCTAGCCCAGCCAATTGCATGCCTACAAGAGCCTTCAATGTCATTGTCCTGGTACAACAGTTTTTGTGAGGGCTAACATAAGCAGACGTACCATGTGCTTGGACTCGCTTGTTGTGCCAGGGTCATCTGGAAGGAGGCCGTGTACCCTGCGAATGGTAGGAGCGACGCGTCACTTGTCAGTGCCATCCGGCTCTTTGCACCGTCTGTATGTCTGCTCACCTCTCCCTCTCGTGCCTGACTATGACTGTCACCTATGTTTGCTTGTAAGTCGCTTGTCAAGCTGTCACGCTGAAGTGTCGGACAAGCAGATCAGGCAATGCGGGATGCAGTATGTCAGACAGGCGGCCACAGGCTGATCTCAGTAATGCAGAAGCAGAGGTGTATGGACAAGTAGACTGCCTTACGACACGGGCATGCAGTGTGTTGCCAGGCTCATGTATGCCGGAAAACCTGTGGCTTTGATTGCTGCCGCAGCTCCAGATAGACAACCTGGAGGAGCGAGTGGAGGGCCTGCTTAATCAGGCACGGGAGTCAGCAAGGCGGGCCAGCAAGCTGCAGTCACAGTTGGATAGCAGTCCTCCTGCGCTCCAGGAGGAGCTCCTCAAGAAGTCTCCACCAGAAAGCCGGTGGTAAGTTGGAGTAGGCCAGAATCTTGATGCAGGATTGTAAAGTGCCGTCCAGCAAATGTGATGGTCAGAAAGGGGGCACCTTATTTCCATATGTCTACTCTAAGCCATGCAACACACGCTGCAGCTTGTTGATAGCTCCTTTGCACAACAGCTTGACTTTGTCTCAAGCTGCTGTAGCTCTTCTGAGTGTTGTGTCTGCCACAGCTTGCAAAGTTGCTGGAAAATGCTGTGACTGACATGGTTATGCTCGGAGCAGGTCCCCGCCGCTGCCGAGCGAGTCGCCAATCATTCCGGGCAGCCCCGTGGTGGGTGCTAGGAGCCCGCCTGCGGCGGCGTTCTTGGCAAGCTCCACGTCTGTGCGGGACTTCCTCAAGCCACGGTCATCCTCAAGCATCGATCCTCCTGGGCTGTATCACACCAATGCCAGCAGCGATGCCTCCCAGCTCGGAAGGCCGCTCGTGGGGCTGAGCCCGCATGACAGCTATGACAGCAGCAACTTCAGCCTGCTGGGGTCTTCCATGGATTCATACTCAGCTGGCGGTGGAGGGGATGGTGGTGGTGGCGGCGGCGGCGGCTGCGTCAGCGGCGGCAGCACCGACGCCCAGGCATCACTGCAGCACTCTGATGCTGGCAGCCATGTGACCGTACTCTCCGGCAATGGAGGTGGAGCAAGTGTGTCCCTGGGCAGGCACAGCCCCTCCTTGAGAGCCTCCTCCAGTGGCGGCGTCGAGCCCGAGCACAAAGGCAATGGCCTTCAAGTGGGCTCCACAGTGACCATGGAAGGTGGAGCTGGAGGAGGTGCCGAGGGATCCATCACCTCCCCGCTCTTGGGGACGCTTGGCAGTGGAGGCGGATCAGGCAGGTCCGGCACGTCAGTCGACGTGTCCAGAGGGCCGTCTCCTTCAATGGAAGCCACGCAAGGAGGGGCTCAGGGCGGCAGCAGCGGCTCTTCCTCGTCGCTGGGCCTGGATGGCTGGACGCAGGACGACAGGTTGAGCAGGTCTGGGTCGTCGCGCCCGCTGCTGTCGGCAACGTCCGAGGAGGACCGACGGGACAAGGAGGTCGCAGGCCCCCATAGTGAGAGGGGAAGCAGGAGCGGCGACAGCGGCCAGGAGGAGGACCGGCAGAGCAAGCTGATGAGCCAGCTGAGCTTTGGTCGCATCAGCCTGAACCCCAATGCTGCGGAATTCGTGCCCACCTTCGGCGGGGGGGACGACGACGCCGCCGAGGAGGGCAGCATCAGGAGCGTGGGCAGCGCCGGCGGCCTGCCGCAGGCCAAGGGCAAGGTCTCCCAGCACCAAGACGGCGAGACCGAGGCGGCCGAACTGCTGGGCCCGCCTTTCGACTTCAGCAGGCAGCCGTTCCTCGACCGCAATGACTCGACCAACTCCAACGCCTCCGACGACGAGTACCGGCGCTACTGGCGCGAGCAGCTGCCGGACGAGCTCCTGTCCTTCGACTCTCCCCGCGAAATCGCCTCGCATCCTCCGCTCCTGCAGCTGGGGGACGACGGGCGGGCCTCCATGGAGCAGTTCACCTTCCTCGACCAGCCGCCCCGCCGCGCAGGGCCCGGCCCCAGCGCGGGCTTGATGGCGCCGCCGCTCCCACCGCCCATGGGCCAGGGGGGGGCACCGCCCAACAAGGCGTTGGGCCTGGGGCCTCCGCAGCTGCCCATGGGCCTTCCGGGGATGCCGCGCGCTGGCTCGCCGAGGCCGGGGCCTGTCTACGGCGCACCGCCCTCACCGGGGCCGAGGATGGGGCCTCCCATGGGCCGCCAGGGGAGCCCGCTGCAGAGCCCCGCAGGCGGCGCCGGCTGGGCTCCTGCCGGCGGCAGCGGCAGCATGCCGCCGCTCAGCATCAGCCTGGGGCCCTCGTCGGCGCTGAGCAGCCCCCACATGGCAGGAGGAGGAGGCGGGGCCGCCGGCGCTGGCGGCGAGTTTGGCTACACCAGCCCCGTGCACCGGTCGCTGCGAAGCCCCCACCCGAGTCCGCACAGCGGCGTTGGCCCATTTAGCCCGCCTGGCCAGCGTTTCCTGGACCACGGCAACCGGGGGGCGATGACGCCTCCCGCCCGTGCTGGCGGTGGGGGCTTCAACCGCACGTTCCTGTCGCCGGAGCTCGCTCGTGGGGGCGGCCCGCCTGTCGACCTGCGGCATGGGCACCCGCCGCCATTCGAGCTGCCGCCTGGCATGCGGGAAGGCCAGCTGGACCGGCTGTCGTGGGAGGCGAGCGGCGGGCGTTTCGACATGGAGCCAGACCCAGCGGCCGCGGATGCGGTGGGGATGCTGGCGGCAGAGTTCCCCGGATTCGCTGCTGACAGCCTCGCCGACATCTACTATGCCAATGGCCGCGACTTCCATCTGACACTGGAGATGCTGACCCAGCTTGAGGTCACTGCCGCAGCCTGACCTTCATATACTTCTCATGATGCTGATGACGTCATGTGGTGCCTATGACCTCAGGTGGCCTTAAGCGGGAGCAGATGCATTTGTAGTCAAGGAGCCAAAGTTGACCACTGTTTTTCGTCTGACTCTGACATACCAGCTGCAAGAGGAGGCGGGCCAGGGCCCACCTCATCACTACGGGCACCCGCCCTCCCTCTCCCCACCGCTGACCCCCATGGACTTTCCGGCGCTGCCCGAGATTGGCAAGGGTGGGGTCTACAGCGCGCACCACCACGTCGGAGGCGGCCTCGAGCCTCTGTCGCCGATGCCCCCTCGGCGGTCGCTGGACGAGATGGGCATGCGGAGCCCGCCGCCTGACTTTGCATCAGCCCTCCGCAAGTCGGTCCCTCCTTGGCAACAGGCATGTGCTTGCTCCATGACCCTCTTTGTGCACATTACAACAACCCTCAACATGTCATGCTACTGGACAAACGTGCCTTACTATAGACACTGGTAATCCCCTTGCATAGAAGGCAATGTACGTATGCTCCTGCACCTGTACTACCCTGAATGGAGGTATGCAGCGCTGCAGTTTGAGAGGAATGGTGAGAGGGGTAGAGGACACCCCATGGGCCCACCACTGGGGCCTGGGGGCTTTCCTGGGGAACGAGAGCGGGAGCGCGAGCACTTCAACGCCAGGGAGATGCCCAGAGGGCCCCAGCAGCCGTGGCTCGAGACTGGAGATGCAGTTGGTGAGTATCCCACATCGGAACATTTAATTCCACTCCGCATACTGGACTGCCAGACCCTGCACCATATGCCGAGTTCACGGCTTCTTGTAATGCGTATTACTTGTGCAGACTACTTCTGCGTAATCAAATAGGACTCAAGAAGCCCTGCAGAAACCGCTAGCTTTCTGACGCTCTTGTCTGACAGGCAATTTGTACGCTGAGATGAGGGAGGAAGCGAGAGATCATGCACGTGTGAGGAACACCTACTTTGAGCAGGTTGGAGCAGAACCTGAGTTGTTATCTTCAGCTGTCCTCATTTGGATCATGCTGGCATCTTCTCATATCATGCCGGCATTTCGTGAGAGACTTGTGCAACTGTGTGCGGCTCTCTAGTCAGCTGTGACAGTATCTGAGCATTGCTCAAGATTGCTGACGTGCTCGACACATTTTTATCTTTGAATGAGCATAATACCTTGGATGCGTTGCCTGGTGGCAGGCCACGCAGGCCTATCTTGCCGGAAACAAAGGGCTGGCTAAGATGTTGAGTGCAAAGGGGCAGTGGCACAATGAGCAGATGAAGGCCGCCCATGCCAAAGCCAGCGATGTCACATTCAGAGAGAGGTACCTGAGCTCCCCATTGTTGGTGGCCACGAGCAGACTATGCAGACACTGTGCCCAGCAAATCTGTGCGGCCTTCATTGTTTCCCCCTGTGGCATTGACGCACTTCGGTGGTGCTCAGCTTAGCATAGAGGTGCTCATTGGCCAGGCGTGACGCAAGCTCACTTGTTGCACTCGTTTGAGCTGCAGGAATCCTGGGTATATACCTGGTTTGGGTGGCGGGATTCAAGGTGCAGGATCTGGGAGGGGGCATGCGAGAATACTGGATCTGCACGGTCTCCACGTGAACGAAGCCATCCCGCTCCTGAAGAGAGAGATTGCAGCACTGCGCGCGGCTGCTCGCAGCACTCGGCAGCGCCAGCAGGTATTGCCATGAGCTCATGCTTCTCGACCAGTTTCAATCAAAAGCTGGCAACAGGAAATGACACCTTCTTGTAGATGCAGTGGGCTGGCTATGATTGCTTCCTCTCTTGTAGGTAGGAGTATGTCGTTTAGGCACTCTCCTTAGGGGCCCGCCCGTACATGGGAGTATCCACAGCTCAGAGCTTGTTGAGCATGCTAACAGCATGCTTTGTGATGTAGTCTTCAGGACATGGTCTCGGTGGGATACTTTGAAGATGAACGAAATGTTACTGACAGAGCAGGCTATCTGCTGGATCTTGCAGATTTTTGTGTGCGTTGGGACAGGCCACCACACCAAGGGCAGGGCTCCGCCGCGCCTGCCCATGGCTGTGGAGCGTTACCTTGCTGAGGATGAGCACATTGAGTTTGTCGAGACAAAGCCTGGAATGCTGAGGGTCACTGTGTGAGCAGATTTCAATTTGACGACATCATTGGCCACTGCATCTCCAGCATTAATAGAGATAGACCAGCATGGAGTGGTGGAGGATCACATTGCATTTGTAAGTGGCTTTGTAAAGGTGCAGGCGAGTAACAGACTCTCAGGGGTTGCCTCTGCAGAGTGCTGCAGGGAATTTTCCAGTGGTTATGACTCGGCTAGGCAGCCTGACTGCCAGGCCGCCTTGGATTAGATCTATTGTAATCTTAACAGCAGTTGACAGCTCTCTTACGGTGGGCCCAAAAGGTGCCCGCCACATGTAGATCTCAGGAAGATGGCCTCCCGGGGCGCCCTACTATGTCTAGCTATGACGGAGCTCACGGGAGGACTTTTGACTGTAGAGTAACCTGCCCACAGCAGCTTAATGCAGAGCGTAGCTCCTTAGCAGTGACTCTAGCAGCTTGAGAGGAAGACATACATAGGGAGCAAGTGAGCAAGCAACTTGGCAAGCACCAATTCTTTAATGACGTTGTATTGGCCTTCTGCGGCAGCCGCCTGACGCAGCGTGCTTTCGCAATCTTGACTTGAGACTTGACTATTGTGCACAACATTGCGGCCCGTGCTGCAGATTGCTAGCTGCACTCAAGCCTGGATGCATTGATCAGTTTGCTAACTGCTCACAATTCTTACGCTGTATGATCAAAGCGATCGGGGTTGTTCTTCATCAGCTGCATGGCATGTCAGCTTGCACGTTGACGTGGATGCCCACCCTGATGCTCCCATGTGGCCCAAGTTCTGACGGGAGCCTCATGAGAAAGCGGTCATGGCTTGGTAGATGCTGGGCGTTACACCTGGTGGATGCAGGGCGCTACACCGCAAGGGCAGGCCTCCTCGCAAACACAAAGACTGAGCCGCGAGAGCCACGCCCAAGGCGCAGGCGCTCGTCCAAATACGTTGTTGAAAGCCGCACAGTGCTCGTCCGCGCGTACGTGAAGTGCAGCGGCCCCAGTGTCAACTGCGGCGGCTCAAAGTCCACCTTGACCCACCTGCTGTCTTCGCCCTCGAACTTGCCTGCTAATGGTGGACGGCGCAGTTCAGGCCGCCGGCACTGGCAATAACCAGCGCATAAGCGTGCTAGCAGGTGAAGGCTCCACCTGGCTTGACAGCATTGATAACCTCACCCCTGATAATCAACTTCACACTCAAATAGCTGAGGTGGGTGGTGAGAATGCGGCGCTGCCAGGTACAGAGTGCTGCGGGTACCTTCGAGGAGAACGGCGCCTTGGAGGAGCCCAAGGACAGCAAAGGACACGCGGTTGGTGACGCGGTCTGGCGGGGCAATGCCCTGCACGAGCTCGTGGAAGCGCAGGAGCAGGCGGCCGGCGGCGCTGCGGTAGCCGCCGCCCGCTGCCGTGGGGCTCGACGTGTACACCACGTCCCACTCTGCATGGCCAGACAGCGCACCGCAGTATCGTCTGTAGTGCTTCGCCGATTGCCCCTGGTGGCTGCTGCAGCTGTTAGGGGCGCTGGCGAGGGGGCCAGACCTCCAAAGATGAGGGGGCTTTTGAGCGGCTCAGGTATGCCGCAGCGCTCGAGCTCCTCAATCAGTGCAGCGGCGCGCTCACGCACAGTTGGGCTGGTGGCTGCGCCCCGGTCCGTACCTGCCACCTGGCTACAAAGCATCTGCTTTAGAGTGATGCCTTCAAGGTTTCCGCAGCCTTGGCAGGCCTGGAATCTAAAATTTAACAGTGCAGGCTTGACGCCTATCTGTGCTTCAGAATGACTTAAGTATCAGGATTGAGCAACGACGGCTCCTGAACATCAGGTGTTACACTTTGTGGGCGAAGATGCGGCGCTCACTAAGGTCAGCAGCTCGTCGATGAGAGCGGCAGGGGCGCAGGGCTGCGCGGTCGTGGCCCTGGTGCTGGCTGACGCTGCGCGGCGCAGCTGCCTGGGGACTGCGCCCCCAGCTGCGGGCTGCAGGCGGCCAATGGTCGGGAGCTGCGAGATGGGCAGGCCCCAGGACAGCAGGCTCGGCGCCGTGACACTACTCACAGGGCCCCATCCTCGTCTCAGAGTGCCGGGCCTCACCTTAGCAAAGCCCCGTTGCGAGCGCTCCTGGGCCCTCCATGCCCCACTTGTGGTGGCAGCAGCATTGCAGCGCAGAGGCCCGGCGGTCGAGACCGCTTGCTGCAGCGGAGCCAGCGGGCCCGCTGTCGCTGCCCCCAGCCACGGCAAGGCAACAGCTGCCATGGTCAGAGATGGGGCCGCCTGAATGAGCTTCAGGGAAAGAGGGCGCGCAGAACGCTAGACAGGAAAAGCTCGTGTATTTGAGACGAACGAAGGCCAAACGGCCAAGTACAAAGGCAAGCACATCTATAGACCTACATAACCCACAGCAGATGGACCCGCTCAGTAACCACGGGTCAAAACATAGATGTCGCTAATGGATGCCTGAATACTAGATGGCAGACACGAAGCCCTTCTGCCACCAACTAGAGCTCGCCCAGCTTTCTGGTGCAAAGCATTAGCCTGAGCACGCTGCAAACAGGCCGAAACTCGACGTCGCAAGAACGACAGATATGCAGCTGGCAAGCTCATCTCAGCCGGGAACGTATCTGCATGTCGTGTGTAGCCAAGATTGGCAATATTTTGAAGGAGAGTGTGGAAACGGGGACCTAAGCAGCCAAAAATGTCGACTGCTGCTGGCAGGAGGAGGGGCACAGAGAGGAAGATGGGGAGGGCAGGGGGAGAGGTGTGCAGAGCACACACAGAGCGGAGGAGAGGGGGTTTTAGACGAAGATTTGGGCGCCTCCAATTTGTGTGCTTTGCTGTGTGCTTAGAACGCTATTTCTAGCCCCTTCGATTTCCTTTTTCTTCTTTATATTCTTTCTGGGCTGGCCAATTTCAACCATCGCGCTCTCCTGGAAAATTTCGTGTATTTGAAACAAACGAAGGCCAACTGGCCAAGTACAAAGGCAAGCACATCTTAAGATCTACATAACCTACAGTAGATTGACCCGCTCAGAAACCACGGGTCAAAACATAAAGGTCGCTAACCGATGCCTGGATACTAGATGGCAGATACGAAGCCCTTCTGCTACCAACTAGAGCTCGCCCAGCTTTCTGGTGCAAAGAAGCAAGCGCGGCCAGATTAACTGGTGGCTGGGAGAGGGAAGCATTAGCCTGAGCACGCTGCAAACAGGCTGAAACTCGTCGTCGCAACAACGACAGATAAGCAGCTGGCAAGCCCATCTCAGCCGGGAACACATCTGCATGTCGTGTGTAGCCTAGATTGGCTATGTTTTGAAGGAGAGTAAGGAAACGAGGAATGGAAAAGTTCCTGGAAGAGTTCTTTCGTCGTGTTCCAATGAGGAAGAAATGTAAGGTAGTGGCCACAAAAGCAACAGCTCTTTGTCAAGGGGATTGCTTTCCAGCTGCTAGTTTTTCTGATTTGCGGCTCCTAACTGGAGGTTACCAACTGATCATTGCGAGAACAGAGAAGTGGCCCTCCCAATAAACAAGGAGTGCCGACGTTGAAGTAGCTCTTCAAGAGAAGAGAGAGACAGAAGGGGAAAGACAGCCTTGGTTCAGAGTCTGGTGGTGCCCTCTGAGATCGCCATCATGGCTGAAAGCCGCGGCAGCGAGCAGGCCGGTGGGCCCGAGCCAGCAGCCGCAGCAGGAGCTGTGGAAGAGGCGCCGCAGCCGCTGAGACGGAGCGCCTCGTGCGTGCCAGCCTTTGACGCCCTCTGGTTCTGCTACTGTGAGCACTGATTGCCCACTTCAACCTGCAGCTCACCCATCTGTCTCAGCGCTCAGAGGCGGCGGAGGCGGACCAAACGCCGTCAAGAAGGTGCCACTCTGACGTCCACTCGCCTCTGTGCTGTGGGCGGGGCGGCCAGCGCAGCGCCGGTGCACCAGATGACGCAGTACTATCGGGATGGCGAGTTTGACGGGTGCACAGCCCGGTGGTCCGCTCTCTGGCATTGCATGGCGAACCGGGCTCGCGGCGGCGCCAGCAGCGAGGCCCAGGTTTGTGTCGCCCAAGCTACCCTTTTGTCCTCCGTCACCAGGTTGCTGCTCGACGCTTTGGCGCTCGGAGGGGCTGCCGCTGCACGGCTGTGTTGCAGGGGGGGGGGCTGAAGCCCTGACTGATCTGTGAGTCTGAAAGCTACACTTGGCCGGCCTCCTGTCGCTGTGAGCGCTGCCGCAGCCAAGAGAGGAGCCAGCGGCATCACACGCGGAGCGCATGTGGGAGCTCCGTACACCGGAGGCGGCTGCAGAGTTCTGGCGGCAGCAGTATGGCACTTCTGCCGAGCAGCCCAGGGTGGAGCGCTGATTGCCTTGTTGCTGCAAGAACAGCTTCGACTCGGCAGTTCTGCCGCTCGAGTGCATCTGCGCCTCCTTCGTGCCCCTTGGCCATCCCTGCGTACCTTGTAAACCCTGAACCCTCTCTCCCCCTTAAACCCTTACCCCACAGCCCTAATGTATGCAAGCATGAATATCTTGCAGCATGAATTTGCTAGCAAACTCCAAACACTGGTGGTCAGATGCTGTTGAGGGGTCAGAAGCTCCACGCTTGATGCTAGTCCTTGTCACCAAGCAGACTGCACCGATCATTCACCAATGGCTATGCTGGCATGCTCATGCAGGTGAAGCTGGAAGCATGGGCCCGCAAGACCTCTGGGGCTGGAAGTTGCCACACCTGACCCAATTTCGTCACGCTGCCCAGCTTTTTGGCCGTATGTGTGGTTGTAAAGCAGACTGTTCACTGCAGCCTGCCCAATATATGGATGTTCCAATGCGCCATTGGGCAAATTAATTGTCTTGCAAGGAGCAGGTCTGAGGATGGAGGGGCCTATGATGGCAATCAACAAGCAAAGCTGCAGGTTATAGAAGCAAGAGGCCTCAATGACGGCCGTGCTTCTATTAAACGCACGAGCAATGGGAGCTCTGCAAATGCATTTGGGAATTGTGGCCGCCTGCATCAGAGACAAGCTGCCAAATTTTCGCGGGTCACATGCCATGTCCCCGTGCATGTGGCCTGTCGAGGGCTGCTTACCTACCCTCATCGATGGTGGTGGAGTAAGCGTCAAGCTTGTGAGCCTCAACATGCACAATGATTAAGTAGGGAGGCTGCACAGACATGCAAACCTGCACGACTTTGCAAGGTCAACGCTGTCATGCCGGCACCTTCAAAGATTCGGGTCATTGTGTTTGCCTTGCAAGCACAATACAAGTTGCCTGCTATTCTCCTACAATGCATATAGGAGTTTGTTTCTCTTTGGGCGTTGGTCATCCTTTTCGGGCTGGCCTCTGCTACTTGCCCCACAGCCATTGGACCCATTGTACGAGCCTCCTTTCGTCTCTTCATGTCACAGAGTGCAGCGTTCGCTTACTTTGCAGCGCTCCCAAACTCTGGCTCTTCATCAGCGCGCTTTCCAAGACGGCTTCTTCCAGAGCCCCCCTAAAGAGGAGCTTCTTCTCCTTCAAACGTTGGTCATCCTTTTCGGGCTGGCCTCTGAGTTTTGCTCGACAGCCACTGGCCCCTTTTGGAAGAGCCTCCTTTCTTCTCTTCTGCATGTTACATATTGCGGCGTTCTCTTACTTCACAGCGCACCCAGGCTCTGGCTCCTCATCAGCGTGCTGGGCGCGCTCGAAGTCATGCCACTGGCTTCCGTGGCGGTGCTCGGGCTCCCCAAATTAGCCTGTCGGGTTTTATGTGCTCATTCATGAGTACTGACGTCCCTTTCCAGCCTGCGTTGACACTGTTACCTGAGCCCCCCATTGTCCATTCCCCCAGGCGGCCTCACCATCCTTGGGGTCCCATTCGGCACGCCGTCTTTCGTCGACGGGCAACTGCGCGACCGTCTCCTGGAGCACCTCCAGCCGGTGACCCGCCTCCCCGAGCTGCAGGATATGCAGCTGGCGCTTGCTATGCTCACCAGATGCATTGTACAGCGTCCCCACTACCTGGCGCGGACGACCCCTCCCTACCCCGAGGTGCTGGAGGCCTACACCAAGTTCGACGCGGGCGTCATGGAGAGCGTGGCGGCCCTCATCCGCCACCCGGGCTTCCTCGACTCGCCCGCTGCGGCGCACCAGGCCACACTGCCCCCCGGCCATGGCGGCCTCGGCTGCCGCTCGCTCACTCGCATCTGCAGGCCAGCGTTCCTCGGCAGTTGGGCTCAGGTCGCCACGTCGGTGGCACAGCGCTTTCTCCATGATGGGCGGCCCATGCTGCAGCAGGCTGTGGTGGAGGTGGCCACCGGCTTGCTGCCTTTTCAGGTGGCGCTCCGCTCAGCTCAAGACGAGCTACTTGCGGAGCACCCTGCCCTCGCCGAGAGCGTGGTCCCGTTTGCCCACCTTGCCCACTCCCCCGACTCGCAAGCGCAGGCGCGGTA
>WELB01000042.1:528937-543977 GCA_009602725.1 Spirogloea muscicola
CGCCGCCGGATCGGCGGCGGCGTCCCTGTGCAACGCTGCCGGAGCCGCCGCCGCCGCCGCCGCCGCCGACGGCGGCGGGCCCGGGGAGCGGGGCCGCTTCATGGCGCTCCCCGGGGGCCCTCTCAAACCCCTGACCCGACACCCCTAGCTTAAACCCCGGCTTAAACCCCGGCTCCCGCCCACCAGGCCAGCGTGCTGGGCGTATGGTGTGTGTTGTGTGATGTGTTAGACATATGTAAGGCTAGAATTGGCCTCACGTTCACTGTCATTCACACCGCGCGCCTTCTCTAAAGCAAGCGCGGCCAGATTAAGTGGTGGCTGGGAGAGGCCAGCCCAGCAAGGAGCCGGAGTGCTGAGGACTGAGACAGCAGCAAGCGGACTCTCAGTAACCTCTAGTCAGTAGATGCAAGTCTGAAGTGCTAGCAGGCGGAAAGACGTCGCCCTGACGGAAGCCGGAGCGCCTTCTCTCTGTGTGATGGAGGGCCCGACTGGCTAAGTACGACGGCAAGATGGAGAAGCTTTTCCAATATTTGTGAGAATCCAAAAGGATCTAGTTGGCTGTAGGAGACCAGCCCAAGAAGAATGGACAAGGTCAAGGGGGATTCTGGAAAGTCAGAGCAAACAGTAACCCCTCGTCAAAGCCCGAGATTGGATGATCAGCAGAAGGGAAGGAGTCGCCGCCGATATGCGATAGGCCGCAGGGAAAAGCAGGGCCAGACGTAGATACAAGGCGAGCGCCTGAAGTTGCTACCGGGCAAGTGATAGACGCGAGCGACTCACCAGGGCCACCGAATCCGCAGAAATTAACTACTTTGGCTGCTCACCATGCTGCCCCTGCAGTCGGGCCACTGCACGTCGAGCAAGCGGCTGGGGAAGGTCAAGCCACCAAGCCCCGTAGACATTGATAGTGTAGTGATCGCTTACAAGATGGTCGACGTGTTTGAGCTCATTGCTACGGCAGCTTTGGCATACCCCGTCTTCATGGCTGAGGAGACCAGGTCTGCGGTTGAAACGTTGGTTTGTGAGCACATCAGCACGATGCCTGGGCTACCGATAGGGCGTGATGGCGACAATTTTGACGGGCCTCGTGTGAGGTGTCAGCCTGTATCTGAATTGGTCCAGAACTTCATGTCTGCACTCGGCTGACTTTCACAGCTGCCTTACGATGAGTGGCCGTCTCATTGCCAGCCATTGGCTTGCTTTCACTCCTAAAAGCTGACAGATACACTGCTGCTGCCCCCGGCAGGGCAGTGGAGACCTTCGCCCGAGCCTTACGAGTCAGCCGCTGAGGCCCTTACACTCCGCCACATGCCATCTTCCTAAACGCTTATCTTCCGAAGACCTATTAATCTTCCCGCCCCCTAATCTGCATTGGACACCTGTTTGAGCACCTTGGCATGTGCTCGTGAGAGGGCTAGCTTGGATGCGATCCCTTCCTCAAGTTTCCATGTTCCAGGGAACCCAACCGCTGGTTGTCAGGCCGGGACTTGCAAGTTGACTAGTGCAAGACTAGTCAACTGCACTGTTCAGAAGTGTATGCAGGCTGTCAGCAGCAAGTTGACTTCTTGGGGTCCAGCTTGACCCAAGCATCGAACCAGCCTGCTCGTTTCACACTCCTGCGAGCTGCACGGAGCAATGCGCCCAGCAGCCATCCTCCATGAGGCACTCGTAGTGCTGATGAGTAGCATGCTGGAGTCGCAGCATGTATTGCAGCTTAAGCGGACTTATGACCCAGGTGGAGGTGGGTGGCAGCGCAAGGGTGTCTCCCAGCCACCAGTCAATTTGGAAGCGCTGTCTTTTGATGACTTGCAGCAGATGCCTCGTAGGCATGAGGTGCAAAATGTATGCAGATGTGTAAGGCAAGCTGCAAATGTAGCTAAGTCTTTTGCACGGCCCAGGCTATGAGCTGCTTGTTATCCATGCAGAAGCCTCAGTGCGTGGCAGCAGCCAACATCAATGCTGAGAATGTACTTATGATTAGTAATTATTATTAGTAAAAAGGGTCGAACAAGCTGCCTGACAGAGCACAACCCCGCCCTGTCAAGCATAAGGCAGCCTGGCGAATGAATAATAATAATACAACACTTTGGGGCGATTAAATCAAGGGAGGAGGCAAACCCCAACCCTATCTTGGTGGACACTGTTACCGTCCAACCTCAAGGTCCTCAGAGGCTATGATGCTCGCCGCAGAGTCGTCTTTGTTGAGGCTGAGCTGCTGTTGGCCGCTCGAGTTGCCGGCGTCCCCACTGTAACCCGAGACAAAGGATGAGACTGCGCTGCATTCTGGAGCGGCCCCAGGCGCTAGATTTACTGGCCAGTCAGGTGGCAAGTGCTGGGCTGAGACGTCTGGGTAGGAGGTCAGCCCCACCGCAGACTTACTGAACGCGTCCATCTCCCCACTGTGACTGAACTCCACGCTCTTCTGCAGAATGAGTTTGTTGTCAGGACCCGTTAGAGCTGATGAGACCATTGCGAAACCTTCTCTCACTGTGTTGGCGACCAAACAGAGAGCAAGCCCTCAACCTCCTCACCATTTCCACAATGAGAATGTGTCAAAGCAGGCACATAGCGGTGCTGACTGAAGGTATGCATCAGCCTCCGGCAAGAATGTGCTACTGTGTCTTCTTTCTGCAACAGGTCGCACAAACGAGTAAAAGGGATGATGTACCTGTACTAAGGTCAGGGACTGCACCACTTCCCCCATGGTGGGCCGTTGAGAGGCCTCTGGAGCCACGCAAGCAACTGCGATGGCCGCCACTTGGCAGAAATCGTCCAGTGGTACATTGTCCTTCAAGCAAGGGTCCATGAGCTCCAGCATTCTCTCAGGATCTTTCAAAATTGGTCGAGCCTGTTGCAAAATTGTGGAATGAACTCAATGCAACTTGCCATGTATTGTGCTGCTAAATGACAGTAGAACCAAGTCATACAGATGCTTATTGGGCAACTCGTGTGCTAGATCTTTGGCATGAGGCATCACAGGTCAAAAGCGAGGAGCACACTTGTACTTGCAGCGATGAACATTGCTGCAAGAAAGCAAACCTGGGCGTGCCACTGCATAAGAAGACAGTCAGACCTGCGAGATGGAGCTGTTATTATATTGCCATATCTAGATATACGATGAGGATTTACCCATGTCACAAGATTCTCCTGTCCTGGTGGCTGGGTCATATCCACAGGTCTTCTGCCTGACAAGAGCTCCAGGAGTACTACTCCATAGCTGTAGACGTCACTTTTCACCAGCAAGTGCCCAGTCATTGCATATTCTGGTGCAACATAACTGCACATAGCACAAATGTTCACGTTGAATCAGAAAAGAGAAGTTGAGCTGCTTCTTCCACCTCAAGAGAAAGGGTCCATGGAGCAATTCCTGGTGTCACAGCATTTACTCACCCAAATGTGCCCATCACACGTGTCGACACATGGTTAGCATTGCCGATGGGCGCCTGCTTGGCCAAGCCAAAATCAGACACCTTGGCACTGAAGTTGTTCTCAAGGAGGATGTTGGAAGCCTTGAAATCCCTGTGAATTACACAGGGTTGTGAGTCCTCATGGAGATACTGAAGTCCTCGTGCTGCACCAATTGCAATTTTCATGCGTGTGTTCCAGTCCAGTCTCTCTCTTCGTGGTACACCTGCACATGCATGTGACTGCCAACATGAGCATGTGATCTTATCCAACATTTGGCACTCTTCTCACCAGCTGCATGAGCAAGTGAGCTTCCTCATCCATTGGCTTTGCTGTAGTCATAAGGGCCACTCATACACTAACTTATATCCAAATGTATCTGAAGGATAAAAGGAGTGCAAAAATTCCATTACCGTGAAGCCAACTCTCAAGCGAGCCATTAGGAACAAGCTCGTAGCATAAGAGCTGGTGAGTGCCCTCCCTATTGGCATAGTATCCAACAAGCTTGACAAGATGCCGATGGTGCAATCGACTCAGCATCTCCACTTCCACAAGAAACTCGCGATCTCCCTACAGCTCGAAAGCCAGTATCATATTGGCTTCTTTCGGTGTTACAGGGATCAGCATAATATAGATACAATGTTACTGTGGCAGAGATGCATGAAGTATGCTACAGTTTTTGAACACTCTGGACGTCCTCGGAAGGTGCATCAACTAGATCTTCCATCATAGAGGTGCTGTGATTCTGTTGTGGTGCCTGCTCAGCTGCTAAGATGCAAGAAAGAAGGTGTCCTTGATCAGTACCTGGTGCCCACCCCCAGTAAGCTTTTTGATCGCCACTTCTGTGTGATCTTTCAACACGCCTTTGTAGACACGCCCAAAGCCACCCTCGCCTACTATGCTCTTGACAGAGAAGCTGGAATGCGGTAGTCAAAGGACAAACGATTATCAGACTGGCCTCATCAGCAAACAAGGACAAAACGATTATCTGACTGGCCTCATCAGCAAACACTGACATCAAGCAATACAATTGCAGAACACTCTGGCCATAAATATACAGAATCTGACGTGCAGACTTATGATAAAGCAAGCCAAGACGAAGACATCAGACAGATGTTCAGACATGATTGGCTGTGCAGGCCCGAAGCCTACAGTCAAGAGAGGACTCCAGACACAACTTCAGATGGTCAGAGTGTGACTGATGCTTGTCAATGGCAAACCAAAGAAGGCGACATGCGCTGTGAAAGCATCAATTGCCCAAGGGCTGTAGAAATCATGAAATAATTGGGCAGGATCTTCGTACTTGTCTGTTGCCTCTCGCAGCTCGTCGTATGTGAAAACCCGGGTACTCGATGGACGAGGTGCTGTAGACCCCTTGAAAGACCCCAGGGAAACAGCGCTCCCTGTAGCAGCTGCTTTTTGTGCCTTAGCTGCAGATCTCACATGTTTGACTTCGGATTAGTGGAAAGGACCGTCTGCAAGATGCATGTCGACACTTTATGCTACGTGGTCATTTCTGAAGTATGCAGGTCTTGATATATTTGAGAACAGGCAAACAAACCAGTCAGTACAAGCAAATGGGAGGACACTTTGGTGTACCTTTCTCAAGCTCCTCCACCTGCTTCCTTCTTCGCTTGCGCTTGAGAAGGCAAGCACCCACAATGCAAGCAGCAACTGCCAGGATAGCCACAAGCCCTGCTACTATTCCAATGACAACACCCACAGAGGAACTCTTCTTCTTCTTAGCAGCGCCTGAGGGACTTGAGTCTTGTGGGCTTGCAGGAGGTGGTGGCATAAAAGGAGGTGGACTTGGAGGAGCTGAACCCACACAGCAACAACCACAAAGCATTAGCCAAAGAGATCCTCACCTCCAACTTGTCGTGTCAGATGTGGAGTTGACAAGCTGCAGATGCACTTGACAATGAACAGGAACTAGTCACTGGCAGCCTTCGCAAATTTGGTGACTGCAACAGTTCATGCTTGTATCTGTCAAATTACGTCACTATAGATGCATATACTTGTGCGCACTTACCAGGAGGTGGTGGAGGAGGTGGGTGTATCTGCTTGATGTAAATGAGTGTATAGTTGCCAAAGTGGCTTGTGTCAAGAGAAACTATATGGTCCTGCAGCTTGTGCCGAAATGTTTGCAATGTACTTGCAGGGAACATGACGCCCGATGCAGGAAGCAGCCACAAAGTCAGATTGACCATTGGATCTGCCGTCTTGCCCCGTAGAAGGATCTGCAACAACATAAGCAATAAGTCAATCAGAGACAATGGGCACTTGAGTGATGGCTTAAGCACTCTCATTATGCTTAACTACACACGCTCGGTAGCACTCCTTTCTGACAGCCATACTTGCAAGACAAAGTTGACCAGATTGACCAGATCTACTGAAGGAACTTCACCGCACCTGATTCACTGATATATTCAGCTGAGAGCTGAGCTGGTTGGTGAGATCACCAAAATCAGCAAGGAAATTCTGAAAGTCGTCAAATGCTAGCTCAAGCTCCAGAGGAAACACACAGAAGCACAAGCTCTCTGAGGAGTCTGGTCGGGACCACTGGTATGGCGAGGATGTGCACTCCTGCAAACAGCCTGCATGATCAGCAGCATAGGCATCACCCTTTCAGCCACAGAGATAGAGACACTGGGCAACTGACTTGCATTCCCTTCTTGTCCTTCAATAACCGTCTGAAATGTACCAATTACTCTCAAATGCAACATGTCCACCATCTAGTTACCATAGCAGACCCTGTCAGAGCTTGCTGCACTAGATTAGCAGACTATCTTTGTGTACTTTGAGGGCGTCGACCTGCTGGCTAGAGAGCTCCTGCCTGCACCGATGAGTCACCAGATCTCTGCAAACTTAAGCATAGAGGAGTTCCAGAAGGAGAAACATCTCACTGGTCCCAGGGGGAGGATGTACACCCAATGATGCAGGCGAGTTTACGTGAGTGTCTTCTGCAACCACGCTGGAAGCATGCAATGTGGAGGATGATAGCAATATCCTCATCGGTGGAAGCCGTTGAGCCATTGACACACGAGACGGAGAGGCGAGCAGCAGAGAAGACGTTGAGGAGAGCACTATTTGACCATGCTTCTGGCTCGGCGTCTGCAAACTCCTGTACTGCAGGTTACTGTTGCCGCCTAGACTACGCAGCTGTGCGTGCGTTGGACCTGTGAGCAGAGTCAGCATCATCGGCACAAGATGCTCAGCTAGAGGACCAGGAGCCTACGACATTCGCCATGCAGCAATGCTGGTACATTGACATCTACAGACGGCCGGTGGTGCAGCTACGACCAATTGCAGGCGGTTTGAAAGCAAGACTTGGCAATCGATTTAGTAGCTCAAGCCAATGCCTGCTAGTGCTGCAGGACTGCCAGTCACAACAAACAACATTGCAAATGGTGAAGGCGGTGCACGACTTGTGCAATTGGAGGTCAATGCGTCAGGTGAGGCACATTCAGCGTACCTGGAGACCGCAGTCTAGCAACGGAGGCGACGCAGGAGGCGACGAGAGCTGCCCCGGTACACAGCAGGAGAAGCCGAGAGGGCGCCATGCTGTGCGCAGGAGCCGCTTCTCATGTGCTGCGGGCGACGCCGGATGCTGCTCCGGGAGCAGGCGGAGCGCGGCGCGAGGGCGGCGACGGCGGCGGCGGTCGGCACCGGCGCCGCGGCAAGCCCGACGGCGCNGCGGCGCTGGCGCGGCGCCCGTCCCCGAGGGTCCGCGCGTCGTCAGGCTCGAAGGCGGGGGGCCGGGCCAGGGGCGGCTGGCCCCTGGGGAGGCGCGGGGTGCGCATATTGACGTGAAAGGGTGGCCAATTCAAGCCAATACAGTGTTCAGGCAAAAGCTGGTGCAAAAACGTGGGACTACATGCAACGAAGCCCTGTGCTAATGTGGCTGAGAGAAGGACGCTTCCAGGTGAGGGCGGTGGCAGGGAGAGGCCAGCCCAAAGGAAAGTATGAACAAAAGTCCGAAGGGACCAGGGAAAATGCTAAGGCACACACGGAATCAAGTAGCTACGAAACAATTCAGTATCCCTTACTAAGCAACCGCATGTCGGAGAAAGTAGTTTCCTGGTAGCGGGTCCCCTGGCTAAGAAGGTGTCGAGGCTGGCTGGCCGGGGCGACCGGCCGCGGGCTCCGCCTTCTCCCGTCAGCCCGGCGGCGACGCCTTCCATGGCCGGCGGCCGGATCTGCGGAGGGGCGATGCCCGGCTTCAACGCCGCCGGTTCGCTCGCACAAGTCTTCCGCATGCGCCTGGCCGTATCGCTTCAACGCTCCCTTGCCCACGCCGTCCACACGCGAGCAGGCCGTGCTATGGCCGCCGCCTCTGGGTCTCGGCGGAGTGCCTCTTTCCCTGCAGCGAGCTACTCAGATCTGATGTTGCTCACTCGTGGGTATTGAGCTTCCCTCTGCATCGTCTCTGTGTTCTGCAGTGTTTTGGAGTGTAGTCCTTTTTCCGGCTCCTCTTTCTAATCTGGCCGCGCTTGCTTTTTCTTTGGCTTTGGACACTGTCCTTTCTTTTTTGGGCAGGCTTTGCCAGCCCCTCTTCTCTATGGGCGCGCACTTCTTCCATGGGGAGCCGGTGGACTTTCATGCAGCCGGGTCGCTAGCGCAGGTGTACCGCCTGCGCTTGGCCGTCTCGCTGCAGAGGTCCATGGCCCGCGCGGTGCACCTGCGTGGCGGACGTGCCCTCGCTGCTGCCTCTGGCCCTGGCCAGGGGACCCGCTTCCAGGAGCCAAGTTTCTGTGACTAGAGGCTGCTTAGCAGGGGTTACTGAGAGTTTCGTAGCTGCTTCTTTTCATTTTGTGCTTGTTTTTGTTAGTGCTTCCCCTGGCCCCTTCTCGCACTTTGTTCATTCCTTTTTGGGCTGGCCTTTTCCGGCCCCTATCCTCTATAGGCGAGCCCTTCTTCTTTCTACCGACGCCGACGCAGTCGGGCTGGTAGCTTAGGGCATTCTAGCGTCCCGCGGGCCATCGTTGCATGCTATAGGATGCGGCTATCATTGAGTCTACAGCGCTCCCAGGCACTCGGATACACCAGCATGCTGGGCGTGCATTAGCCCAGGCTAATTGCTTCCGTCGTGGTGGTTTGGCTCCTCAGCTTAGCTTGTCAGACATGCATGTGCTCACTCGGGGATATTAGTGTCCCCCCTTAGCCAGCTCGTTACCCCGTTAACGCCTCCCTTTCAATTTTATGCGCACCGCGCTCCAGCACATTTTCTCTCCAGCACCTTTTGGCTCTTTGGACCTTGTCCATTGTTTTCGGGCTGGCCTTCCCAGCCCCAGTAGCAATTTCTTCCTACACTCTGTGGGCGAGCAATTTCTTCTCCCTGCTATCCTGCAGCCGGTCCCTGCAGCCGCTATTTTGAGCCGCTTTCTGTCTTATGATATCAGCAGCCGTATCACCCTTGTTGATGCTCTTATCCGAAGGAGTATTGAGCTCTTCAAGAAGGGGGCGAGGGCTATGAGAGGCCGGCACGGAATGAAGGGAGAAACAGGCCTTCTAATGTAAGGCAATGGCTGGGTGAGAGAAGGACGCTTCAAAAAGAGGGCGGTGGCTGTGAGAGGCCAGCTCGAAAAGAAGGAAGAGCTCTTTCAATGTAAGGCAATGGCTGTGAGAATGTGGCTCTCCCAAAGGGGCCAAGGACTGTGAACAGCCAGCCCGAAACGAATTGACAAAGTCCGAAGGGGCCAAAAGCGCTCTCAGAGCTCGGCCGGTAGGATGAATCACTTAGTATCAACAAATGAGGAGCCGCAGATCAGAAGGACTAGCGGCCGAAAGCAATGCCCCCGACGAAAGGGAGAGGCTGCAGCTAGAGCACGGCCAGCATGCAGGTGCAAGGCGTGGGCCATGTGAGAGGTAAGCCTACAGAAAAAGCTCTTCCAATTTAGGGCAATAGCTGTGAGAGGCAAGCCTGAAGGAGTGTACAAGGT
Source organism: Spirogloea muscicola (assembly GCA_009602725.1). Lineage (NCBI taxonomy): Eukaryota > Viridiplantae > Streptophyta > Zygnematophyceae > Spirogloeales > Spirogloeaceae > Spirogloea > Spirogloea muscicola. The sequence continues at coordinate 538,285 of WELB01000042.1, forward strand.
CTAAAAATGGATTGGGCAGAAAAGCAGGATACTATCCTCCAAGACGTCTGCAAGAGGCGGTCGATAACCTATATACAGCAAGTGCAGATCAGAACAACCAGAGGGCGGAAAAGCGTCGCCTTGTCGGAACCTGGAGGCAGAAGAATGCCTAAAGAAATGAACAAGTCCTGAAAGAGCAGAAAGGCACAAAAACCACAAGACTGCTCTCCTTGACTGTTGCGAGTGGGCGCTCAAGAAATTCTAGTCAGAAATCGCAGAGTGGAGATTAGAGGGCGGATAAGCATTGCCATGTTAGACCCTGGAGGCATGTGTCAAGTGTGGGGCAAGCTTGCCAACAGGGAGCAAGCCACTCAATAGCTGCCGCAAGGACTCATAGCCCCTAGTAAGCACTGGCAAGTTGGACATACTCGAAAAAGGGAGGGAGACGCCCCTGCTGGTATCCAAAAGTTACTGCTAGAATTTACCCAGCAGCCGCAGAAGCCAGGAATTGCCTGTCATTGCTGCAGCAAGCCGAAGATGTTCATGAGGTAACAGTATGACATGTATTGTCTCGTCCTTCAAGAGGGACGATGGCTGTGGATGGCCAGCCGTAGACTGTTTAATAACGCACTATGCACCTTGAATAAGCGGATAACAAAAATCATCATGCTGCATCTTTGAGGCAGTTCTGCCACGATTGGCTGCCATCGCTGGGGGGAGGTAGCGAGGAATACGCAGCCCTTTCAGAGCTGCTTCTTTTAGGAGGGGGCGACGGAAAGCCAGCCCACACGATAATGAAGAAGGTCCTAAGGGGTTGGAAAGGATATACCATGCAGGAAACAGGAAGACCACAGAAATTGGCTGCTCAGTAAACTGTAGTCAGCAGCCGCAAGTCGGGGAAAGACAGCCGACTAGAGGTGTCTGAAAACCTCCTCGACCGTGGCGGCTCTCGGATCAGCAGGCGCTGCGGCGGCGTCGCCGTCGCCAGCCGTCTGGCGCTGACGTCGGCGCGCCACCCGGCCGTCTCGAGCCGAGGCTCTGCCGACTGGGAGATGGGAACAAGTGGAATGGAGAGGCGGTCGGGAGGGTCGTGATGACGTGATTCGGCCACCCCCCAGTAAGCACTTCACCCGGGTGCTCGCGGCAGCTGTATTAACCCACGGATTTGCCGCCCCCCCCGGGGGGGCCGGGCTGTTTGAGTAGAGCTGGCCGCTTTCCATCAGTCGCCACTTCAGCAGCCAGTCGGCTTCGAGGGCTGCGCTGCTTTCGCCGCCGGCTTTCGCGCCGTCGCCGCTGCCGCCGCCGCCGCCGCCGCCGCCGACGTGGCCGCCGCCGAGGCGCCGTGACAGCTCGCTACTGCAACATCTTTGCCTCTTGTGCGCTGCGGCGGTCAGGGGCCGGGACTGAGCAAGGAGACCGAGGGGCTGCGCGGCGGTGGTCCAGCCATGGCCGCCGCGACGGCGCCGCCGAAGGAGCAGCAGGCCGAGCCGGCGCCGAAGCCCGCGGAGGAGGTCGCGCCGTCACTGCCCTTCGACAACCTGCCCCACGGGGACAACCGCGGCCACGAGAAGACGACGCAGGTTCGCAGCTGAGCTGGCCTCCTGTGCGTGCAGACCTTGAGAAGAGCTTCGTCTCCCTGGTGGCCTGTAGCATTGGTCGTGCCTGCATGTGCGTGCAGCTGGAGTGGTGATGCCTAGCCTTGACAGCAGCAATTTTGCAAGTGCAAATGTCATTGTTGAGATACTGCGATCGATTGCCAGCAAAGGCATTAGAGAGCATACTTGGAATTATTTCCATCAATTTTCCAGCAACTGGCAATATAGTAGCAAAACGGCTTGAGTCCAACTTCAGTGCGAAGTCCTTGTCACCAACAGATTCCTCTTCAAAATGCTATGAGTGCTTGACTTCTCATCCCTGCCCGAGCTACTTCAATGCAGGGAGGCTGCCTGTCTGTTGTGGTTCTCGGGGCTTCTGGTGATTTGGCAAAGAAGAAGACGTTTCCGGCCCTTTACAACCTATTTCGCCAGGTGGCTCTCCTGCTTCTTGTACATGAGTACAGCAACTTGAAAGCCTTCAGAGGAAGCCAAGAGTCGTCAATTGTGCTGTTTGAAGGGCGTCGAGCAACAAGTAATCAGAACCATAGAGTGCTAAGTACAGAAACGTCTCAACAAGCAACAGTTGCTGAACGTTTGGAATGACCTGCAGGGCTTCTTGCGAGCTGAGCAGATACACATCTTTGGTTATGCTCGTTCTAAATTATCTGATATAGACCTCAGAGAAAAGTTGAAGGGGTGAGTAGCTGTCTTATGTTGGTGTTGAGCCAGGAAGCTGGTACTCTTTGTTGTATCTGCTTTGAGTGTAGTCACAGCTATGCATGTGGATTTCACCTGTCAATGCTGCTGTTATGTTCAGGGCTCAGAAGAGCATGTCGCAACTTTCAGTGCTCCTTGACTGTTGGGCACGTTAATTTTGTTCTGTGACTAGTCCCACTTCTATGGGGTACTGAAGATGATATTACCACATGACGTTGGGGATGGCCGTGGTAATGAGCAGGCACCTGAAGGGAGATCAGTCTGACATTGCAGAGTTTCTCAACTTGGTAAGTTGGTGTATCTGCTTCGTGTTTATCTCACAGCTCTACCTGAAGGGACTGCTGTTGGCCAGGATGAGCTTGTAGAAAGCCCGCAATCTTTGCCAATTTCCTCAAGGGCCAAAGTTTTCATTGCTGGAGCGGAAGCAAATCCTGGCTAAGTGCTTTACACACTTGAGGTTGTTGAGTGTCAGGTAACTTATGTTGCTGGGTCATATGATACCCCAGAAGGGTATGAGAAGTTGGATAAAGAAGTGCAAGGCCACGAAAACAGCAAATGCGGCGAACAGGGTCCCACAAGGCGCCTCTTCTACATGGCTCTGCCTCCGTCTGTCTACCCTGTAGCAGCTAAGATGATTCAGCAGACCTGCATGAACAAAAGTAAGAAAGTCATGCAATTGTGTCAGCCTAGGGAAGCGGGATATGGTGGGTAGGGGGGCCTTTCTTTTCTGAGGGGGCATCATTGATATTATCAAGCATTGGGGTTGTTCTTATTACTTTCAGTTGAAGAAACAGTATAGTCATACACTGTAATTCCTGATATATGCCCCCCACGTGTGGTGGCAGGAGGCTGGAGTAGAGTTATCTTAGAAAAGCCGTTTGGAAAGGACTTGCAGTCTTCTGAGGACCTTGCTAATGAGCTAGGGGAGCTTTTTAATGAGGACCAGCTCTTCAGGATTGATCATTACCTTGGCAAGGAGCTGGTGCAGAACCTGGTACATGATGTCTCTCAGCCTCTCTCTCTCTCTCGCTTGCTTTTAATCTACTGCATGAAGCACATCAGTGAAGCACAGTGAAGCACTATGAAGCACAGTCGCTGCATTCAAAGAACTTCTGACTAATCAATTCTTGTGGTGAAGTATGTCCTCTCCTGTGCCTGTCAGCAGTAGCAATGTCAGACTGTCATGGTCCATATATTACGAGACTTGTTAGGCATAAAGGACAGTGGAACTTTAGAATCTGGAGAAGCTTGGGTACTCAAGGGTGCTGCTTGTTACTGATTCTGAGATCCTGCAACTGGTATGCAGCTGGTGATGCGCTTTGCAAACCGATTTTTCTTGCCTTTATGGAACAATGAGAATATTGCTAATATCCAGATCACATTCAAGGAAGATTTTGGCACAGAGGGCAGAGGAGGTTACTTTGACGAGTATGGAATCATTCGTGATATCATCCAGAATCACCTTCTGCAAGTCCTTTGCCTTGTAGCCATGGAAAAGCCTGTATCTATGGGACCAGAGGATGTCCGCGATGAGAAAGTGCGGGTATGTGTGACGTGATTGCTGAAACTCTAGTAACATCTGGTGCCTGACATACATCTATCTGAGTCATTGGCGTAAACCCGCTGTACAGGTGGTGCATTGACATGATTAGAGTCTCTGTGGTCAGAGTCTATGGTGTTGTGAAGCCTGCACTTTCACGCATAGGCAGATTGCTTGCCATCATTGCAAAGATATTTACTGAGTGTATTGTTTCTTTGAGGTTGTCTCAAATAGGTCCTGAGATGCATTGAAGAGATTAAAGACCAAGACGTTGTACTAGGTCAATACGAGGGTTACACCGATGATGAAACTGTTCCTGATGACTCTCGGACACCCACTTTCGCTACCATTGTATTACGCATAAACAACGAACGATGGGACGGTGAGGACTGCGTTTATATCAGCCCTGTGCATCAGCATTCAAAAGTGGTTCTTGTTGTGTCCGTGAGTACTGGGGGTGTTGTCGTCAGCTCAATGGCTGATCCTTGAGGAAACCATGCTATGCTCGAGACACATGTGCCATGCTTGAGGTACATGTGCCACGTCTGCGCAGGAGTGCCGTTTATTATCAAGGCCGGTAAGGCCTTGGACTCTAGAAAAGCGGAGATCCGGGTGCAATTTCGTGACGTGCCAGGGGACATTTTCAAGTGCAAGAAGCAGGGGCGCAATGAGTTTGTCATGCGCCTTCAACCTTCGGAGGCACTCTACATGAAGCTAACGGTCTGGATTTCAGAAAACGCTTCGCCAAATGCTCGTGCACTACCCTTTTAGCAAGCATGCTCCCTGACGTGGAAGTGGCTCTGACTTGTCTTCGATGTTCGTCTCTCTCCACTTGTCCAGGTCAAGCAGCCAGGCCTTGATATGGCCGCCACTCAGAGTGAACTGGACCTCTCCTACAAGCAGAGGTATAACGGGGTTGTTATTCCGGAAGCTTACGAGCGCCTCCTGCTGGATTGCGTCCGAGGCGACCAGCAGCACTTTGTGCGCCGCGACGAGCTTCGGGAGGCATGGAAGATCTTCACGCCCTTGCTCCACAGGGTGGATCAAGGTGACTTTGACCACCCCACATTTGCAGAAAACTTTGCTAACAGTACTTAGAAAATGATGCCTGTGCTTCAGTGAACACTTCAGGTCCTCTTCTGCGGTCGCTTATGCGCGTCTTGCAAGCGCATCTGCAGGGGAACTTGACGTCATTAAGTACAAGCCAGGGAGTCGGGGCCCTGAGGAGTCGCAGGCGCTTATTGAGCGGGAAGGCTACAACCAGACCAAAGGCTACATCTGGGTCCCCCCCACGCTCAACTAACTTATGGCACTCCGATTGCGGCAGCAGCTCTTGGCAGCCTCCTGCACGCCCTTTCCGCTAGCGAGATACTTTGGCCTACCAGGGATGCGCCTGCCCCCTTAGGTGCAAGGAGCCTCATGCGCCCCGCTGTAAGCTAGACTGCCACGCCAAGGACAGACTTTTCATATTTCAGGCTTGTATTTAAGAGTCGCTGACGAGCTTTTGGATGTGTGACTGACTCCTCACCTTCTGACCCCCAAGAGCACCACATTTGTGCTCTTCTGAGCTGTTGATAAATCGGTGGCTGCCTGTCTGCGATTATACAAGGTCTGATAGCAGATGCAGGCCTGCTTTGCCTGCCCATGCTGTATGCAATGGGATGCCGCTGTTGAGCCTCACTGCTGGAGCTCGCCCTGCCGCTGTGGAGGCTGTCATTCAGCAATTGCCGCCGAGTGCTACGGTCCTGTGTTGCTGAACTCGAAGGCGTCCTCGATGCTGGCCTGGCTGTTGAAGCGAACCCTTGCAGGTTTGAAGCCGGGCGCGGGGGGTGGGGGGGGGGGGGGGGGTGGGGGGGGGGGCC
>WELB01000042.1:545091-595553 GCA_009602725.1 Spirogloea muscicola
CGCCACCGCCGCCGCCGCGGCGCGCGGAGCGGCTCCCGCGGCGGGGCCGGGCCCCGGAGGCGCGAGGAGAGGTCGTCGTTCGCCCAGCCGGCAGCGGGATCTGCGCCGGCATGCCCTTTCTGATGACCACGGCGGCGGCGGCGGTGGCGGCGGCGGCGGCCTGAGGGCGGCGCTGCTCGAATAGGTAACTGCTGCCTCTGTCGCACGCAGCCGGCCCGGCTGGCGGCGGCGAGGGGTGTGGGATGCCAATCTGCCATGGCCGCCGGCGTGTCCCTGGCGCTTGCCGTGCTTCTGCGAGGCCCCCGCTGAGCTCTTGGGGCGCTCGGAGGCGTTAGTTGTGATCGCGAGCACGGGCTTCGCCCTTTGCCTGCAGCTTGCCTCAGGCCCCCGCTGGTTTGGCCGTAGCCAAGCTGGCTGTTAGCATCTGGCGGTGCGTACGAGCGGGGCCTCGGTGGGCTTGCAGCGCAGCCGGCTAGCTTGCTGCAGCTGATCCTGGGGTCTGAGACTGCAGCTAGTCCGTATTTTGAGCTTCGCTGCAAGTTGTATCAGCGTGTTAAACGTGTCAATTGTATTCTATGAACATAATATATTCATAGAGTATAAACACTTCACCTGTACGCAGGTCTGACGTCGCTGCCCATTGCAGGCTAGATCGCAGCCCCAGCTGCGGCAGCTGCGGCGGCTGAGGAGGCTGCGGCGACCCCACGCGGGCGCCCGCGGGAGCCACAGTGGCCAGCGGGGGCGGGCCTCGCGGCCGAGGAGGCGCCGGGATGGGGAAGAACAACAAGACGGCCGACGAGGTGCTGCCGTACCAGGGGCCCACCGACCCGGCCGCCGCGCGCTCGCGGCGCGCCCGCAGCGCCGCCCTTCTCGCCCTGGTGCTCGTCGCCGACTTCGCCTGCGTCCTGGTGAGACGGCTGCCCCGGTCCTGGCCTCGTCGGACGAGGAGTCACGTCCTCCTCGGACCGCCGGAGGGCTGGAGTTGCATGCATGAGGCCGTGCTCTTGAGTGCTGGAGCTCGCTGTGTGCACTCTGTTTCCGCGTGCTGCAAGTCTGGCTGTTAGGGCCCAAATTGCCGCTGTAGTGAAGCAGTGGGCTGCAGCCTGTCACTCTGAGCTGATCGTACTCGTCGTGTGGTGCGGCTTGCTGCTCCGCTTCAGGGCCTGTACGTCCTCATCCATGGTGCAAGTGCATTCCCCGGGCCTGGCTGGCGGGCGCTGCTGCACGCCCTGCGAGACTTTGGGCACGACGTTGCAGACCTTGTCCTCCTCACGTTGCTGCGGATCGCGGTCCTTGTTGTCCTCGCGCACGTAGCCGGCAGAGAAGCCTGGCGGGAGGCGCAGGACCAGCAAAAATGCAGCGGAGGTGCGAGGCGGCTGAGCATTTTTCCTTATCTGCTGTGGCTTCTGGAGCAGCGGAAGACACATCAGAGCTGCTCGCACGAATATTGGCGATGAACGTGATGAGGCTGCCCCGATTGCAGCGAATTTGAAGTGCACCACTTCATCCTTGGCTTTCAGGTGGAGGGAAGCCTGCCGCCACTGCTGCAGCTCCCGCGAGCAGGGAGCTGGGTGCAGCGCCCATAGCAAACGGCGTCAGTGAGAACAGCGGCAACGGCGGCTTGCGCGAGCCGCTGCTAGTCAAGGACCGCCTGAGCATGTCGCGCACGGAGTGCGAGAAGATGGCAGAGGAGGCGAGCTTCACGGAGTGGTTCAGCTCCGTGTCGTCCAAGGACCTCACGCTCTTTGCAAGCTTCCTTCTCTGCACTGTCTTCCAGGTATCATTTGCTCCCCAGTCATAAGGACCGCTGCCCCTGTAGGCTCGGTTGACCATTGGATGGCAAGGGTGCTGCGCTGGAAAATCGTCTTTAGATCCAGTCATGTACTGGATCATGACTGAATCTGCATGTGTGTGTGCATGTGTTCGTGCTTGCATGTGCACATTCAATCATGATCTGCATTTCTATAAGTGAATGGGCACATTGCAGTTTTGTATTATCTTAGGTTAGAGCGTCTGACTTGGCATAAGCTCTTGTACATCCATGTGCACCGGCACCTAGCCCACCTCCCCAGCCTCCCTCCACCCCCCACCAGCCCTCCCTCTCTTCTTCCTTCCCCCTCCTTCCCATCCGTCCTTTCTTTTCCCCGTCCCTGCCTCTCCCCCTCCCTTGTTCTCTCCCTCCATCCCTTTTCCCCTCTCCCCACCATTCGCGCACCCCTTCATCTTTCCTCCATTTCAAGACAGAGTACCTGGACCTGAGTCTAGTGCTTGAGGCTTAGATACCTGGGGTTCATGGTCAGATTATTGCTCATGTGTGAGGTTTTAGGCTGCGGTCTGCCGGGAATAAGCTGCCTCTTGGTGTTGGCAAGCGGCTATCAAGCTGAGCTTTGGGACTTGTGTTGTTGAGCTGGGCAGGCAAGCTGCTTGCTAGCTCGCTTGTGGTATTGCACTGACGGGTTGTGCTCGCATTGCGACGGGCCCCCCTTGCTTGGCAGGTTTATGTGGGCGCCAAGTGTGTGGCATTTGACTTCTCTTGGGAGGGCGCACAGGGTGTGCTCATGGGCTCCGCAGTGCTCTGGATCAACCTAGAGAGTGTGCTGGTGAGCCGCGTCGTGGATGACGCCGGTATTCTGGGCCGCGCATGCGCCCTGGCTGCAAAGAAGGCTGAAGAGTCCTCACGAACCAGGCCTAGCGATGGTGCCCCGCTTGACGTTGTAGTGGGAGCCAACGGCCCTGTGCGAGCCAGGTAAGAGTGGTCGAAGGCCTGAAAATGTATACCTTGAACTGAGGATGTCATTGCTGGAGTCTTGATCCCTTGATGCTGATGTACTGAAGTGTTAGCTCGTATCTCAAATTCTGGAAATGCACAAGCCGGCTTAGCATCTTCTCAATCAAAGAAGCCTCAGGGGTTGACGACCAAACTCACTTGAATTGCTCGCTGGTCGCCTGTCCGCATGGGGCGCCAGCAGCAACACGGACCCTGTCTCGGCGGCAGCACTGCTGAAGGAGGGCCGGCTACGGGGTGACAAGGGCGTGCGTGTGGAGCGCGACGTGAACCAGCGAAGCTACCTGATGCGCGCCGTCGCGCTTGCGCGCCAGGAGCTTTTTGTCATCTCCATTGGCTTCATGTGTCTCGGTGTGACCTCCGCATCTGGCCTCATCCTCCCCCACTACCAGGTGCTCCTCCCCGCGAAGTAATGTATGTGTAATCATACTGTTGTATGTATACTTGTATCCTTTGGGAATCAGGCAAGTCACCTCCCCTTGCCTAAGTGCTACAAGCTTTGTACATGTCTGTTCACCATGGGCTATCTAAGGCTGGTTATGTCCTGTGCACCTATTACATGTTGGAAAGTGTTCAAAGTTCAAAGTTCTATTGCTGTGAGATCAAGAAAGATCCTGCTGCATCGTGCTTCTAGTTCTCTGTCGTGTCCTTTCTATATAGTCATTTGGACGTACTCTGAAGCCGGAGCTGCACATGCATTGTTGCAGGGCAGGATCCTAGACCAGGTGATCAAGCACAACCCACGCGAATTTCGACGCGACGTCCTGCTCATGGTGGTCTTCAGCCTGGTGACCGGTATCTTCGGGGGCATCCGCGGCCTTTGCTTCAGCGTTGTTGGCAAGCGTGTGCTTAAGACACTGCAGGACCGCCTCTTCCAGGGGGTCATCATCCAGGATGTTGCTTACTTTGATGCCACTACATCGGGCGAGGTCAGCACTCTGCGCCGCCCAAGCTCTTATCTGGGTCTGTGATGATTGCTAACTCGCTCTCGGAGTCTCACACGCTGACTTTTTGTCTGTAAGGATGAAGGTCCAGGGTTCTTATCATGACTGACGACATTACCTCGTTGTCGTGGCGGCCATGTTGGCAGCTGACAAGTCGGTTGACCAATGACGTGTCGTCCATGGCGGAGCCGCTCAACTGGATGCTGTCCACCCTGCTGCGCAACGTGCTGGGCCTGACAGGCGGCTTTGTCATGTGCTTTTGGACGAGCTGGAAGCTCAGCATGCTTGCCTTCACCACGATGGCGCCCATCATGCACATCACCGCCGTCTACTCCCGCTGGTCCCGCGAGCTCAACCGCAAGCGTTATGCAGTAAGTGAGACGGTTGCAGCTCGCAGCAGAATATATTCTCTTACTGTATCATGTTATGTTATGAAGTTTTGAGTAATTGTGTTATGTATCTCTAGTTTGCTACATTTCTACCTACTCTGAGTATTGTTGTCTCGTGACCAGTCCCCTGTTGCTTTCCACACAGTTGTAAGGTCTCGGCTGTTTGTTGCTCGCGCTCCAGGTCCTTGCGGAGGCCAACTCAGCAGCTTCTGAGGCGCTGGGCAACATACGCACAGTGAGGGCTTTCTCCACCGAGGACACGGAGGTCGCGCGTTTCCAGAGCAAGACTTATGGGGCCATGCAGAAGGGCGTCCGGGATGCCTTTGCCTACTCAGGGGCAGTGGCCATCAACAACTGGCTGGACCTCGGCGCATCTGTGCTCATTCTCTGGTATGTTTGCTTGGAGCATCGTCTTCACCCCTCTTTGTGAAGATGTTGATGCAGAAGAGCAGCAATGGACCCTTTCCTGCTGGTTGAGGCATACACATGGGCCTTAGACTCCCTGAGCTTCTGTTGGCCAGATGTATTCTATGGCTTGTATATTGAAATGACTATCATGGTATAGAAATGCATTTGAAGGTTTGAGCTGCCTGAAGTCTACAACACTGGTGCTCGTGCAGGTACGGCGGTGTGTTGGTGATGGATGGAAAGCTATCCGTTGGGAAGCTGATCACCTTCCAGCTTTACTGGAACCTCATCCAGTCGGGCTACCAGAGCATCATGTCAGTCCTCATGTCGCTCACGCGTGCGGCGGGGGCAGCTCAGCGCGTGCTCTCGCTGATTGACGCTCTGCCTGACATCGACCCTAACTCGGGCACAAAGGTCAGGCGGCAAATTTGAGCGGCAGCCTCTGCTCTCTGCCTGCACCTGCTGTTACTCCTTGCATGCATGGCACTAAGCTCTGTGGAGGAAGCAGCTCAGGCTTGTGACTTTGAGCCTGCGTGCGTGGCAGCTCTCTAGCGTGGAAGGGGAGCTCAGACTGGAGGACCTGCACTTCCACTACCAGATGCGGCCGCAGCATCCGGTGCTGCAGGGCGTCAGCCTGACCATTCCTAAGGGCAGCGTGTGCGCCCTCGTCGGGCGGTCAGGCGGCGGCAAGTCCACGCTCGTGCACCTTCTCATGCGCTTCTACGACCCCGTCAAGGGCTCCATCTTGCTGGATGGCTGGGACTTGCGGAGCCTCAACCTGAAGACAGTTCATCAGCACATGGGGCTGGTGGCCCAAGACACACAGATGTGGGCATCCTCCATTGAGGAGAATATTACATATGGCCTTCCGTCGTACACTCAAGAGGAGCTCGAGAATGCCGCCAGGTCCGGCAGTTGCCATGAAATACATAGTAGTATCTCTGCTGCAAGCTCTGATCAACGGTCACTCCTAGAGCTACCACCACAATCATGGTCTGTAAAAGTTGTGTGACACAATCCTGCATGCCTTGACCTTGAATTACGTCCATCTTACAATGTCTGATGTGCTACCAAGTGTGTCTTGCTTTTGCGTGTCATTAGGAGTGCGAATGCACATGACTTCATCATGAGGTTCCCTGAGGGCTATGCAACCCGAGTTGGCGAGCGGGGCGTTCGCCTGTCTGGCGGTCAGCGACAGGTCAATCTCTTTGCACCTGATGACCTGATCACCTTTTCACCTGATCATGTGCACCTCCTGCATGTAGCTATTATGGTCGCCAGCCACTTCACCTCGTTGCTGTGAATTTTTGTGGGTATGCTGTGGCAACCAACGGCAATCAAAATGGTCTCCTCGTTTACTGAGATTCTGTTGTGAACATGGTGGCATATGTTGGTTGCAGCGTGTGGCTATTGCAAGAATGTTGCTACGCAAGCCCAAGATACTGTTGCTCGACGAGGCCACGTCCGCCCTGGACACTGAGAGTGAGGCGCTGGTCCAGGCAGCCTTGGACCGGCTCATCTCAGAGGGTAACCGAACCGTGGTGCTGGTGGCCCATCGGCTGTCCACAGTTAGAAATGCGGACATGATAGCGGTTATCGACAAGGGTTCAGTAGTGGAACAGGGCACACATGACGAGCTTCTCCAGAAAAGTATGCACACACCCCTCCTTGTCTCCTGATTGTAGAACAATGTATGCGGGTTGTAGCTCAGTCCTGGCATCCTCAATGCCTAAAAACTAACATTTCAATAGATGTCATACCAACGGTAATGACTGCTGCTCAAATTCATATTGCGTCTCTCCTTTGCTCAGTGAAGAGATTTTCTGGTGTAGTCTCTTTGTCCAAGTCACATTTTTGTAATGCCTCTGCGCAATGTATGTTGCAGAGGATGGAGTGTACGAGAAGCTAGTCAGGCGACAGTTGCAAAGGACGGCCAACACATTAGACGAGACAGGAGTGGATACTTCAGACGTTATAAGTTCCCTCTTAGATGAGCCTCGAAAGAGATGAGATCAGTGATGTACGTCACTCTTCAATGGTTCCAGGTACAATCAAGCAGTAGTACAAATGTGCAACAAGCCACAGGATGGCTGCCATATTGGGCAGCTCAGTGGCTGCCAGATTGGGCAGCTCCGTGGCTCTGTTTGCATGGCCATATTGGCCAGCTGGGATGTCCTCCTTGAGCTCTGTCACATGCACTGGCCAACCACCTGACTTTTCTCACGTGGTAAATTGATGCACTGAGTTGCTCAAGGTGCTAGTTGCCCTACTGGACAATTGCATCAAAATGTCAGGCTTGTGTATCTTATGTGCTGAGGACGGTAGACAGGTTTTGACAGTTCAGTTTACACCATGAAACACCACGCCTTAGGTGCCCAGCAATGACTGGTCGGGCAGCGGAGACGTAGTCATTGATGATGCACATAAGATGACAGTGGCTTGATTGGCCTCTTGATGGCAACTGGAAAATTGCAGTTTGGACAATATCAGACGCTTGCTAGCAATGACCTCATTTTCTGTTTCTTCAATTGCAATTTGGATAAGCAAGCTTGCCAGTCAGTGTCCCTGCCATGATCAGTAGTATGAGCCACATATGATGAGGCTGGCTTCGATTGAACAATGATTTCTATGACTGCGGAACATTCAGCCTTTGTCCAGCACGATATAAATTCCCTGAGTTGTCAAAGTGGCCTCTGCGCAGGCAGTCTTATTTCAGCGGATGCCTAGTGATGACAGGCGCCTGCTCAGCATGAGGGATTGATCAGGTCACTAATTATCAGATGGCAAGCTCAGCATGTATTGCTTGATGAGCAAAACCCATCAGCAACATGGGCGGCCGGAAGCGGCAAGCAGCGGCGGAGGCAGCAAGAGATGGCTGCTGCGAGGTCACAGCCACTGGACACAGGCTGGAGACAATACTAGCCCTTGCATGCACCTGTGCTTGTGTGCACAGGCTTTGCCTCCTCTCACATTATAACGATGGGAGTCAGTACCACATGCTTGCCCTCTTGCTAGCCCTCACTGCTAGTTTGTCCCTGTTCCGAGCAATTGCAGATCTGCATAAAACTGACCTTGACTATAGGTTGTCAGGCTGGCTATGGATGACTACCTTCTTTTCAGCACTTCACCGTTAGCATACAATACACACTTGTACACCCAATTACAGCATACGAATCTCTGTACAAAACCTCGGGCGTTCAGATTGTGTGCTGCAAGGTGTTCCAAGGGCTGCCTCAGCGTTTCCAGACAGCCACGGAGCCATCCACCGATGATGTGAGCAGGCAGCACTCTTTGGGATGATACGACACACCTGTCACCTGCAACCCATGACAACTACACCTTGTGAAATTTCCTGCTGAAACTAGGGCATCACAGACTTGCACAACTTCAGCCTTCCTACCCGCTGTGCTTGCACAACATTGCTCTACTCAACTGCCAGGTGTGAGACACGAGACGAGCACGACTTTCGCATCACCCTGCAGGTGTGCGAGACCAGCATCTCAGGCTTGACTCCTGGCATACCGCTGCTGTATGGCCATTGATTGAGGTCATTCTGGCGTCCACAAGGTCCCAGAAGCAGATCCGTCCATCCTCAGATCCACTGATGACATGCGCGTCCGTGTTGCTCAGGCAGCTGTCGAGCTTGTATGACTGCACAGAGCAAGCCTTGCAGCGCTCATGATTGATTGAACAGATGGTCAGGCTACTCATCAGCTGGAGAGCACAAGTAGCTCACTGACCCAAGAGCACCTGAAGCCCAGGCAACCATCAATGAGGCTCAACAAGGATCAGCGTTTATGATTGTGTCGTCAGTGCAGCAGAGCATGGCCTGCACACTCTGATGACAATAAAGTGAAATGCCATCACTTCCTTGCGCAACGACCTGTCCACAAGTGGCTCGCACATGCCTCAACAGCCCTTTCTTACTGCTGAGCAGCCATCACCCACCTCATTCACATGACCTTTGTACTCGTTTAGCAGTTCGCCTGATGCCCTGCCATGAGGTCAGACACCTATCAATTGCAAGGCTAGACTCCACATAATGTAATCAGCTCTTTGGAGCTTGGTGTGGATACAGCCCCATAACGGTGCTGCAGGACATTCGCAGCTGCCCTTGGTCCAGACGCCGCAGGTTGTCCCCAAGGGGGCCTCACTTGTCGAGTAGCCGCACAGTGCTGTCCAGGCAGCCGGCAAGGACGCAGTTGCCGTCGTTGGAGAGGCTCACGCTGGTCACTGGCCGTCCCAGATGGTCGGAGACCACCCTACACAGAGCCGGATGGGAAAGCAGGGCAACAGGCTGAGCCAGACGACGCATCAAGCTGCAGCTCTCCATTCCTACTTCTTCACTGATATCTGAAGATGATTTTTGGTCAAAATCTCACACTCTTTACATCCGGGAGACGATGTGCTGCAAGGATAATGCTGTTGCAAATGTTCTGGATTGCCTTTTGCGAGCTATCCAGCTACTTGTGAGAGAGCATTGCATCTAGGAGGCCATGCTTCACCATTACCGGCCCATGCGGATGTCAAGTGACCGGACGGAGCCATCAACGCTGCCGGCAACAATCTCCGACTTGGTCAGCGCCACCGACGATACACTGTCGCTAAACGGGTCGATCACCTGCTCTGCTCGTACAGAGCTTGCATGTCAGGAGCAGGCGAACCGAACCTTCCACGTGTCAATCACAGCACTTTGCCGCTTCTCGCCAGACACTCGCGTCATTGCTGGTTCTTTGAGCGTTGCAGGCTGGCAAAGCTTGCACATAGACAGAGCGCTGAGGAAATCTTGACATGAGCTTTAATACACTTGTGCAGTCAGCAGGAGATTCGTACATGCATGTCTAGGCTGCAACCGCTTCTCACTTGGGTAGTGCAGGAAGCAGCTGCGGCAGCAGGGGAGCGCAGACCTGGATGGGGTCGATGCTGCGCGAGCGGCAGTCCCAAGCCCTGACGCTGCGGTCGTAGCCGCCGGTGACGACCACCGCGGACGTGTCGCTGAATTTGACGGCGTTGACCTGTGGCAGGCCATTGCGAGCTGCATTGCTCAGCCTCGCCGAGGAGCGCGACAGGACGGACTTGAACTCGGGCAGCCGGATAACAGCTGCAGAGCCTTAGATACCCGACCCCCTCGTTTCGGAAGCGTGGGCCCTGACCCATGGTATGGCAACCCTCATGAATTGGTCGCGCTGTGGTGCTCATGGTCACGTCGTGGTACCAGGGCGCCATAAAACCTGAACCCTAAACCCTAAACCCTAAGCCCAGCCCGGGCTAATGGGAACGTGGGCAGTCTGCGGCCCCCCAAGAGCCCTCTCACAGCACGGCGCTTGCGAGCTCCCAGTGCTTCCAGATGGATACTCCCACACGCCAGCGAGCAGCAAGAGCGATAAGGGGTACCCACCTCGCCGTCGTGGCCGCAGAACTTGCGCACCACGCGCGTGGTCGCGACGTCCCACAGGAACACCTGCCGGTCGCCGCCGCACGACGCCAGGCTGCCGTTGTCCCTGCAGCGGCAGTCGATGCTTCAAGGGCTTGACGGTTCAGCCCTGTGCTGCAGTTAGCGCCCCAGACGCTCCGCCATGGAATGCTTCGCCGCGGCGAGCGAAGGGGCGGCAGCGGCAGAAGCGCACCCGGCGGCGGCGACGTCGCGGACGTCGCGGCCGTGGCCGAGGAAGGCGGCGACGGCGGCGCCGCGGTGCGGGTTCCAGAGGCGCACGGCGCGGTCGCGGCCGCCGGTGAGGCAGTTNTGGCACCTGGCCCTTGGCGACCGCCATGGACCACCCGCAAAGTGCCGCCGCCGGCGCCGGCGCCGGGCTGAGGGGTCTCCCACGTGCCCTGACCTCTTCAGCAGCGCCGGACAGCCAACACAGGTTCACCTAAGTGTAGGCAAATTTCGAAGCGGCGACGAAACGTGCAATGGCACTCGAGGCGCCGCCGCCTCCGCCGCCGCCGCCACCGCCGCCGCCTCCGCCGCCGCGCGGCCGCTGCTGAGCTTCCCAGGCGGGTGGGCGCCAGAGCTTCCCGCGCAGCCGCGCCAGCCATGGCCCCACGACGGCGGGCGAGCCTTGGCGCTCACCACGCGGCGCGAGCTGCGGGGCGCTGCAGGGGCATGTTCTTCTACTGGCAGCTGGGCGCGGCGGCGGGCCTGGCGCAGCGCTACGACCTGGGCGCTGTGGACATGGCCGGCGCCAGCGCCGGCGCGCTCGCCGCCACGCTGGCCGCCTGCCGCGTCGACGGCGCCGCGGCCGCCGAGGCCGCCTTCCAGCTCTCGCTCGACCACAAGGTCTGGGACAACCCGGCCGGTACGCTGCTCACAAGGCCGCGTGCGCCGGCTCTCGGGACTCTTGCCACTGCCGCTGCCACCTCTTGCCGCTGCCATGGCTGCCGCCACTACATGTCGGTCACGGCAGCTCGCTCTCGCCGCCATGCACGCAGGCCTTGGAGGCGTCTGGGGCGGCCTGATACGCCTCTGGCTGCAGGGCCTGCTGCCCGCTGACGCCGCCGAGCGCTGCCGGGGCCGCCTGCACCTCTATGTTGTCCACCTCCCCAGCATCCGGCACCGGCATGCCCGCCTGCCCGGCCGCACTGCCCTTGCCCCGCTGATATGAGTTACCGCCAGCTTTGCGCGCCCAGCTGATAGCGATGCACCTCGAATGCTCAATACCACACCTTCCATGTCGTTGTCAGGTGTTGGGTTCTGAGGTGCAATCCGGGGACACGGTGCTTGAGCCAGACGTTTGATAGCTGTCCACCTCGGCCTGGCCTGTTGCACGCGCACGCAGGAGCACTGGCTTTGCAAGGCAGTCCTTCACCGACTTTGCCAGCCGCGACGACCTCATTGACTGTTGCCTGGCATCCGTGCACATACCCTGGTTTATAGACGGCCACCCGTGGGCGCACTTCCGCGGTCGGCGCTCTCTTGATGGCTCACTGTTCGCATCAAGGTTGCTACTGTCTTCTGGACCTCATAATTTATGGAGCATCGCACCATGCTGTCAGTCAATTGATAGACAGCTTGCAGTGGCTTGTGCTGAAACAAGTCATCTGTGTGACATGAACCACCACAGTCTGAGTACAAGCAATCAGTCACCTAGCTATATGGTAGACTAGACAGCCAATTAAGCTGCCCCTGCATTGATCTTTGCAGTACACTGACTTCTATCATTGGGATGCACTGTTGCTGCGTCCACAGGCAGGATCTAGCTTTGGGTGGCAGCCGGCCAACGGTCTGGCTTGATTACACTGACGATCCGGTATGCCCCTTGCTGGTCATCAATCTTGTCCTTCAGTGGACAAGATAGATGACTTGCCTCCTGTCTGTTGGTTGTGATCCGAAGGATGCCGCAGAAAATGCCTCGTTATCCTGCGGTGATCAAGTACATTGCAACGAGATCATGTCTTTGCTATTTTGCTGAGAAAGCGGAGCAATGCATGCAGGCCATGAGGAAGGACCGCCTCCAGTTCCTCAGCCTTGGTGCCAAGGGTGAGGGCCCCAGCCGCACGTGGCAGTGGATTGAGGAGATGATGGCAGCTGGCGAGCTATTTGTTCTAAGGGCCCATCAAGATGGCTCGCTTTCGCCGCTCCATTCTGCAGCCCTTATGGCAGACATTATGGAGCAGAGCAACGAAGCTGACGCGTGACATGACCCAAATTTGAGATTATCTCAACATTAGGCCGCGTTCGACAGTACTCACATTGTTTACAGTGTGGCTGCATTTGACAAAGTAAGTCTCCACGAGGGTGTACACTGGAGGCAGTTGTGGGACTCTTTACTCTCTCTTGTGTCATTCCACACCAGCCAAATATATATTCTCTTGCTGTGCTCAAGGCTGCAACCGCAGTCTGGGCCAAGTCAGCAAGTAGTAGGAGCACTGCTTCACTGATTTATAAAACGGACGTGCCTGCCATCATGAGCGAAGAGCTCTGCCACGGCATGGGATGAGGATTCGCAGGCCAGCTCACGGCTCCCCTGCTGCAGATTGCCAAGAAGGAGAATGACCTGCACCTGTCAATACAGGATATCGTTGAAGAGGCTGGACCGGCCGTCGGACATGGCATCTATGAGAATCGGGTCCATGGCAATCGCCCTCAGCCGCGTGCTTGACAGCAGGTTGCTCAGGAGCCTAAGCAGGCTTGAGTAGCGTGCCTGCTTCCGCTTCAGCACCCTGTAGAAGGCCCGGCAGCCCAAAATCTCCACATGGGTATCCGAGACGGCACCTTGCCCTGCAGCCACGGCTGCCAGTCGCAGCCTGTTTTGAACAAGGGCGTGCATGTACCTGGCCAATGGAGCAGATGTGCCATGTACTGGCTGTTAGTGTGGCAGTGTATGCAATGGTCACAAAGCACAGGTTTTGAGGTGCTTACTAAACAAAAACATGAGTGCCCAGCTTGCAGCTGACTCGTAACATCTAGCTCTGCAGGCAACTGACTGAGCCGTAAAAGAGGTCAGCAGCTGGATGCTGGCTTAAGTCAAGGTCCGAGTCTCCTTCTCACCTGATTGCCTGCAATATAGCGTTGAAGAAAAAGTTTGGGTTCTTGGCCACGCCGACGATCATCGAGTGCATGTAGGCGTGGAACTTCATGGCGCACAAGAGGAAGGCTTGGTATACATTGAGCCGCACTGTCGCGGGCGAGTTGATCGCTGGGTCATAGAAGAGAGGGTGGCACTTGGGCCGCAGGTACAGCCGCAGCTTTGCAGCCATGGCCAGGCCCTGGAATCTGCCGCATGCCACATTGAGAGAGGAGCTGATATGGTCGCCGCAGTACCTGTGTACAATATAGCCAGTGCTTGTCAATTACAACCAGCAGACTCATATCATGGAGTATCTGGAGTAGTAAGTCTTCAGCTGCGAGGGCCTCGCCTATTCATATCCGCATATGCCAAGCTCCACGAGGGCAGCAACACAGATGCCTTCCCCAAAGTTGTCTCAGTCGTGCACCTTGTGTAGTCAGCCTGAACCTCCAGCGAAGCGCAGTTGATCAGCAGACCACTCCATGGAATGAAACGCTGCCCTGTTCCATCAACATACACTTTGGTGGCAATTGGCGTTGGCCCCAGGGACAGCGGGAAACTGACACGGGTCTTGCCTTGATTAGCTCGACAGCCGTAGTCCTCAAATCCCCTGTGCATCAATTTCACGTAGGAGGCAGCCTTGGCCGCTGAAGTCGACACAAAGAGCGAGTCATCAATCAGCCGCAGGAGCAGAAAGACTGAGCTTCTGCTTGAAGCTGATGCCTGATTGCAGCTTGGCTGCTTGGCAGAGGGAGGAATTGTACATCCAGCGAGCAAGATCAGGGGGTCTTCATGACCGTTGTCGGCAGCTTCTGGACAGCCCGCCTGCTCTTTCGTGGTCGCTGAAGGCAATTCCTCCATTTCAGAACTTGAAGTACCAGCAGTGCTGTCTCCCTCATGCGCGAGTTGTGGGAGCAGCATGTGCCGCTCAAGATGGCCATAGAAGAGGGAACACAGGAAGGGCGACAGAATGGAGCCCTGCGGGATGCCGACCTGTTGGCGGAAGAAGCTCTTGCCAAGCATGACCACATTCTCCGTCACGTGCTGGTGGTGGAGCTGGAGGACATGGCGCCTCTGCAGCATTCGAGAGGACCCCTGTCGACCAAACAAGACGATTGGTGAGAGTCTGGCTTGGTGTTCTCTCTTTCTCACAAGTAGGGTCAGAATCATTGATTTGGGGAGATGGCATTTGTGAAGCCAACCTGGTCTATGAGAATGCTGCACTTCTGCCTTAAAAGCTCCACATTTGGCTGGTCCAGCTTGGTCGTCACGGCACGCTTGTAGAAGGTCATGATGGACTTTTTGGTTGATTGCAACTTTGTGTACCTCTGAATACAGTACTGGTCATTCTCCAAGAAGCTCTGCAAGATAGTGTCAAAAATGAGAATCTCATCTTCTAGGCACAAGCTGTCCTCTTTCACATGTATGAGTCAATGAGCTCGTCTTACCTGAAAATTCCCTGAAGGTAAGTGGCTGTGTCAGTATGCAATTATGCCAGGTGCTGGACGAGCTTTGAGTGCATTTGCATGTGGATGACTCGAACTCCAAGGTACTGCAAGCTTACCTCCACAACCTCGCAGAGCTTCTTTTGACTGACAGAGTCAAAGGCCTTTGCCACGTCACAAACAGCAAGGTAGAGCATAGGCAGTTCCCCTGCAGCCTTCTTGAGTGATACAATGAAAGCCTTTAGCCGCGTGTAAATATCATCATATCCAAAGACTGAACAACCCAGACTCTCTTGTTGCTGCGTAGCGTCTTGCTGGAAGCATCCGTGGACATCCTTCAAGCACGAGTTGATTGCCTTGAAAGCCACCACAACTGATTGTTCCTCTTTCCTAATTTGGGCTGAGCTTGACTTCGACTTTCGCCCAGCATGCTGCTTGAAATTGCTGGGAGATGGCAAGAGTGAGACTGTTTGCCGTTCACTGAGGGCATCCAAACACATGCCAGCACTGGCAAGAGGGAGGACGCTACCAATCTCGTCAGCATTAGCTGTGATGGGTGAGCTTGCTCCGAAGGCTGATGCACTTTCCTGAGCTGCTGCCTTTAAGTTTTGAGCACCCGTTTTGAACATGCTAGCAAAGGCCCTTCTTCTGATGTGGAACGTAGCCTGAGTCTTTGCGCTAAGATTGGCAAGAGCTCGAACTCCATTGATTCTGGGTAACAGCCTCACTTTAGCAAAGCCAAGCCTCCGCTGCTGCAAGGATATTTTTTGTGCCATCAGCATCCCTGATCAAGATCAGCGCTCTTAGAAGCCAGTTCACTTGTTGTAGCTGCAAGCCTGCCATTGTCAAGGACAGCATCATAGAAGTAAGAACAATGCAAGTGAGAGCAAAGAATTCTTACGATACCTGGAGGATGCATCTTGCACGAGCTGGTGTCAGCCTCTCGTAAATGCTTGCGCCAAGGTCCTGGTGAGCTGTAACACAGATCCTCGCCCAGACTGGCTTGCGATAGTAGAAGACCAGCTGCCTGTGAGTTTCGCTCTCTGTGACATAAAAGTGGCTCCTGATCAGAGGGATCACCAGCGAGTCGAACACCCAGAAAATCCAGTCCTGTAAAAGCCTCTGCCGCTGAATGCTGACACCTGCTGGTACCTTCTGCGGCTGTTCTTTCTTGGCCATCCGCATCTTGGGTTGACTCCCCTGGCAGCTCTGTCGTCCATCGAGAACGCCAACACTGCCAGATTCAGCTGCCATCAGCTCTGGGCAAGTACTCCTGCAGTCCGAGTAGGTCCCAACCGGCAACGGAAGCACCAAACGAGGATCATGCTCTTCCCATCTCATAACTTGGATGGTGTTATTGATCTCAGCAAGGCCGCAATCTGGTTGCTCACGCTGTTCACGGAGCCAGGCATAACCAGTGATTCTCAGCTTGTACAGAGCCTGCTGTAGAGTGAGCTCTTCTTTCCTCCTCAGCCTCGCGAATCGATGCACTGTCTTCCGGAGCTGTTGCTGATTTGCTTGATTTCCCAGTAAAGTGCAAGGGACGATGCTCCGGAGGACAGACCAGACAAAGCTGGCAACCTCTGTGTGGCTGGAATAGAGAGATACAAGATCCCGATAATTCATCGTTGGCCACTTTGACGAGGCCATGGACAGTCCCTCAGCAAGCTTCTGATCTGATACTTGGACACCACTTTCCAGCATATCTGAGACTTCCATGTTGCTGCCTTGCTCTTGCTCTTTGCCTATGCTACTATCTTCCTCTTGAGTGGCATAACCAGCTTCCATGTCCTGCACAGAAACTGAGACAGCAAGCTTCAGGACATGTTTTCCTGCACAAAGGAAGTGGCAGACTGCGAAAAGGGGAGACCATGGCAGAGAGGTTGCCTGCTTGACATGCAGGTGGTGAAACTGCCAAGACTTGCAGCACAAGGCTTGCTCTATGAAGAAGGGCTCACTGCTGCTGAAGCAACGGGCATCTGTGCTGCAGGTGTCAGGGGCGCAATAGAGCTGTCACGAGGTAGGGGGCAGTGCCTGTTGAGGAGACGGGCAAGGTTGCAAGACTTGGCCCTCTTCAATAACAAGCCAAGCTGACGGACTAACTCAGCAGCCTTCGTCATCCTCCTTCTGAGGATGTGTGCATGGGCAAGGTAGCAGGTAAGTAAGCTGCCACTCAACGTGCAATATCTTACGGATAATCTTACAAATGCAGCAAGAAGCAATCAACCCGTACAATACATTTGGGCAATTATGCAGGAGTGGCATGGTCTGCAATAGCCACATGGAAGCTGATAGACCGAGAAGCGAAGCAAATTCCCTACTTGCAACCTGGATGATCGTGCAGGATGTGATGCAAAGATTGACTCGAACAGCTGCTTAGCTCCCTTGTCATTGAGACCACAGGTGTTGAGCACGTCTGTGATAGATTGTCAAGAATTTGCTGCCTCATGATGAGAGGAAAGAAAGCCGACGGCCACCACTGGAAGGATGTGAGTAGTTTCTACTGGAGCTAAGTAAATTTCATAAAACAGGAGGGCGTCTAGTCAGGCGGCTAAGAACTTCAGATGAAAAGAGAGCGCATATTGGATACGGTCTTTTGGGAAACCGGCGTGCTTGGTGAAATTGCTGCAATAGAAAATACGAGATCTCATGATCACCCTTGCCGATGGACTAAGAGGAAGTTTTAGACTTCTCTGGTCATCGGTCTGCCTAATGTCATCACACAGAGCTGCCATTGGCTGCCCCAAGGAGTTGCTGATGGGCTGCCGCATGTCTGCTTTGACGCGATTCCTTGTGGTAGCTCTGAACGTGTCAGTCAAATCCCTCTTCACCTTGGTAGCCCTGCTCCTTTGCCAGCTTGGAAGCCTTGACCGTCTCCTGACCTTGGTCTTCTCAGTCTGCCGCCGAGTACCACTGTGTTGACGCTCTCCATCACTGGCTTCCACCTCAATAGAGTTACAGGCTTGTGAAAAGGAAGGCACCTGTCCAGGGTCCGTCTGGACTGCATCATCTGTAACAGTGGCCAGCTCCAGTCCACCTTGTAGAAGGCTGCCAGGTTCACAATGTCTAGCACAACCACATGCAATAGATGACTGTTGGCACACCTGCACTTTCATCTGTCTTACCATGTGCACCTCAATCAGATCATGCTCAGCCTTCCTTTTCACGCCATCCTGTGAGGAGTTTTGTGTCAAAGGCAGCCCATCATCTTCAGATAAATCTGATACGCTAGTCATGCCACAAGCTTGTGTGGGGCTTGTATGGCTGCTATCAAGCAGCTCCGGCTGACTAGCAGAGACGTCAGGATTGGCCAATGACTTTGGCTTGGAGGGCGTGCCAATGGACCCCGAGTCATCAACATCTATGCAGTCCTCCTTATCCAGTCTGGAGATGGAGATCAGTTCTGCATCTAAGCTGACCAACAAAGGTGGAGAACAGCCTGTTGGCTGATTCCTAGCTGGTTCTCTGTCCACCGCAAGGTCAAGTGCCACAGACACCTTCTCCTCTACTGCAGAGGTGTCAATGGAGCTCCTGATTGCTGATTGCCTGTTCTTATCTGTTTGATGCCGCCGAAGTCTCCTCCGCCGCCTCCAGGCGCTGCTTGTAAGCAACTTAGTGGCTTCTCTGTAACCTCCTTGTTCTGCAGAATGGGAAGGTGGGGCAGGAAAATGTGTCCGTGGGGTTGACTGCTTGCCAAACGCTTGGGCGAGTGCGTCAACTTGCTGCCCCGAGACTTGGAGATAGCTTTCATCTGGTAGAGGCACAAATATTGAGGCATAATTCAGTAAGTAAAGCATCATCTTGTCCCCCACCTGCAGGCAACAGTAAGCACATATACCACCATAAGCGTTTTGTAGGATCCATAAGCAGAAGTAGAGACAATCTCAGCTTGCGAGTGAGGGCAGGCTGTGGAAGTAGTACCCTAGTGTCCTATGAGCAACAGAAACAACGCCAAGTTCACAAGCAAGTGCTGATCCTACTTCACTCATAGGGTGTCTGGCAGGTGGAAGAGTGAGCTCAAATGAAAGAGGCACCTGAGTGTGCAGCAGTCGCCATGGTGGTGACAGAAGCTTGTAAATTGCAGCATTCCTTGGCGCGCTCAAAATCTCCTCAGAACGTACCCTTTTGGTCAAGTCTCTGCTGGCCATGAAAGGAGGCTGCACCATGTGCGGGCTGGCACTGTCACTATTAGGCAACAAGAATGCTAGTTTATAATGAACTCCGCAATGAGTAGCCAAAGGCAGGTCACACTGGTCGGGCTAAAAATTCAGGGAAGTGCCACTAATTAGCTACAGAAAGCTCAAATCACTTGGTCCAATGCTGGCACTCTTATCGCCTGACAAGGGGCGCGCCGGGCCGCACCTGCTGGACCCCACTGCAGAGCACGTGGCACGGGCCGCCTGGCGGGCCCGCCAGACGCTGCTGGAGCTGCATTTCCACGACTCGCCCAACAATCTGCAGGGCTGATTCATTGTCACTTACCGAGGCTCTAATTGTACGCTAGTCCTTGGTGTGACACTCTTGGACAGAGGACCTCATCTTAGTCGCTTGGAGCCATCATTGACTAGCTTCGCATGTGGAGGCTCCAGCAATGCAGGTTGCGTCGCGCCTGGCGACGATCAGCAGACAGACGTGACAGACTCTGGCGCAGCATCGCACGCGGCGCCGTCTGCACCTCGGCCAGCGTCCAGTCGGGCGCCGCGACGGGACCGCCGGGCGCCGGCGGGGCGCCCGGCGCCAGCGCGGCGTAGCTGCTGTNCGGCGGCGCCGGCGGCGCGCGTGGTCGCGGGGCCCGCGGGCCATGGAGGGGGGGTTCTGGCAGTCTGGTCTGGCCAGGCGTGCCGGAGCGGCGGTGCGGCCTCGATACGAGGAGACGGGGCAAAGCGGCCCAGGCGCCGCCGCTGGCTTGACGGCCGTGGCCGCCGTGCACCACTCTGGGCTTTCCAGCCATTGGCTTCGCTTTGTGGAAGCCCCATCCCCGTTCATCCACACTGTTCATTCACTGTCCCTCTCCTGGAAAGAGGAAGGCGCACGGTGCGCATGAATTTGAGGCCAAATCAGGTTACATATGTCCTTTAACTGGGAAATGAGCTGGCTAAGGGGGACACTAAATATCTCCGAGTGAGCACATGCATATCTGACAAGCTATACTGAGGAGCCAAACCACCACCACGGAAGCCATTAGCCTGGGCTGATGCACGACCAGAACGCTGGTGTATCGCGAGTGCCTGGGAGCGCTGTACAAAGAACAACAAGCACAGAAAAGAAACGAAGCAGCTACGAAGCACTCAGTAACCCCTGCTGAGCAGCCTCGGGTCAGAGAGACTGGGTTCCTGGAAGCGGGTCCCCTGGCCAGAGCCAGAGGCAGCAGCGAGGGCTCTGCCTGCACGCAGGTGCAGCGCGCGGGCCATAGACCTCTGCAGCGAGACGGCCAAGCGCATGCGGTACACCTGCGCTAGCGACCCTGCTGCATGGGAGTCCACCGGCTTACTTCCCCTGGCCCCTTCTCGTCCTTTGTTCATTCTTTTCTGGGCTGGCTTTTTCCAGCCCCTATCCTCAATGGGCGAGCCCTTCTTCTGTGGACTCAATGATAGCCGCATTCTATAGCATGCAACGATGGCTTGCGGGACGCTAGAATGCCTTAAGCTACTCGCCCGACTACGTCAAAGAGTCTTTCTTTCAGACGTTGTTCACGACAGGGTGGCCAGTTCAAGCCAATGCATTGTGACGGCAGAAGGAGCAAAGATGGGAGGGAACGGAAGTGAGGTGACGCGGTAGTCGCCGCCACTTGGCTCACTTGGCCTGTGCCCGCGGCCGCCGCCGCTCCGGGCACAGCTCCGGAAGAGCTCTCGCTCGCCTCAGCCTGCTGCCGCGCGCCGAAGCCAGCTCCCTCCTCGCCGCCGCGCAGCGCCACCGCCGCTGCCGCCGTCTCCGCGTCGCCCAGGAGCGCGCTCCGGCCCCAGTCCCCAGCGACTCCCCCCAGTCCTCCAGCGAGCCGGAGCCCTGACTGCCAGCCCCTGGTCGCAAGCCAGCGCAGGGACACAAGCCGAGCCCACAAGCGAGCGACGGCTCCTGCGTTGTGAGCCCCCGCACTGTCGAGCCCGCAAGGCCCCTCCGCTTTCGGCCGTGCTTTCAGCACCTCTTTTGGCTGTGTCCCTGGAAAGGGCTGGAGCTTCGTTGCGTTGTTGGGCTCTACAGAGCTCGTGTCACATCGCCGCTTTTGGGTGGCGTCCTCCAGTTCGACTACTGCGGCGCGCGGTCGCTGCGGCGTACTTGACTACTGCGGATGTTGTGGGGCAAGAAACCACCGCCCGAGGAGCCGTGCCATCCGGAGGCCTGCGCAATCCAGCGCTGCATGGCAAAGGAGGACTTTCAGGTGTCCAAGTATGTCGCCACGCCTCGCCCTCACATGCGCAAATTGCCTTCCAACCGGAGGCTGCATCAGGGCATTGCTTGGTCCAGAGAGGTCTTGCAGGCTATGATCAGCAGACGCCTTCAGTCTGACTGCGCATCGAGGCTTAGCTGCGGCCGTCAAAGCTCTCTGCACCATGTTGATATTGCCAGGTGCTTGGCGTACGTCAAGAAGCTGCAGGCATGCTGCGACAGCTGCAAGGGCGAGTCCAAGCATTGCTCCCAGCTCTCAAACCTCCTCAGCATGGTCAAGTGACAGCTCGTAATTGCACACACTGTGGTGCCAAGCATGTGTTGGATTACTGCTGGGTTGCGTACGCACAGAGATGTGCCGCCAAATGCTCCTGAAGCACATAGGGGTACAAAATTGATTGCAATAGGTTCAGGAAAAATTGCGAAACATTTCACTGCTGCATGTTACGAGGCCTCAGAGTCAAGCAGCAAAACACAGAGCGGCAGAGCCAAAGTGGCCCAAAAAGGTGCACGATCTGTGTCAGGCCTGTAGATTGCCAGCAGTTGAGATATGTACATAGGTGCACATGTCAAATTTCCCTCTACCACAAGACTCTGCCTTCTGCCAGCATTGGCAACTGCTACAGGCAACTCTTACGTGCTTGCAGATCACAATGCACAGGCAGACTTTGTCACTTGATTTGCGTATCTCATTTTTGCATCTCGTCTTAGGTCGACACAGTGGTGCCAAGAGCATCCATGATGAGGGCCAAAAATTCTGGGTGAGCTGGCCATGCTGCACCAGTAATCAGATTGCCATCCTTGAAGCACTTGGTAATGGGTTCTGGCTCAAGCCACTCTGCTCCAGCTAGGAAAATTGCGGGCTTGACTGCGGGGTAGGCAGTCAACCGTTTCCCCTGCAATGTTTGCCATTGTGGTGCCCTCAGATAGCAGTTTATGTCTGGAACAGCGCATACTTTGGCAGTATTACACCTCTGCATTTCATTGGTAAAGGGAGCCCATCTCAGTCATGGTGCTCTGATGCTTACAATAGAAAGCTCACCTGAAGGACTCCAGCTGCTGACAAAATAAGTGGTCCATGGCAGATGGTCGCTATTACTTTCTTCTCTTTGTCAAATTGCCGAACAAGGTCTAGAACCTTGTCATTGATAGATAGGTACTCTGGAGCTCGGCCACCTGGAATAAGCAGCACATCATAGTCTTCAACCTTCACGTCATCAAAATTGGAGTTGAGTTGAAATCTGTGCCCAGGCTTTTCTGAGTACGTTTGGGCTCCCTCAAAGTCATGGATGGCAGTCATGCAAAAGTCGTCTTTGCGTTTTCCAGGACAGACGGTATCGACGCGGTAGTCCAAGCTTTGCATTGCCTGATAAGGAACCATCACCTCGTAGTCTTCTACATAGTCCTGTCAATGCAGAGATACAGTGATCAAGCACAGCATATACACTTCAGCAGCACTTGATCGGGCAGAACAGGGCTACTGGTATATATAAAAGACATGGAGTATGAGCTGAAAGTGGTACATAGGGAGGAACTTGATTATGAATTTTCCACTCTGGCAAGATACTCACCCCAGCTAATAAGAGCACCCTCTTGTCGCTTCCTTGCACTCTTGCCCCCATAGCCATCAAGAGCAACCCAATAAATTCAGGATGCCCCAGCCAGCCCGCGCCTGTAACAAGGCATTCGTCCATGAAGCAGGCAGATATAGGGTCGGGTTCTTCCCAAATTGCTCCTGCAGCAACCAGAGCTGGCTTGCAAGCAGGATATGCTGTACACTTCTTGCCCTGCACAATCACCACACCATAAATATCAGCTGCATAATAGGATACGAATAAGTGATGATCAAGTCACTGTCTTGTGAAGTCAAGTCAAGTCAAGTCAAGTCATGATCAAGTCACTCTAATCACTGAATAACGTAAGGATCACGAATCCATGGTAAGCAGGTCGTCAACATAAGTAGGCAGTCACATTGCTAGCCACCTTCGGTCAGTTGCAGCAGCCCTTGCCAACAAAAGGTACCACTGACCTTGAGCACACCAGCTGCAGCAAGTATGAGCGGCCCATGACAGATCGCAGCGATTGGCTTCAGAGCTGCATTGAAGCCCTGGACCAACTTGATCACAGACTCATCAACCGAGAGATACTCTGGAGCACGGCCTCCAGGGATCACAAGTGCATCGTATTCGTCCCACGAAACCTCGCTGAAAGTTGCATTGAGGACAAAATTGTGGCCTGGCTTCTCGCTGTAAGTCTGCTTGTGGAAGGCACCAAGCCAGGGGCAGAGGACAGACTTCAGGAGATATTCCTAGCTAACCACAGCAACTGTGCGGCTTGCTCCAGCTTGTTGTCATACATGCATCACAGGGTTGTAAATTGCTGGCAGTCTCTTCCAACACTGGAAAAGCAACGACCACCACATGCTAGCTTCCTTGCATGACTCGGTCATTCTTAAGAAAATTCAAAGCATGAGGAAATTCCAGAGATGATGTCTTGCTGAAAAAAAGGAATAGTATCATACTAACAGAGAAACGTGGAAGTCAAAGAGCAGGCTTGTCTTTGCAGGTTTCCATGAAGAGGACCGACAAGCCCACATACTTGATCACCTTCGAAATCGTGGACGGCTGTGCGGCAGATGTCACCCTCCTTCTTACCCGGGCACACCGCGTCCGTGCTGAAGCCGAGAGCCTGGAGCGTCTGAAATGGCACCATCACCTGCAAGCCGTGCGAGCATGCCATCGTGGTGAGCTGCCTCAGAGTCTCATTTAGCTGCAGACATGGCAGGCCATGGCGACAGCGAGTGCGGCAGGCACAAGCAGTCTCCTGCCAAAGGAGCGGTGCGACGAAGCACGTAGCACAGGGGTGCCTTGACGCTGGAGCTCTCCTCGTGTTGGCGCCTTCCGTTGGCCCCTCCCGCAGCATGGTGGTGAAGGCCAGGAGGAGCTCACCTCGTAGTCCTCGGCGTAGTCGCCAACCAGGAAGAGGATGCGCCTGCCTGGCGCCATGACGGCGGCGGCGGCGGCGGCGGCGGCGGCTGAGGCGGCGGCGGCAGCGGCGTGGGTGGGTGGGGCGGCGAGCGCGGGGCGCATGCAAAGAGAGTGTGGAGAACATCGGAAGCGTGGCTGCTGACATTCGTAAAGCGGCTGTAAGGGAGAAGGCGCACGGTGCGCATGAAACGAAAGGGAGGCCGATGCAAGCCAATACATTAGGCTACATGAAACGCAACCCATTGGTAAGGTGTCTAAGGTAACAATGTGACATCAGTACCCACGAGTGCGCACACAGCTGGCCGTAGACGCCAGCTGGGTGCATAAACGACAGAGAAGGCTGGCCTTTCTCAGCCCCTATCCTCTGTGGGCGAGCACTTCTTCTTAAAGACGCGCGGTGCGCATGAAACGAAAGGGTGGCCAAGTCAAGCCAATACATTGTTCAGGCAGAGACTAGCGCAGATATGGAGCTACATGAAACGAAGCCCCATGCTAAGGTGGCCAAGGTCACGGAGACGTTAGCATATGCAAATCCGACAAGCTAACCTGGGGAGCCGGAGCGCCGACACGCAAGCCGGTGGCCTGACTCAGAGAGGCCCATTGAGGATAGCTGGAAAAGCCAGCCCAAAAACGATGAACAAAGTACGAGAAGGGGGCCAGGGGAAGCGCTAAGGAAAAACAAGCACAAGAAGAGAAACAAAGCAGCTACAAAGCACTTACTAACCCCTTCTAAGCAGCCACAGGTCAGAGAAGCTGGGCTCCTGGAAGGCCTGACTTAGAGCGCGCCCAGCACGCTGATGAATAGCCAGAGCCAGAGAGAAAGAAGGCGCGTGGTGCGCATGAAATGTGAGTGAGGCCAAACCGAGCCGTACACCGCTCAGGCAAAAGATTGGAGTGTGTATTAAGAGATGGAGGGCCTGTGTGGCCGAGTACAAAGGCAAAGCACATTGACAAATGTACATCACATGCTGCTAAGCTGACCCGCTCAGTAACCACGAGTCAGCACATAGAGGTCGCTAAGTGATACCCGAATACCGGACGGCAATCGACAAGCTCTTGTGCTACCAGCTAAGGCTCGACAAACTTTCTGATGCAACGCATGAGCCTGAGCTCGCTGCAGACAAGCTGAGACTGGACGTCGCAAAAATGACAAGTAGGCTGCCGGCATGCCCATCTGAGTTGGAAGCATCCAAAAGGATCTGAAAGGTCGGGGCTACACGAAGCGAAGCCCTTGGCGAAGAAGGGCTACATAGGAGCGATCACACAAATGAATGAAATTGGCTAACAATAAAGAATGCAGTTGCTGTATGAAAGAGCGGCTCCTACTGGGCCGCCTTGCCAGTGAGACGTGCAAGAGGTCTGCGGAAAGAGGGTAAGGGCTCCGCCCAATTGCCAGAGGTTGTGGTTCCTTATCGATATGACGTCCACTGCCCGACTTTAGTTGTGTCTTGTTGCTGGTCCTTCAATTTACATTTTTGTGAGGTGAAGAGATGGGAATGGAAGAAAGAATGGCGACACAATAGCAAATGGCGTTCCACCACCTTGCTGGCGGAAGAAAGTCCTTACAATCCGCCGGCTGACAGGTGGCAGCACGACTACATCCTCACGCCAAACAACCACAATCATGTCACCTGCACAGACATTGACCTTTAATTTGCAGTCAGATCATTCACGTACAACGTCAAAGAGCTCCTCTGCTGGCACTATCATGCCACAACATGTGGAGAGGTACATTGTGAGCTGGTTGTCCTAGCCACTGCCCTCGTCATTGCCCCTTCCTTCTTCTTGCTGGAGGAGTTTTGCTTCACATGTTCAAGATTGACACAATTACAACCATTCATCGAAAAAATTGCAAATCAATATTGTAGTGTACCCACCTGTTTCATGATTGCCAGAGCCAATCAATGCCTAAAAAATCAGTGAATTAACTTTGCGCAGCTGCTGGAGCCTTCTGTTGGCGCCACTTCGCCAGCACCAAATGCCAGTGTGCTTTTCGCTTCCGACTTTGTCTTCATTCAGGCTGCTCAGATCACAGCTACTGAGCTCGTGTTGTCGTTTGGTCCTGCTTACTATGCTGTCAAGCTCTTCTGCCAGCGCAGTCCTCATCGAACATGTCATCCGCAGCCATGGCCCACATCGAGGAGCTCCCGTCTAGTGAGTAGATACTGCTTCCCTGCTTCACAATATCCAGGCACGCTGGCCATCTACAGCCACTACGCCCCTGGTAGCCCTGCATTCTGAGCACCCTAAATGTTGAACCACAGGAGTGTTGGATGTGGCAATATGATGAAGCAGCGAGTTGCGCTGGGAAACCATCCGGTCAGCGTACTAGTATGGTAAACCAGCAGATGGCCTGTGTGACCACCTGACTCAGCCTAGTGGGCCGTGGGAGCGCTCCCAGTGAGAAGGGGTACTCAACACTCTGGGCTGATCCTGAACCTGAGGCGAACCTGCACTGCTGCTCCTGTGCGCCCTAGATATGGCTGCCAACTAATCTTGGGTGCGGACGGAGACTGTGCAATACTGACCTCTATTTGCTGCCAGGCAGAGCCTGTGCTAGTCTTGTATCTGCCGCCATCAGCAAATCTGAATCTGCACCGCTAAAATGGGGGCGTTCAGCTGGGTGTATGGAGAGGGCAAACGCCCAGCTGCGAGACATGGAGTGGAGATTAGGAAAGTGGAGAGTGTCAAACGCAGCCAAGAGGTGCGACAATTAAGAGTTGCCATTTTTGACATTCCGAAATATGCAGGGGCTTCGGCAGATTCGGCATGTCCAAACAAGAAGGATGCAGAGCAAGAGAAGCGCTCCTCAAGAAAGATCAGTGTGCCGCCGTACGTCGCTATGAACAGGGCCAGCTAGTGGAGCAAATCCCCAATCTGCTCAGATCTGTCCATCGCTCTTGTGCTGAGCATTTGTTGTGCACAAGCTGGAATAAGTTTGAATGTGGGCATTCACTGGAGCCTTGAGAAGGGCCGGGCCAGGCATGCGGCTGTGTTGGCAGAGCATATGCAGCGTCAGCCAGGTGTTGCCTTGTATCCTAGGTAGGCAGGGCAGATTCACGAAGCAGATCTCAATGTCTTCCAAGGATAAATTGAAATCTCATTGCTGCACTGAGAGTTCCACTTCTTCGCAACA
Organism: Spirogloea muscicola; assembly: GCA_009602725.1. Lineage (NCBI taxonomy): Eukaryota > Viridiplantae > Streptophyta > Zygnematophyceae > Spirogloeales > Spirogloeaceae > Spirogloea > Spirogloea muscicola. Next base: position 572,080 of record WELB01000042.1, read on the forward strand.
CACTAGGAGCTGCAAGCTGACCACCCAGAAGCACTACGGAGCTCCGGAAGCAGGATTCAAAGACTCTTGTGCGAAGACTGGGTCAAAGTCTGTAGGCCACAACCTGAATGAATGTGTGGTGCTGTCATTATTTATCTCTCGCCAAGATTTATCGTTAAGTGCTGCTGCTACACTTCTGCTTAAAGCAGCAATATTAATCACAACAATCAAGCCACCATGCTCCGAGCCCCCCCCCCCCCCGCCCCCCCCCCCCCCCCCCCTTTCGCTCTCTCAGATCGAACTAGAAGTCTTTATCGACGAGTTGCAAGATGCAGCACAGTTACTGAGAGCGTAATGGCTTCACTGGAAGCCTGAAAAATGGTTCAGTGGAGCCCTTCCGCACTCTGACCAGTCTTGACCATGGCCAGCAGATGCTTTCTGTGCAATAATATTAGCTTCAAATTGAAAGGCTGTCCAACAACACGAATAATTGGCAGGCCTCACAAGGCGAACGCCACCATCTACTGGGGCTTGGCGACGATAAAACCGCAGCACTGGACCTGCCTGGCCCTGTCAAAGCCAATCACGCGGATGAAGGCCTTCGGGTACTCCTTCTTGCAGTTGGCGACCTCCTGGAGAACCTGGGTGGAGTCGTTGCAGCCGAACATGGGGAGCTTCCACATGGTCCAGTAGCGGCCATCATAGTAGCCTGGGCTGCGGTTGTTGTAGCGAGAGATGGTGCCAACCTGCCAGGCATCAGCACCACAACCGAGCTTGCTGAATGTGTCAACGAGAGCGAGCCATATCCAGATCGGGACGAGCCGAAGCTAGATCTGATCTTACAGCTCATTCTACCAACTATACTAAAGCTAATCAGAGCAGATCGTCAGCAGTAGGCAAGGTGCCTGCACTCGTCAGATGCTAGCAACGCACCTCATCGAACTCGATGCAAGGAATCCAGCCCTTCAGCAGGAGGTAGTCAATCTCCTTGGCAATAGCCTCATCGGATAGCGGGGGGAGGTAGGACAGAGTCTCGAACTTGGGGTTGTTGTAAGGTGGCCACACCTGGCGACACAGAAAAGACAATACGAGTGATGAGCACGCCGTGCAAGGAGCATTAAGAATCGGATCTGAGCAAAAGTTATGAAGGTAGAGCAGAGAGGAAGCAATGGCATGAGGATTGTCAGCTCAGGCGGGTGGTGAGAATGTGAGTGGCAAAGTGACAATGCAGCCCGCGGGAAGGTCAGATCTGAGCTCGGATGCAAGCATGAGGCCGAGGAGGGGCGGAGGGGAGGGGGCCAGAGGGAGGGCTCTCACGAGGAAGGCGTTGGTCTTGGAGCCGTTGGAGGTGGTCTTGAGGGCCCACTCGTTGGCGGCGCCGGCGTTGCGGCGGAGGCCGGAGAAGGCGGGCACGACGGAGGCGGAGCGGGAGCCGGCGGCGGCGGGCGCGGCGGCGGGCGCGGCGGGCCTCCCGCTTCCTACGGCAAACTCGGACGGCCCGGTAACGGCGGCTGCTGCTTAACGGGGCCGGCTATGTAACGGCCCCGGAATGGCAGACCGCATAACGGCGTTGACTAATCTGCTGCTAACCGTGATAAGGAGCCCCGGTTAATGCCCAGGTACCTTTACTCCCCAGCCGCCACACAAAACCCTTTTGCGCCCTCTACTATTGAGCACGCAGTGGCCATCAGCTTCGCTGTGTAGCTCCAGCGCTTTTCTAACCCCTGCAAAATCTGATCGTTTCATCTGTGGGCAGGCCGATCACATGATCTGACAATGCTCAAGTATTATAATTCAACACCACAACTAGCAAACTTTACACAATAAAGCTTGACTAAGTTGTAGCAGAAGCTTCGCAAGCGCCTTGCTGCAGGTGCAACACTGCAATATGGCTCCCACACTAACTCACTAAGTGTGGCATACAAGAGGATAGTGATAGTGACGGTGCTTTGACACATGTATCAAATGATACATGTGTCAAAGCATACGCGCCAGCTGCAAGCTGTGATCCTTAGTCAAGCTTCTCCAGCTCTGCCCCTGTCGTCGTTGTGCATAGTGTGAGCAGCGCCTTGCTAGAAGGGGGCGCGCACCATGACGCCCAGCGAAGGAAATGTACGCAGTGGACATAGGAGGTGTCTTACATGTCTATGTTGGGCTCAAAAGTATTGGCAAATGTGCCAACGTGATCAGGCGTAGGGAAGAACTTTCTACATTCAGCCTCGGCTGAGCCCGTCCAGAAAGGTCGAGCTGGTGAAGAGAATGTGGCACATGGAGCAGGTGATGAGGACGCCCACAATGTCCATTACTACCTGCAGAAAGGCAGGATGATGATGGCCATACGCGAATAAGAATCACTGCACTGATGACCTGCCAATATGCCTATGCATGCTCTACCAAGAATTGACAATGCTTTTAACTGGCATAGTCTAGAGCGCTGGCGCTGATATCCTTCGACCAGCGCAGCCAGCAGAACAAGGACGCAGCTGCATAGCTCTCGGGAAGTCATGATAATGATGACGATGCCTTGGGAATGTAAAGACAGGCATCAATATGTGTACACCACAATCGGGATGCCCGTTTGCACTAGCAGTTGGACTTGAGGTTGCATGTGCATTGCATGGCCAAGCTCAACAGGCAAGTAGCAAGCAATTCAGCTCAAGCCAGCCTGCTCAAGTATGGCATCAACCTGTATCGAAGTGGCCGCGTTGAGCGGATCCAGACCAGCTTTTGCTAAGCCGTATGGAAGGAGAGTGCCAATCTCCACTGATGAGAGCACAATCAGGAAGAGGGATGCCGAGATGGCAAAGGAGTCCTGTTGAGGATGGTGAAAGGCACGCAAGCACAAAGGCAAAGAAGAGGTCATCGCAGAGGACTGAAGTTCTAGAAGCTAAAGTATGAGCTTGTACTTCTATTGCAAGAAGGAGTTAGGTACAAGCGAGTGCAACTACGCCAGCCATGCTTGATGAGGCCGAAAAAGAGAAGAGCTCACCAAGAGGTCGCTGTTGTCTACGTAGACGCGGACGAAGCCAAGGGTGGCCAAGATGGAGGAGAGGACAAGCCCTACCACAGTCTGTTCCCTTAAGCTGGCCAGCAAGCTCTCGCAGGTCACTTGCATCTCGCCTGTGGCAAGGCCCCTAACCACCTTGATTGCACTCTGCAAATTTTACAGTAAGATAGCATCTCATGTGATTCGCTTTCAGAGATATTGAAGCTAGAGATAACAGACTTCCAGCAGAAAGACACGTTCAAGCACTCACAATGAGGCAGGGATCACAGATTGAGAATGCTCCCTGGCCACATGCACGGTTATTGCGTGACATATCAACAAACATGCTACTGTATCATACATACCCAGGTTAGATTACAATTGAATGTTTAAGCGAACAGGACCAAATAGCTGTCAGAGCTCTCTGATTACAGAGTGGGTTGATACAAGCTCTGCACCTGATTCCCGGCATTGCCGCCTGCTCCCACGAGCATGGTCAGGTACAATGTGATCACAAGGTGGTCTCGCAGCAGCTCTTGATACATCTCCAGCACGACCGACGCACCTGATTGCATTACAAGCAAGCCCAGCAGCCTGGCCGCTTTTCAGTTGGCAGAGGCCTTCTTCANCTCTCTCTCTCTCTCTCTCTCTCTCTCTCTCTCTCTCTCTCTCTCTCTCTCTCTCTCTCTCTCTGTCTCTCTCGCTCTCTCTCCCTCTCGCTCTCTCTCGCTCTCTCTCTCTCGCTCGCTCTCTCTCGCTCGCTCGCTCTCTCTCGCTCTCTCTCTCTCTCTTTCTCGCTCTCTCTCTCTCTCTCTCGCTCTCTCTCTCTCTCGCTCTCTCTCTCTCTCCCTCATGCTGCCCATGCAAGAAGTGCGTCATCATACATGCACATGTATGTCAAAGAGGTGCCTGCAGGTGTGCCATATGAGCTGCCTTTTTTGCTCCTCACCCCAGCATTGCCCCATACTGTGACAGGCTCAAATCTTAATACCTAGACGATAGGTCAGCATAGAGAAAGCATTGGATCCAATTTTATACGGTGCTAGTTTGAGCAGATGTACCGTAGTTGTGGCTTCCTGCAGTCAGTCCAGCTGCGGGGTGCGGTTGTACTGGTCATCACGGAAGAAGGCCGCAACCTTTTCAGCCTCAGAGGGCCGCATGCCCGTCCTACTCACAATCATCTCAGGGCCCGCTGATGCGATGGCTTCAATTGACCCAAAGGCTTGTAGCAGCTGCACAACGGCCACATAGAATAATGACACTGGTAGATCGAGCATGTGCAATGCAGTACACTTTCCTTGCTCGATGTTGTTGTCAGAGGAGAGGCCTGACTTATACCATATAAACAGTGGGCCCATCCAGGCCGGGGACAGCGAGCAGTGCAGTAGCAATGGCTTCTGGCGACTTCACCAGCTCCTGCCGCTGCCAGGAAGCACAGAAATTGCACTTAAAGTGAAGCCACCAGCAATGGTTTTGGCACCAGCCACCCTTCTAAAGTCGAGCAAGTCATTGCATTTTGATGCATGCTGGAAAAGCTGCTTCGTGTGTCTGCCCAGATGTTATACTTGCCTCAGCATCCAGCACTTCCATGGTGCCTTGTCTCTTGCACTCTGCAAAGGCAGGCCACAAAGATCTCATCATAGAAATGCACTAGCAACAACTGCGATGAACTGGACAACTTGGCGTAGTCAAGCAGCAACTGAAGTCAGGCCACCTGCTCACCAGCTTGCACATGAACGAGCCGCAAGACCTTGGCTATTGCAGACAGCCCGTCTGCTACGAGGACAAAAGGCGTCTTGCCAAAGCAGGACTTGCAGTGCCTGGTGCATAGCAACTTTTGATTTTACATCGGCGATGTGCTTGTAACAGGCAGTGGAAGCGTCGATAGCATTTACTTGATGTATGCACAGCCTTGATCTTGTGATTTGTACCTATATCTGCCAACATGACTTGCTGATAGTAGACCGGATTGGCAGCTCAGACAAGAATTGTGGAATGTGAGCACACCGAAAGTAGGCCTTGTTAAACTTTGAATTTCTTTGAGGGCCTGGCGCAGCGACGACAACGTAGGACCGCTGAAAGCTTTGGCTCATCTTTGCTACTCTGCCACACACAGGTCTTCTCCAAGAATCAAAACACTACCAATCCGTCGTAGCCAAGAAGTGATCCATGGCCATGCAAGTGACCCGCAACCAGCAGTACTATTCAGAAGGCGGCTGTCAGAGTAGCAAATTACCATGATGTGCTTATCATGAGAATATCATCATCTATGCAATTTACCTCTCCCAGACTTCGGGGTTGGCGTCAGGAGACCAGTCGGCGAGGATGATGAAGGCCATTGACACGCCGGTGGTGTTGAAGATCACATCCTTCAGCAGGACAAGCGGCCTACCCCGGTCAGACAATGTGAGGTCGTCTTATCGAGGACGCAACCAGCGCGGCAGTCCGGGCCTCGTGAAGCAGATGTAGCAGCTCCTCAACCGGCAGGATTGCGGAGGTCTTGAGTCTGTAGCCGCCGGCTGCGCCTGCCTCCAGCGCCGCAGCCAGCGAACGGTGGGAGCGCTGCCACGCATCGCTCAATATACACGCCCCCGCTCCGCCGCAGCCGCGTGGCGCGGTCATGGCCGCCTGATCGGCGCGGAGGAGAGCACAGCGGCAGTGGGGACAAGCGACGATCTGCTGCCTGTGACTGTGACACGAGGGACGAGGAGGTGGCCCTGGGCCAGGGAGGGATGTATCAATGCAACCTTCCACCAGCCGTCCTGTGTCAGCCTGTCTGCAGCCTGTTTGCAGTTTCTTCCTCCAGCGATCCTCGACGTGAGAATATGCTTCCAGCTCAGATGGGCATGCCGGCAGCCTACTCGTCATTCTTGCGACGTAGTGTGTCAGCTTGTCTGCAGCGAGCTCAGGCTCAATGCGTTGCATCAGAAAGCTGGTCGAGCCTTAGCTGGTAGCCCAAGAGCTTGTCGAACTGCAGTCCGGTATTCGTGCATCAGCTAGCGACCTCTATGTGCTGACTCGTGGTTACTGAGCGGGTCAGCTTAGCAGCAGGTGATGTACATTTGTCGATGTGCTTCCTTTTGTACTTGGCCACACAGGCCCTCCATCTCTAAATACACACTCCACTTCCGATCCTTGGCCCACGCCTTGCATCTGCGTGTGGGCGTGCTCTAGCTGCCGCCTCTGGCTCTCGTCAAGTTGACTGGTTTCCGGCGGCTAGACTTTGTGACTAGTGGCTGCTGATTAAGGTCACAAAATGAACATCCTTCGTGTACTTAGCTTAGTTGTATTTTTCGGCCCCTTCGAACCCAGTCCCTTCTTTTCGGGCTGCCTTTTCTCGGCCCTCGCTTCCTTTGAATGAGCTTATTAGGGTTCATTTGAGCTTTCTTTCTTGCGGCTCAGGCTTTCCACCAGAGATCTGGGCGAGCTCTAGCTAGGGTCTCCGTTGTCTTCGGGCTGGCATTTTACAGCCCTCACCCCCTTTCGATGAGCTTACTTCTCTAGCTGGTGGCTGAAAAGAAATTGCTCGCCCAGAGAAGAGGAGCTGGCAAAGCCAGCCCAAAACGAATGGACAAAATCCAGAGAGCCAAAAAGGGTGCCGAAAAGAAAAGCTACACAGCTAGACACGAGACGCTGAAGGGCTTGGTATTTGCCGTCCAGTATTTGGATGTCGACTAGCGACCCCCTTGCTGACTCATTATTGAGCGAGTCTGCTAAGCAGCTAGTGATGTACATAGATGTACTTGGCGCTGTACTTGCACTCAGGCCCTCCACTCAATATACGTCTTGCACCAGTAAGCAGGCTTTAAGTGCCCTTTGGGCAAGAGCCCCTTCGGAAGAATTTTTCCATTTGGCAGGGCTTGCTTGTCCACTTGCTAACATTTGGCTTTTGAGCGGGTCGGCAAAGCAGCAGGCGGCATTGTTCGTCTGTGCTTGCCTTAGTACTTGGCTGCTCTGGCCCTCGCCACTCACAACTCAACAGGTGTAGCTTGACCTCTTGCACGGGATGCGTAATCTTTCGGCGCACCACAAGGAGCAGGCAGAGTCCATCCGCAGTGGGCTCCAGGGCCTGATATACCGCTCTCGTTTTCCCACCACTTACACTGACATGCGTTGCCCAGCATCTTCGTGCTGAACATGCCCTGGCTGCCGCCTCAAGCTATTGTCAGGGCGACTCCCTTCTTGGCTGCTACTTCCCCACCTTGCGGCCGCTGAGTAGGGGTTACTGAACTGGCAAATTCAATGGTTTCTACAATTCCGGACTCCTTCGAGACCTGTTCTTTCTTTTGTGGGCTGGCTTTTCATAGGCCTCGCCCGTTCTCCCTTGCCCCATTCGGAGGAGCTGCCTCTTCTCAGTAGATGTGCTTTGCCCTCGCTACCACTCCCTCCTCTCTCTTCTCCCTCTTCTCTTCTCTTCTCTCGGCTCCCCAAGTCAGCCTCTCCGATCTGTATATGCTCACCCGTGGATGTAGACTTTCCCTTTAGTCGCCCTCTTTTCCTTCCTCTTCTCAGCACATTTGACTTCCTATTGCTGAAACGGGGTAAGTAAGAGCGCCCTGTCTGCCTAGCCTGTGGCTCCGGTATATGTAGTCATGAAAACCCTCTGTATGCATTTGACTGGCTTTTGAACAAGGCGGGGCTGGCTCTTGTGGGGCTGGCTCTTCACAGCCCTCGCCCCCTTGGCAGGGCTGGTTCTTCCCTGCTCCGAGCCCTCGTCTTGGACAGCTGCTTCTTTGCAGCATTGAGGAGTCTGAGGGAGCATTTCGACATCGCAGCAAACACCCGAGAGGCCACCGAGGATAAGCTGCCACGCCAACCGTGACGGCGGAAGGGGTGGCCTGGCCGCGCAATGTTCACAATTCCTGTGTAGAGCACTCAGCCGGCTTCACAGTCGGCCCTTAATACAAATTTGCCTCGTTCTTCCTTTGCCTCGAAAGAGAAAAGAAGAATTCGGCTGCTGTTAAAAACAGCAGCTGTAAAAGCCAGCCAGGTGCATGCAGAGGGTGTTCATGACTATACTAGCGGAGCCACAGGCTAGGCAGACAAAGCGCTCTTAGTACCCCCGTGAAAGCAATAGGAAGTCAGATGAGCTCTGTGGGGAGGAAGAGCAACCCCGCTCCGCAAGCCAGAGGCTGCTGCAAGGGCGCGACCCGCTTGGCGGCACAAAGCAAGCGCTTGGGACCACTGGAGGGACATTGATATACGCATGCGGTAGCATGACATAAAACCCAAAGGCACCGAGCCTCCAGGAAGTGCTGTTACCTGTTCGCGGCGCCGAGGATCAGCTTGAGAGGCCAGCAGCGAAAGCAACGAGGAAAACTGACCCCCGTAGTATCCCGTGGATGTTCATAGACAGTTTAGGGGTCTGGGCCGCTGAAAGTCATCGATCGTCATATTGACGCTGGTCGAGCATCCTTCACCGCAGCAAAGCTGCACACGCCGAGCGATCCGCAAACCAATGGGCCACCTTTGCTGCAGTCAGCTGCCGGGCCTCGTTATGTGCAGACCGCCAGAAGCACCACAAGCAGGCCACATGGAGGGCTGTTTGAATATGGTCCAGATCCAAATTGAAGAATATGGCTTGAACAGGCTCATACCGATACTCAAAGGTCATTATGAGCATCACTGGACGGCAAGCCTCACCCTGCGGCCTTTGCACCCTTCCAGCTGCATGGAACTTGCGCCACATCCCTGCTCTTCTATATAAGACCAAAAATTCTTCCAGACAGGACTTCTCATCCTAGCCCTCCCCCTCAGTTAAGAGCAAGATTGGCAATTCAGCCCATCCTTTGCTTGCTGGGCTGGTGGTTCACGAGGAAGCGAAGCCATGGGCGCCGCCGCTGTAAGTGTGAGGCAGGATCCGCCTGATATCATCCCAAAGTCCGCTATTGTAACTTATCTCATGCCATCTGTACTACATCGTCAAATCATGCATAGAGGCAAGGCTTATTATCACACAGGAGACATTCAGCACCGCATTCCAGTGCTGTGCTGTGCTGCGGCGAGTCAACCTCAGAGTTTCTCGCCAAGCCCATAACCTGGCAGGAAGGGGGGCGCGGCAGTGAAACTGCTGGTAGCGGCAACGTTGGTCAGAGGTAGGGGTCAGCACTGCCCTTGGACCTTATTTATTTCTTTTGAGCTGGCCTCTCACAGCCATCGCCTCACTCTGGAGACTTGTAGGTATTGCAGGAAAATGCATGATTTGATCGTCGGAACGCTTGAGCGGCCAAGCACTGCGAGAAGGCGCGCAGTGCGTGACTTGAGAGGGAGGCCAAGGCAAGCCAGTATACTGTGCAAGAAAGTTTAGAATCTAACAGGGGGCTAACGTGTAAAACGAAAACAAAATCCCTCGCATTTTGTAGTTGATCCAGCCAGATAAATCTGGGGCGCCGGCACCACTGTAAGCACCAAGAAGAATGCGGCTGAAGCAGCAAGAAGGGGCGGCAATCAGCCCGCCGATTGCCGCCCCTTCCCCCCACGTCCCCCAGCCAAGGACCCGCGAATTTAAGGCAGGGGGGTGCCCGACCCCCCCCACCAGGTGCTGCTACAAGGCAGGTGGCTCAGGTGTCAGAAACAGTACCAGGTGCTAGCCGCAGGGGGGCGCTTGCGACTGGTCCCGGTGGGGCCCGCAACAAACCCGGTCACAACCGGGGGAGGGGTGGCCCAGTTCGGGCTGCCCCACGAATTTGGAGCTCTTTTCGAGCTGCCCCGCGGCGACGAATCGGAGCTCTTTACCTCTCAAATCCGGTCCCATGCAGTGCGCCTTCCGGCCCTTCCAGACCTCATGCATTTTTGTTAGATGGCCTCTCACGCCCTTAGCCTCACCTTGCAAGCGCCGTTTGATTGCAGTCCATTAGCAATCGGCTTGCTTGCCACCTTGACCGCTGCTCGCCACATCATATACGGCGGCTACGGAACGAAGTGGTCTTCCCTCCTCCATCGCCCGCCTGGCTCTGCATATCGATGCCCGCCGACGTTGTCGGGCGGGTAGCTTAGGGCATTCTAGCGTCCCGCAAGCCATCGTTGCATACTATAGAATGCGGCTATCATTGAGTCTACAGGCGCTCCCAGGCACTTGCGATACACCAGCGTGCTTGGCTCGCAGTAGCCCAGGCTAATAGCTTCCGTGGTGGTGGTTTGGCTCCTCAGCTTAGCTCGTCAGATCTGCATTTGCTCACTCGGGGATAGTGTCCCCCTTAGCTAGCTCATTACCCCGTAACAGGACATTTGTAAGGCTAGAATTGGCCTCACTTTCAATGTCATGTGCACCGCGCGCCTTCTCTCGCCGCGAAGACCAGCAGCTCGGCAAGTGTCCGGACATTGCACGCCCAGCTGCCCACTCTCAGGTGCCTGCTCCCATAGTGCTCCCAGGCCCTGCCCGGGAGAGCTGGTCAGTGTCGGCCGCCGCATCAAGCTGTTGGGGCTGCGGGGTGAGAAAGACTCCCTCAACTCAGCTCATCGAGTGGTTCCTGACTTGTGTCTGATAAGCTGCAATACCGCCACCTGCCATTGCAAGTTCCTCTTCCTGGCTGGACGTCCTAAACCTCCACAATCCTTAGCCACATGCAATACACCCTTATCGTTCTCCCCTCTGTTGTGATGCGTTCACGCGCGCTGTCCACTCCCATCACACCGTCTGCGTGCCGCCTCCGCAATCTCTGTGAGCACAGCTTACGACACAAGCAGGTTGGTACATCCGCCTGTGCCAACAATGACCTTTCCTCGGTCAACCAGCTGGCTTCTCATCTGCATCCACTAGTCTTTGTAGGCCTAGTGCTACGCTTCATTTTCAGCTCGAGGCCACACCACAAACCCCACCTGCTTGCATCTGCCCACTGCTCGTCCTTGTGCTTCCCGGCGTCAAATGCACGACCCAATCGCTTGCAAAAAGATAAACTAAAGGTATTTTACTTTTGACTTGGAGAAATGCGTCTCTTAAAGCAAAAGAGACGCATCTCTTCAAGTCTTTTCTTTTTAATTACAATATAAATATAGATTATATATTGTTCTAAAAATCTATTCTTAGAGAAATTAGCAGTATTAATTGTATATAAATGAATTATGTACATCATGCATCTAACCATTTAGAGCTTCTTTTGCAGCATACATAATTTCTACTGTCATTTCAGTTATGCCATTGTTGCGTGCAAATCTTTCAGTGTTTCTTTTAATCTTTCCTCGGACAAAACCAGGGATTTTCCCAAGCTCTAATTGGCTTTCGGTATTCCAAGCAAAATCAGTATCTGTAGACAATGAATTTGTGATTATTTCTCCTGTATCGTGACCACCAAATATATCTAAAAGATGATCTTCCATTCCTAAAGTAAAAGATTTGTAGACTAAATCAGCAATTTGATTAGTGCCCTCGTACCCTAAAAAAGGACGATAACTCTGGCACCCGCACCAGGAGCATCAGCCAGAAACATGCACGTACATGGTGGTCGGCATTCCCCAGCCCAACCGAACGGGGCCGTGGCGAGTCTTCAATACAATTCTGAATATAGCAGCACAACAATTGTATAACAGAGCTGGTGTTAAAAGATGAGCCCTAATGCTGGCACAGCCAGCCATAAAAAGATGAATACTAGGATCAAGCTGAAGTACAGCTAAAATGAGTGCCGATTTGGGCGTCAACTAAGCTCTTGCAAGGAACTGCTGCGGACGTATATGTACAGCCAGGAGCAAATCCCCAGAAAAGGCCTGCCCAAAGCGCAGCCAAGCAGGTGGCGGAGCAGCATGATCCTGCTCACTGTGATCAGACATCGTCCACAGCGAGCAGGATCAGTGCTCCAGTCGCCTTGGTTGCGTCGTGCATACTGGAAGGCCCCTGGCAAAAGGAGGGCACAGGCGGCAAGCTGCGAAGCAGCGAAGCGGCAATGCCAGCTAAAAAACTCAAGACAAGCTTGAGTGGATATCTCAGGCTATGTTTAACCAGGAGGGAATTGCAGGGATGGTGGAGGCTAAGGGAGGAAAGGTTGGTGCTGTTGCTGGTGCCACCGTCCAGCAGCTATATGTACAAGTTCCGAGCATCAAGCACCAGAGTAGCTTTTTCCAGCCAGTATAGTAGTCGTATATGCCACTGCTTCCGAAATTACACGCGCACAGTCCTCTCCACAGAGGTCGCTGCGACGCCCCAGCCCTCATGCGGGTCATTGGCCACCCAACCACAGCTTGCGATGGAGCGGTTTAGGCTTTGCTCCACGGCATGAGCAAAGTGTGTCACAATGTTGCCCTGCATCAAGCGGCTCGCCTTGTCAGAAGAATGCGTAGCACACAAGCTCAGATCTACGAAGGCAGCTTGCACTGCCATGCATTGCTAGGAAGGCTTACTCACGTCATCAGAAGATCCTCTTGATATTTTGGCCTGTAGCTCGTTCAACTTGTTGTCGAGCTCTGGCATCTTGTTACGCACTTCGAGGTCACTGGTCATCAGTCTGGAGTCCTTCCTGCCAACCTGCTTCGGCACCATCGTAGGCATCTGCTCCTCGATGATGTAGTCAGCGGACAACAGCTCCTCAATCTTAACCGCTAGGAGCCCATCCCAGAAGGCCTCGCCAGTGGCCTCTCCTTGAGGACTTGCGAGGCTCTCAGGAGACACACCGCAGAAGTTGGTGGAGGACGACATCCTCTGCGCCTGGATACGGCTCTCCATGAGATGGTCGGATGTAGAATCCTTGAGTTCGGGCAGGGCTGCTGCGGGTGGCGTGGCGGCTTCGCAGGGCTGAGCTGCCGCCTGCCGCATCCACGACTTGGTGTCGTCATCCTTCATGCTCGAGGGGGCTGGCAGGGTGGACTGCGGGGGCTGATTTGCTGTAGATATGAATGAGCGCGAGCCTGGCAGCGTGCTGAAGGCGAGGAAGGCCAGGCGCATGGCGTGCCCCGGATCTGGTAAGGAAGGACGCCCCAGCTGCAGCTTCACAGTCTCCATGTCCGGCTCGGCTGAGGTAGACTGAGCAACAGCAACCGCGTCCCCCATCTTGACAACCGTTGCCCGCGCGCAGTCGGCCTTGGCCAGCTGCTCAAATTGGCGCGCCGCCAGCTGCCTCTCCTCCTCGCTGGTCGGGAAGAATTGCACAGGCGCCGCCGGCCGCGCATTTACCAGTCCAGTGGACTCTTGGGAGTTTGCTCGCCTCACTTTGGGCTTCCTCTGTGCATTGTCAGAGGAGTCGTCGGCTGTGCTGACCACCTCACTGGACACCGCCGATGACTGCGAGCGTTTCAAGCCCGTGATGGCAGGCCGGGAGGTGCTGCCACGATCTGGTTTGGTACCTTCAGACACTGCCCTGGCCAGCAGCGGGGTGTCCTGGAGGGACCAGAAGAGGGGCTGGGCCGGCGCTGACATGGTCCTAAGTGGCACAGGCAGCACCTTGTCATCATCGTCCGACTGTGCAGTCTGCCTCAGCTCCTGGACAAATGCTGGCAGACAGACACCAGTGGTCTTGTACAGGTTCTGAAAGTCCTCCTGGAGAGCTGTAACAAAGGCCGGGTCTTCCGGCTTCTGCATATTCAAGCCCAGCAGCTCGGAGACATGTCAGACTTGTGCATACACCATGTGCTAATGTCGAGACAAGGAGGGTGTCGGAAGGAAAGTCGAGCCAAATTTGATGAGGCCCAATTAGTGAGCAACTGTCTGAATATAATGATTTGTCAGGGCCAGTGCTGTATTCTCCTCATTGTCAATGCAGCTATGTATAGGACTAAGCATCCACATAGACGCTCACATCTGCAAAGGAGCCCAGCTGCAAAGCTCCACCAAGGACGGGTACAATGGCAACGGTCTGCAAGAGCAGCCAGCAAACCAGAAACCTCAGATGACTGTGTTGGAATACCAAAGAGTTTCAGGCTGCAAGCCTTAGTCTGGGATGCTAGCCTGATTGCAGGTGCATCAGGGGACTGGCTCACCTTGATGCCCGCCTCGAACTGCGCCGTCCAGATTGCAGGGGGTTGCTGTCCAGTACAGAAAGACCGATGTTGGTGAGTAAGGCCCAAGTGCGCTTGAGGAGTGAATCTGAAGAAGGGAATGTGCATGTGCCAAGACCACCGCGCCAGAGAACTTAGGGTCATCTAGCCAGCAGGATAAGCGGGAGCGCAGTGGAAGCTCACCTTGCTCTCGAGTTGGACTGCGTTGACAGCCTCGACGACCTTCTGCTCGCCGTTCCGATGCACCCACTCGTGCTGCTGAGTGGACGACGCCGTGCCGATGAGCCTGCAGGGCCAACGCCAAGCGACGGCGACACGACACTCGTTAACCGGATACCCAAGCCAACCTTCCAGAACAGGCAACAAGGACAAACAAGGTGGACTACGTGCACGTCCCTGGCCACAGAGGCACACAAGGAAACTGGGGCTTGAGAAGCGTGTCGAGCACAGTGCAAACGGCATCAGTCGCTCACCCCTCGCCATGGTTGTAAATCTGGTAACTGAGCTGCTCGTAGGCCTCCCTCAGCTGCGCCATCATCTCAGGGCTGGGCACATTAATGGGGGCTGCCGCTGCCCCAGACACTCCCGTGGGGCTGCGGTCCAGCGGGGGCATGTAACCATCCTCCCACATGAGCACCCTGCAGCCTCAACTTCGTGCTGTCAGCTTCTCAAGCTTTATGCGTGTGAGAAAGCGCCACATCTGAGCTTCCGATTGACGTATAGGATCAAAACACGTAATTCCAAGTTCAGTTGTGAGCATATGACTGTCAACGAGAGTGCACAACAAAGTATCGTTCACATCGCACAATCAACATATGATGCCTATCCTTTGAGCAGCTAAGCGTGCCCAACAGCACCCAGCACACGCTCGACGGGCTCCCAAACAAACCCCGTGGGCCTCGCCGCACTAACAGAGCGACTGTAATGGAAGGTGGCCTGAACGAAGCTGTAACCATGCCGATTGCTCAGCAGGAACAGGGCGCTGCACGGAGAAAGACACTAACCAGTCGTGCTCGTCGTTATGGCGGAGATCCATGTGGCCGCCCCTCGTCGGCCTGCAGCGCACATCCCAGGCGAGCACCGTCAGAGGCCAAGCTAGCCGCAGCCCATGCAGCGTCCCAGTAGAGGAGCCTGGCGAAGGCGGGAGCCCGAGGCGGCAGGGTGAAGAAGGCGAGCCAGCGGCGTGGGAAGCGGCGACGAGCAGCGATGGTGGGGGGCGCTCACAGGCTGCGGGCGCGGGGCATGGCGCGGCGGCGGAGGCGCCAGAAGACGGCGTAGGCCCAGCCACCGCCGCAGCGGCGGCGGGCGGCGCGCTGCAGCGCGCGGCGCAGGGCGTCGTCCATGGCGGCGGCGGCGGCGGCGGGGTGAGGCCGGGGTTGTGAGGACGGGGGATCGAGGCCCGCCGGGGTGGGGGGGGGAGCCCTCCTGGTCGGACCTGGTCAGCGGGCCGCGTGGGCTTTGCCCCCCTCCCCCGCAATCAATGCGCCGCGCGCATGGGGCGGGCAACCCGCGGGCCCGCCACGTGTCTGCCGCCCGCAATCGAGGCAGGTGCCACGTGATGCGCGCGTGGCGCAGGCCAGGCTCGAGCAGCAGAGGTGCGTCGCGACTCCACGCAACGTGGCCGCGGGCGCGGGGGCGCCGGCTCCGGGACTTGCGGAGCGTGGCAGGTGGGAGCCTCAATGCGCGCCACGTTGATGTAGCGGCGCGGCGAGCCGCCGCCGTAGCAGCAGAGCTCAGGTGCCGGCGCCGGCAGCGGGCGGCTGCCGGCCCAGCGGGGCCCAAGCACAATCGCCACGTCGACACCGCAATCACAAGGCCGCCAGAGAACAGAGCAGCAGGTGCCAGGGGGTCGCTGTGTCGGCGGCGGGGCGGCTGCCGGCCCGCCCGGGCCGGGGCGTGTGGATATGGGAGCTCCGATTCCGGCGGAGGCGCCCGCCCGCCCAACTGGCTCCAGCCTGCTGGCGTCGGCCCACCACGTGTCGTGCCCTTGTGGGGCGGGGCCCGCACCCACGTCCGGCCGGCCGCACGTCTCCTTCCACGGCCTCCCCCTTTCCCCTTTGAACCCCGCCGCTGCTCGTTTATTTCAGCAGCCGTGTCTCTCTCTCAAAGGTTGGAAGGCAGCCCTCCGCCGCCTTCCAGCCCCCCTCTGCCCGTTTACGCCCTCTGCATCGTCTGTGTTTAGTCCTTTTTCCAGCTCCTCTTTCTTTGGCTTTGGACATTGTCCATTCTTCTTGGGCTGGCTTTGCCAGCCCCTCTTCTCTGTGGGCGAGCACTTCCCTCCGCCGTCTGCGACACTTCCGCCTCACTTGCTAGGGCGAAGCTTCACCCTGCTGCCCCTCCCCCTTGACCATCTTGTCCGCTTCTCTTAGGCTGGCCATTGACAGACTGGCCTCTTTCGGCCCCTTCGGGAGAACTTTCCCACAACCATCGCTTTGGAAAAGCTGCTCGGATCAGCTGCTTCTCCGCGGTGTGCGTCGAGAAGCAACCGCGCTTCCTGTTGCGCGCCGGAAGCCTTGCCGGAGCCACGGCAGCTCCTAGGTGATGACTAGAGGTGAGTGGCCCTCCGCAGTAGCCACCTGTCCAGCCGAGCAGTTGGCGTGTCGGGGCCTCCCTATTGCTCTCGTCCGTTGCTGTTGGGCTGCTTTTCACAACTAGCTGCTAATCTTTCACAGCCTTCGCCCCCTTCAGACAAGGGCTTCTCTTTTCCTCCTTTTCATGGAGGAGCGTCTTCCTGCGCTACGGATGTCTTCGGCGGCTTCGGCTTTGGCTACTCATCAGCGTGATGTGCGCGCAATAAGCGCCAATTGTGGCGGTGCTCCCGCTCTCAGAGTCAGCCTGTCAAAATGTATGCGCTCACTCGTGGTAACAAATCCCCCCCTCAGCTGTGCTTGCCCCTGTTCTTTTGGCGCCTCTTCACCTCGGACTCCGCGTCGTGTAGCCCCATCGCATGCACTCAATTTTCTTAAACTGTGTACTTGCTCGGTCGCCTCCCTCTCACTTCGTGCGCATCTTTGAGAAGAAGCAGCTCTTTTGAAGGGACCAAGGGCTGTAAGGGGCCAGCCCCAACAAGAAGATGGCAAGGTCCATAATATCAGCCAGAGCGGTCCGAGAGTGCGCTTTCTCTCGCTCTATTTTGGGGCTGGCCCCTTTCCCTGCGGCGCTCCCTGGCACATGCCTCACATCTTCGTGCTGGTCGTGCCCTCCTGGCTGCCGCGTCAGGCTCTAGGCGGGTCGATGCCCTTTCTGCTGCAAGTTTTTCCGACTTGCGGCTGCTGACCAGGCGTGCTGGAGCTGCCCCTTCAAGTGGTATCTACATCACTCTGCTACTTCCGACCTTGTCCGTTCAGTTATGGGCTGGTTTCAGGGCCTTCGCCCCCTCTAGAGTAGCTGCTTCTTCTTACACACCCAGCCATTACCCCCTTCCATGGAGTACTTTGACCTTGTTTTTCCCGCAAGCCATCGTTGCCTGCTATAGAATGCGGCTATCATTGAGTCTACAGCGCTCCCAGGCACTCGCGATACACCAGCGTGCTGGGCGTGCATCAGGCCATGTTAATGGCTTCCGTGGTGGTGGTCTGGCTCCTCAGCTTAGCTTGTCAGATATGCATGTACTCACTTGAGGATATTAGTGCCCCCCTTAGCAAACTCATTACCCCGTAACCAGGACATTTGTAAGGCTAGATTTGGCCTCCCTTTCAATTTCATGTGCACCGCGCTCCTCCTGCTTTGTTTTTCCTTCTTAGCTTGTTGCCCTGTCGCAAACATTTTGCCTTGCAGTATAAGAGCTTCTCTGAGCGAAGAAGTGCAAAGGGCCGAAAGGGCCAAGACCTCACAGCTATGTGAGAGACTACAGCAAGGGGAGCTTCATAATCCCGGGTCAGCAGCCGCAAGTCGGAGCGACTTGCAGCTATTCTCCCTTCAGGCCCCGGGGCCTGCACCTGGCGCCGCCGGCAGCGGGGCCCGCACCGCGAGAGCGCCGAGCTGGCCACGCCGGCCACGTCGGCCCTGATTAGATTTCCTAGAAGAAGAAGCAGAGCGCCAGGGGCCGCGGCCAGCGAGGAATTGGGATATTTGGAGGGAAGCTCCGGATCCGCCGGAGCCGGGAGGGGGCCCGCACGGTGCCCGCCCAGAATCCCCATAAGTCGGGGCCCCACCACGTCCCGCCTTCCCCGCCGCAGGCTGCCACGTCGGCCGCACGTCGGCGCCACGCTACACCCCGGCGCAACTGTTCAGTTTGAGTTCCGGGGCTGGCCGGCGCCGTCCTGGGCCCCCCTAGCCCCCCGCCTCACCTGCAAACACCGAAGCAGCTCTTCCAAAGAGAGAGGCGAGCAGCTCCTTCCCAAAGCCTCCTTCCCTCCTGTAGGATCATTTGTAACCTCTAGTGAGGAGCCGCAAGTCAGAAGAGCCCTTTGAGTCGCTGTGCTTTTACGCTTTTCTGACCGCCTCGAAGTGGGTTCACTATTTCTCTGGGCTGGCCAGTCACAGCCATCGCCAGCCATTGGAAAGAGTCTCTCTACTCCGAAAGTAAGGCGATGGCGGTGAGAGAGATAGACTCTCTCCAGCAGAGGGCGGTGGCTGTGGTTACGCAGCCAGGACAAGAATGAAGAAACCTCGAAAGGGGCAGCTCATAAGGAGAAAAGGCTATTCTGGTGAAAGGCAGTCGCTGTGAGGGGACGGCCAAGAAGTGAACAAGGTCCAAGGAGCACCAAAGGAAGGTTGGCGATTAGCGTGGAAATGAGGAAGAAAGGAGAAATTCGGAGAAGCAGCTTTTCCCAAGGGCGCGAGGGCTGCCAAGGGCCAGCCCAAGAAGACTGACTTGGAAGAACTTCTTCCGGAGGGTGCGATGGCTGGAAAGGCCAGCCCAGGAAGTGTTGCCAAGGTACGCGAAGCGGGCCGGAAAGCGGCAGTGGCCGCTAGGACTGGGTAGCAATGCAAGCCGCAGCAATACATCAATCATGCTTAAGGCAAAGCAAAGAGCAAAGCTGTACCACAAGGAGGCGGTCGCTTTGTGAGGCCAGCCCGTAAGGGAATGGCAACATTCAAGTGGGGAGGCCTCAATACGAAAACAAGAAGAGCGACTTTCCCCCACCTTACTTGC
This sequence comes from Spirogloea muscicola, assembly GCA_009602725.1. Lineage (NCBI taxonomy): Eukaryota > Viridiplantae > Streptophyta > Zygnematophyceae > Spirogloeales > Spirogloeaceae > Spirogloea > Spirogloea muscicola. Next base: position 591,063 of record WELB01000042.1, read on the forward strand.
TCCGCGTCTCTTCCGACAACGACGCCGCTAGCGATAAGGCCTGCAGGCCTTCGGCGTGGCCCGTCAGAGCCACCAAGTGCTCTCCACGGCTCCTCGTCACAGGCCATTCATAGGCATCGCCTCAAACCGGAAGACCTTCGCCTTCTCCGGCACAGGCGCTCCACCTTCTCCAGGCCAGCCGCTCGTAGCAAGCAGAGCCTGTGGGCTGATCGCTCACAGCATCACCATCTCTGGGCTCGGCCCCATGCGCCCGTCCCCCATTCTCTATGAAAGAGCTACTGCAGGCTTTGATCAAAAGAACGACTATTGCCCTGCTTTCAAGTGTAGGGTGAGCTTCCAATTTCAGATTGAGCCCCTATGCATGCAGCAAGCTCGCTGCCGGCGCGCCGGGCTGCTGCTCAATCAGTGCCAACCAGGATGCAACCAACCGAGGGCCACTGCTAAGAAGGCTGTCAGAGGCACACATGCAGCCAGGGCCCAAGCGATAGTGACTGTGGCATGTAGTTATGCCGCAAGGCCAGAGATGTCTGCTACCTTCGGAGCCCTAGACGTATGCAACCTGAGGTCTCTGCTAAGAATAGCAAACCCCAGCCAGCTATCAAGAAGTAGGAAGATAATTCCGCATGCATAAAATACTTGGACTGAAACCATCCTATATAGCTTGATTCTACCCACTCCACTCTAATCGGCGCACTTATCCATCATATACACCCCCGCCAACCCCCTGCAAATACACACAGCGAGTTCCCCAAGTACTTCATAGTAATTTATGTGTCAATTCAGAAGCTTCCCATTTTTGAAGCAGGAAAGCTTCCAAGGGCAGTAGGAGCAGGGAGAAGGGGAATCGTTATGTGCACAGTCTGCAGGTGCAGATGGAGGCTAGTCCCCCATCCAAACCCCTCTGCTGGGCGGTCCAGCGAGATAATCTACATGTCCTCATCTAGAAGCAGAGGTATGCCTCCATCTCCTAAGTCTGGCGGGGGCCTCGGCTTCTTGGCAAGCTGCTCTTCTGCAGGCTCAGACAGCCCTTGTGCATCCCTAAAGAGCTCCCGCTTACCAGAGCCCGCGGTGCTGCCTCGACTCTTGTTTGTCTTGATATGATGACCTTGACATGTGGCGCCAGTAACACCACCTTCTCTGCCGTCGCACTTGTGGCACACATAACTGTGCTTCTTGTCACACTGCCATCAGAAGTGAGCCACACCGGTGGTGCGAGACACGAAAGCAAAACGATATCTTGTCGGCGTCGCCAAGAGGTCATCGGAGATTGCAATTGCCACTACTATGTAGCCTTACAGGGTCATCCGTGGTGTCCTCCCAATGACATATAGCTCTCTCAAGCTGAGACATTTGACTGCTGTCAATTGGAGCAGATGAATAGATGGCCTGCTACTAGGAGCCCGTTGCAATCTTGTGAATGTTTTCCACGATGGCCACAAAGTAAATTGCAATGGAGCTACTTAAGAGCAACGAGGAAAGCAAAAGTGACATACCTCATCACCCTTACTGCAGTAGCCCTTCAGGAAGTCCTGACAGACAGGGGCGTCTGGATGCACACGAACATGCCGGTACGGGCAACTCCCGTTTGCACACATCCCTGCGAGGTGCATCACTCACCAGAAAACAGACTTCTATACAGCTCTAGTCAAGCCTAGGAACATTCAGAGGAAAGCATAGCATCTTTATTGTACTTCACAGGTTCTCGCCCCAGAGGGAGCAAGACGAATATAATGGACAGTCTTGGCCAATGACTGGTCCTGCTAGAAGCACCTACCTTGCAAGTAGTAGGAGCAGTCAGGCATGCGCTCTGGAATGACCTGCAACAGTGGAAAAATGTAGCACCCACGCAGGGCGTGTCTATCAGATCAGTAATAGCACCACAACACTGCCTGTGTTTAGATCACAGCGAGCATTGGCTGCTCGAGAATAAGAGCTTGACTGCCTGGCTGAGGACAACAGCGAGAATTTACATGCTAGCACCTTGAGATACTAGTCTGGAGGCGACAGAGAGTGCAACAAACCTTGTGCATCAGAGGGCACTTGTCATCCACACAATTGCCCCTCAAGAACTTCACGCATACTGCCACCTTCTTCGTGTCATGTATGTACGGACAGTCCCCATCTGACTTGTTGCACTTGCCAAATCTTGTAAAGAACTGGCAATGCTGCTGCTTCTTGAGCCTCCGGCGACGTGCGTTATGAAGGCTGTAGCGTAGTCGTGTGCTGCGCAGAATTTTGCAGGACGTACGTCACATTGCTTAACAGAATATGTGCAGGTAAGGCTTGCAAGCAAGCAAAGCAGATGTCTCATGGTGAAATTGTTACAATGATCTACCACTGCCAAACAAATTGGACCAAGAGTCGATTATGCTGAATGACGTGACTTCTTGCAGTGCTTACAGGGGGTTGACCTTCATGAGGCAACTTACCTTGCCAGTACACGTGATGTCGTCTTGGGGTCTCTTATGAGCTTGTTACCATTGCCTAGCCTCACATAGCTTGCAAATTAGACAAACAATATGGTGAGCTGCATTTCAAAGGGTAGACGACGTACACAGAAGTTGGGCACAGCGGGACTCCCACCTTCCACGTGCAGCAAAGCAAAATACATAATTTGTACTGCAGAGAACGTACGTGCATGGGGCTCTGCATTGCTTCCACTGCCTTACTCACTTCACCTTCCCAAGCGACGCACGCCGCGGTGTCGAAGGAGAGTTGGGGCTATTCATTCCAGCAACCGGGTCTGCAGAAGGACCAGAATGCACTCATTATCATTCAACAGGAACGACAAGGCAAGGGACATGCACAACTTGCCATGTCTGCTAAATATGCACAGAAGCCATGATATGGAAGCAAGAGTGCATTATGATGTAGTCTTGAGCTTGACCTGGCAATCGCTGCAGCGTGTGACCCTCTGCATCCATCTTGTACTTCAAAAGGCCAATAGTGACTATCCTCCCACCTAATACACAGCAAGTGATGAACGGCATGTCAACAATCTACAATTGCGCTTGGCATAAGCAGGACTGTGGACCTCCAGGCGGGCTTGAGAGAAGCACAGAGAAGAGACGAATCGCAAGCAGATCGTCCAGTCGTACCTTGATGCAGACGTCGTGCAGGAGTCTGCAGCAGAGGACTCTTTCTGGCTGCCACAATCCTAGTGACAGCAGCCTTGGCACCATTCTGCACAGCCTTCTCCTTGCCCTTCCTAAACTGCTTCTCAACCTTTACGAGTGCCAGTGTGGCGGCCTGATTGCATGTTTCAGACAACTCGAAATAAGCTGCTGCTATGCCGTGTGGCCCATTCGGTCAAGGCTTTCAGTTTGGCAGAAATAGGTGAGGCCTAGCCAATGGAGGAAAGCTCAGCCAGCCTCGCAGTCCGATGTTCCTGAACCTGATTCATGTGCACAGCCATGTCAGGGGGGAGACCCAGAAGCTTCAGCCGAGCATTCTGGACTGAGTGGGATTGCGGACCTGGTCGGCCGACCGCCGCCGCTTCTCAATGGACTTGGTCCAGGTCAGGCTGGCCCTGCTAGTGCTTCGAAGCCCCATACGTTGCAGCACATAACCATGCCCTGCGCGCCGGTACAGCGTCTCCACCGGCCGCTGTTTTGATGGTGATCGCCTGTAACGGGAAAGAAAGTTGTTACGAGAGGCAGCCCCTTGCCATCATGTCAGTCGCCTCACGTGCAATGCCCAAGTTCAGTCGTCACACTTTGTGCATGCGTTAGGAACCGGCAAAGCTGCATTGGGGTGGCCTTTCTTGCAAAGGCCAACGAGGGCAGGGACTGCTCTCCCGCTTAGGCACACCTCAGCAGCGCGAGGAGGGAGCCTCGCGGCGGCGGAGACGCTAGGGTGGCGAGCCACCGCTGCTGCAGCAGCAGCGCCCCTCTGGGCGACGACCGGTTCCAGCTGAACTGCAGCCGTTGTCGCCTCACTTGCGAAACGGCGGCCGCTGCGGCACCACGCCACGGCGCTGAGGCACCAGGGGCCTCGCCGACGACGGCTGCCGCGGCCTTGGCGCGGATCCATGTCCTCAGCCTGGCGTTGGGCTCTGCCAGCTGGGGTGCCCTCTGCTGGGTGTTGGGCCCTGTTGCTGCTGCAGCAAACAACCACAAGCAGTGGGAAGCAAGCCCGTCGACTTGAACCTGTGACCTTCAAATAGAGAAAATTCTTGCGCTTTCCATCTGAGCTAAGGACGCAACCCTCGGCACCGGCAAGCTCGTCGCAAGCGGGCCGCCGGCGGCGGCGGAGCGAGCAGCTCGGCGGGGTGGCGGCCGGCGGGAGGAGCGGTTGCGCAGACCTCCCGCGGCGTCCGGCAGCGCCAGGCTCAGCTGCGCAGCACCACGGGCGCCGGAGCTCTGCGGAGGCCCCTCTTCGCCAGCCCTCGCGGGCGGGCCCGCCGCCTTCGGCCCGAGGACCAGCTGGTGCCGCCGCGTCTTCAGGTAGGGCGCAGCGCTGCCGCCGGTGGCTGGGCCGGGCGACGGCGGC
>WELB01000042.1:596012-628923 GCA_009602725.1 Spirogloea muscicola
CGCCGCCGCCGCTGCCGCCGCCGGCATGGCTGGCCAGCAGCAGGGCGCGCCGGCGGCGGCGCTCGTCTGCTCCTTCCTTATGGTCGTCGCGCTGGTCGTGGCGTACGTCACCAAGAAGTGTGCCTTCGTCTACCTCCCCGAGTCAGGTGCGCGGCGGCGTCGGCGGCGCCGGCTGCGCCATCGCCTGAGCTGCATCCTCGCCGCGGCGCCATGGCGAAGGCCCTGCACGCTAGGGTTAGGATTTAGGGTTAAGGATTTAGGGTGATCTCTGACCGGCGCCCACGACCCGCCGGCGCGACGACAGCCAGCGCAATGCTGCTGGGCATGGCGGTGGGCGGCATGACGACGGCGCTGGGCGCCGACGTGGACCTCAGCTTCGACTCCGCCCTCTTCTTCTACGCCCTCCTCCCCATCATCATCTTCAACGCCGGCTACGCCCTCAAGAAGAAGGTTGGCCAATAATCCGAATCCAACATCCAATCATCCAATAACTCCAATTCTCACCTACGTTGCTGGCTATGCCCTTACGAAGAAGGTTTGCATCCGCCACCGCCGCCACAGCCCTTGCTGCGGCCTGCCTCCGCCGGCTTTTGGCTGACGCTGCGTGGTGGCGCCTCTGCTGCAGGACTTCTTCCGCAACTTCACGACCATCGTCCTCTTTGCGGTCGTGGGCACCATCATCTCGACGCTCTGCTACGGCCTCGCCACGTACCTGCTCTTCGAGGCCGGCTTCGTCACGCACCTCTCACAACGCTCGCCGCTGCTCGAGAGCCTCATGTTTGGGTCCCTCGTCTCGGCCATCGATCCCGTCGGCACTCTCTCCATCTTTCAAGGTGACACTGAGGACCTCAAACATCTCTCGAGAGTGAAGGTGGCAACTTGCAATGTGCTCGATGCACTGGAAACGTCGTCACTGTCATCAGCCATGTTTGCAGCTTAGGATGCTGATGGCGGCACTGATGCTGAACATTGCCACCCATGCTCACTTCTGCCTTCCTTGAAGATGTCCAAGCACCGCCGCTCCTCTACAACCTGGTGTTCGGCGAGAGCCTGGTCAACGATGCCGTCTCCATTGTCCTCTTCCGCACGTTTGTCAGGCTTCGTGCTCTCAAACTGTTGCTAGCATCATGGTCTAGGATCCAGAAGCAAGGACTCGCTACTTCACGGTAGCTCCCAAGAAGAGACTCCAAGTTGTTGCAGACTAGACCAAGACCAATCTGTGCGCGTCGCATGCACCTCCCACTGAGTGCACACGGGTCTGGCTGACATGGACTTATGGCATGTCGGCGTGGTTCCTCCACCTACAGGAGTCATTTGTTGGTAAAGAGTTCTCCATGGGTTCCATCGTCCTCGCCATAGGTCAGTGCCGCGTCTCTGCACCTGAAGTCTGGGATGTAGGGCTCTCAGTGTGACACCCTTCTTGCCATCCAAGCAGATGTGCATCAGTTGTGGCAGTCACTGTGTGGCTTGATGGAGAGACCTCATGCTAGCAATATTGTTTGCCTAGTATGTCCCTGTAGCACTTGCTGCTACAGGGACAAACCACCACGCCAATGTCCACTGCAACGAGTTTTAGTGTCTTATGCTCCACTTGTTCATCTCGCCTCCAGGATGGTTCTGCGTCATCACAGTTGGGTCCATTCTCCTGGGCATACTGGTGTCTTTCGCCTTCGCCTTCCTCCTGAAGCAGGTGGACAGCGACACCGAGTTTGCGCGCTTCGAGCTCGCCTTCATCCTCCTCTCGGCCTACATCTCATACTCTGTTGCAGAGGTGCTGGGCCTCTCGGGCATCATGGCGCTCTTCTTCTGCGGCATCTGCGGGGCACACTACAGCTACCACAATATCTCCGAGGCGAGCCGTGTCAGCTCCAAGCACGCCTTTGAGGCCCTGGCATACATGGCGGAGATCTTCGTCTACGCTTACCTCGGCATGCAGGTCGTCATCATGGAGCATGAGGCAGACCTCGGCCTCCTTGTCTCAGCACTCCCGCTTTGTCTCCTCTCGAGAGCCCTCAACATCTACCCTCTTGCCTGGTTGGCAAACAAAGGCAGGTGGGCTTGGACTCCTGTGACACCGCCGGTGTCAGTTCACAAAGCGAAGTGTGCCGCTCTCACACTGTTGGCAGAGGTGCTGACCACGTGGAAGATCATTCCGCGACTCCTATGTCTTGTGGACTCTGCTCTGCTGCGCTACTCGACTGAGAAGTGGAAGTTGCTGTGCAGGTCAAGAAAGATAAGCAACAGCATGAAGCTTGTCATGTGGGTCTCGGGCCTTCGCGGTGCGATAGCGTATGCGCTGGCCATCAACATGCCATCGGAGAATCTGGCATTGGAGACGACGACCCTGTACATTGTGGTGACAACGACGCTGATCTTTGGTGGGGCCACTGGCCCGCTCGTGCGCAGCCTAGGGCTGGCTCAGGGCCTGGCGACAAGCAGGTCGGCACAGATCCAGCGGTTATTGGAGCTGGCAAATGAAAAGAGCGAACCGGACACCTCTGACCGGTCTTCCGAGCATAGGCCGTCCTCTGATGGGTTTCACAGCACATTTAGATGGGTGGACCACAATTATCTGAGGCCTATGTTTGGAGGAGAACTTGAACGGCCACTACTGGATGATATTCTGTCCGACGGAGATCCTTCGCGATGAGGTGCGTGTCTCTGCACCACAAGCTGTGCGCTCTGTCTTCTGCTTTCTCTGTTGGCTGGCAATACATGACAAGCTTGTTGGCTGCATCTGATGTCTTATTGAGTCGTAAATACTTTAGAAACTGTGACTGTACTTTAGTGACTGTAGATTCTGAGAATTGGCAAAAAGCTCACACCAACAAACACCTTGAACATACTGTGCAGGCAGTGCATTGCTTCGAGCTTGCTGTCTCTGTCACCGCCCTGAAAGCAAGTGGCTTTGCAGCTTTAGTCTCAACATGCCAGTTGATACATAACAAATGCAGGTCTGCCATCTCTTCTTGTGCCAAGTGGGTGTTACAAGGAGGTGGTATGCAGCTATGCCCTTGTTTCATGTTCTAGAAATTGGACTGCTGTGCCCAATGACTTTTGCATGGATGCTTGCTGTTAGCTTGTATCCAGGACTTATGTATCATGTCACCTTTCCTGCATGCAGGTCAGAGATGATTGGCCATCTGATTTCATTGTGCTGGGATGAGCATACCTGGGCGACTAGCATTGACATCAGTAAGCAAGTAGGCTTTAGAGCCCCCGGTCACCACCTTGCATGATACTGGTGTCCGCAAGGAAGAACTTTTAAGCGAATGGAATACAGTCCAAATCGAATATTGATTGCAGCATACTTAATTGGCCAAAGTTCTCCATGTTCTCTGAAGGGCCAGCTGGGCCTTGCGGACTGTGGCCATCTCCTGAGCAACTGCTTGCAGTGCGTGCTGCTGTGCTGATGCATACTCCTGTTGATTCAAAAACCACCAAGAGTCAACTGACAGTAGCAACTCTGCAAGTGATGATGTCTTTCTTGCTTGAAAAACCTGAGTGCAGGTGAGACATTATCCCTGATATGAGGCCCTGTAGCATAATGCACTACAAGAAAGCAAGCCTTTACTTTATTTAAGCCAAGCAGTACCGGGCTAGCCAGGGTCGCTTTGCCATCGGGGCTCTGTATCGCAGGGTATCTTGCAAGCTTGCTTTCAAAAGTCTTCAGTAGGCGCTCTAATACCTGAACACCAGAGATGCATTACTGATCCTCACTTAGCTTTCAAAAACAATGTGTCCTACTTCCAAGCATGACAATTGAAACAAGAGTGCAAGTACCGGGTATTGGTTGCTTAAATCGAACTTGGCTATTGCAGCAAGTAAGCATTACACTAGGCAAACGAAAATGGCAAGCGACTGGATGCAAGTGCCAAAATATGGCCGCAAGGCTCAAATTGCCGTACTTGGACCTCGTTTTGTGAGCTGATGCGGCTGACGCAGCGAGCGAGACAGGAAGTGGCAGAGCGGCCGCGACCCCACCCAAGTTGCTGCAACTCTGCCTCCGAGGCCAGGAGAGCGCGAGTCCAGGCCATCACCTCCAAGCTAACTCCAGAGGGCAGCAGCGCGAAGACGGCACTTTCTGAAGTGGTCAACGTTACGCCTAGTGAATCAGAAAGAACAAAGACTGTCCAGAAGCAGTGACAAGCATACCTGCATGACATTATTAAGCATTTCAAGCATGAACACTCTTAGCTTGATACTGCAGTAGCCACACTACTCATGCTACAGCTTGGGAAAGGTACCAATGGGAAAGCTGGCAGCTGCTAGTAGTGAGACGTTTGACTCAGCAGCGGGAGGGCCAAGGTCAACCGCCTGCACCAGAGGACAACAAGAAAGCAAAGTGAAGGCAGGCACAACCTCTGCAAAAGGTGATGCAAATTGAAATATCAGATTACTGCCTGACTAGATGCTGGCTCATGCTAGCAATGCTGCCAGGTGTATGAAGTCCAAGTAATGTAATGCAAAAACTTCAAAAGTGATCACCATGAAGTCTACTGCAGTGTTTGATTGGTTGGACAAAGCGAATCCATAGTCAAGGAATAGCTGGCCAGCACTCAGGTGTGGCCCGTACGAATCAAAGACCTGCTCCTCAGCTCTGTAGCTTCTGTGTGCCCGCAATGTAGCAGACCTTGACGTATCGTTATATGTAAGACAGGACTCTCGTCCTGCCACACTGCTGTGGTTCAACATGTCTGCCCATGGCACCAAGGTAAGCGTCTCCTCATCCTGCATAACAGAAATATGCATTGACATATGACAACCAACAGCAGGATAGGCAAAGCAGACTGGTAGGCAGTGTTTGTGATTTTCCACATTCTGTGCCAAGGTCTCCACAACTGTCAGACTGAGCAATATTGACAGGTCAACTCATTCTAAGCTTATTGACCTGCACAAGAGCAAGAGGAAGGGGTCTGTGAACGTGAATTAGCTAGTCTCTTTACAATCTTGATTGCTAGCTTTCACAAAAAGTTCATGCTAGATGGAGGTCATCTGGGAATATGAGCAGGACCTCACAGTTACCAAGATATAAGGAAAAGGAGCGGCTCAAGAGTATAGCGGCCGCCCAACAAACACCCTCTTTGGTCAAGAATTTGTTGGAATATGTGAGATCCAAGTTGGCACAACCTGCAGCACTTCTGATTGCATCCCAGTCACCTCTGCAATGACCCAGTTGCGGTCAGTAAGATGCGAAATTTCTTATTGACGAAAGAGGGATCTGTCATAGCATGTCTATAAGTGGCATCAATCAGACTGAGCCAAAAAGCTCAGGCTCCTCACTTGCACTGCATCAGGCGCCGGTGTACAGTGCCAAGCAATTGCGTGCCCTGCAGCAAAGTTTCTTGCAAGTCCTGGATGCACATGCCATGCAATTATTGGATTTGATGATCACGAGTCGGCAATGGTGGAATATCCTCCAATGCATGCGGATGGCTAGCAGGTCAGCGTTGCAATTTTATGAGAGGTCACAGTCATTCCTGCACTTGGTCAATTACCAATGGCCACATTAGAGGGTGCTTGTGCTGCAGCTCCTCCTCACAAGGTAGAGCATCAATGTAGGGGTGCCAGAAGCTACCATGCCCCAGAGACCTTTCATAAAGGAGATGGAAGCAGAGGGCTTGCCAAGGGGACATATTGGCCTGCCTTATGGCCGGCCCGATGCTTGGGCAGGCATTGGCTGTCTGCCACCAGTGAAGGGGGAAAGCAGCATCAGGGGCCACACTGTTGCTTTTCTACACAGTCCAGACTTGAGATTAAACCAGATTCCCTTTGGCATGAAATTGTCATTGGCGTGGCAGGAAAATTGGGTATATGGCACACAGAATGTCAAGAAGTGGGACAGGAAGTGGAGCTGGACTCTATTATCAGGGCTTCATGATCAACCTCTATGGACATGAATGCCGCCCTTGGAACATCAACAACGACGTCCAACTTTTGTACACCGCCCGGTCCAGCAATGCAACCGTAGCCCGCAAAGCCCAGAGGGCCGTCTTTCTTGCTGGTAGAGTAGACCAAGTGCAGGTTGCAAGCATCATGCCCCAGCCCTGCCAACCAGCTTTGAAGGGATGCAGCCCTCTTGTCAGGCGATTCAGTCCCTGTTCACGCAACAAAGACAGTACACAACATGCTTTGCTTCAGCCTATATTCCACTGCATCAAGCAAGCAATGCTCCTGCAAAGTAGCAGCAGGTTGCTGCGTGACAATACGTTGAAGGCTCGACCCTCACTCCTCAGTCTCACGGCCCTGTGTGGTGGTGATGGGACCTCGGCAGCCGCCCAAGTCACCAGCCTCGGCAGCACGGCTGCGTGCATGAATGGTAAGATGTGTGGGAGCGTGTCGCAGGCTACCTCACCTCCTCTTCTGCAGAATACTGCAGAAGGCAAGCTGTGTCACATCAGCTGCAACTGCGACCTTCTTAGCTGCACTTATAACATGACCTGCAGTCACAAAGGCCGAGCAATGCTTGGCCCTAACCAGATGAGTACGCACTCTGATCATGCAGCAGGTCTTGAGGATTGGCCAGCTACCTAAGTCCGCTCCTCTGGTCCGTCTGTGGGCTAGGCCGCCTCCGGCCGGTCCTTGACGGCGCGAAGCTGCGCCAGACGCTGTTGCCGTCGCCGCACCTCGGCAAGCTCCTGCTCCGTTGGCGAGAAGAGGGTGTCGTACAGGAAATTTTGGAGCTGCGATACAGCAATAACGGGGGACACTCGCTATGGCTCAGCAGCTGGCGGCCATCTCCGCAGCTCTGCGGAGATGGCCCAACAACCCAACAACCCAACAACCCCAGCAAACGAGCACAGTACTGGCGGCCACCATGGCTATTTCCAGCGCGCCAGTGAGCCTTGCGGACAGCGAGCAGCAAGAAGTGGAGTGTGTATTGAGTGATGGGGGGTCCGAGCGAGCAGCGGACGGGGCTTTTGAGGCTCGCACCGGCGCGAGGGCGTGCTGGCGGCCGCCGAAGTCGGAGGCGAGCAGCGCGGCGGCGGCGGCGGCCGTGAGCAGCGCCGTCGCCACGCGCATCCGCCGGTCGAAGTCCATCCCCCCGCCACCGCCGCCGCCGCCGCCGCCGCCGCCGCCGCGTGAGGCGCAGTGACTGCGAAGCCCTAACTCCTGTGATTAAGCAACTCGCAGGTTAACAGAGCAAACACTAACCAAATCTCGAGGAGAACCGCGGCTGCTGAAATTCAGGAGCAAAAGGCAAAGTTTTAAAGAAGCATGCAGAGGGACATTGGAGTGACTTTGAAGTGAAATTGAATTGGGAACCGAACTTAANGGCAGCCGGCGGGCGTCGAAGCCGCCGCCGCCGCCGCCGCCGCTCAAGGCAACGAGCCGATGGCCGCTTCCGGTGCTGGCCGGTGAGGCCCCCGGCCCCTGCCGCTCGCTGAGCAGTCTCGCGGAGCTCGTCTGAGAGACGCTCGGGGCTTCGCAACGCCGGGCCTGTGGACACAGCCGGCGCCACAATAGCAGAGCTACACCACCTCATGCATAGCTGTGTGGTCTTGGCGCCTTTCGGCCCTTCAGACCTTGTTCATACCTTCTGGGCTGGCCATCCACACTTGGAAGAGCTCACGTCTTTCCGACGTTCACTCACGGCAAGTAGCGGGCCGTCTTGGTCGTCGGTTGCTGTGCCGCTACTTGCTGTGGCGGCCTCCATGGCCTCAGGCTGTGCTCAGCGCCCTGCAGGCCGCAGCCGACGCTGGCAGCGTCGAGGAGCCCCGCTGCAGCTGCGGCCCGCGCGAGCCAGAGCCCCACCACGCCAGCCACCAACGTACTGCAGGAGCTGCTGCAAAGCAATGGCGGCTTCGGCGTCGTGGATGGCGGTCTGGGCACCGAGCTTGAGGCCAGGGGCGCCGTCCTCATCGACCCTCTCTGGAGCGCCAAGTGCCTGCTCAACGACGACCTCTGCGACCTCGTCCGGCAGGTGCTCTGGTCAGCTGCAACTTGGGGAGCTCGCTACCCTGCCAGTCGTGATCATGCAAGGGGGGCTTGTACTGGCGTCCTTCGGCTCCGATGCAATCGCTGATACTTAGAGGCCCAGCTCGTCCCACCCTTGAGCAGCGCACCTGGACCACATTCTGAGAGGGGATCGGCGTCTGTTCCTTCCAGGTCCATTTGGATTATCTACGCGCAGGCGCCGACATTATCATCTCAGCGTCATACCAGGTGCCTGTCGTATTCAGCTGCTGGTGCAGCGATTGAGGATAATCTATTTCGTTGGCTGCCAACCTTAGAGTGTGCAGTGTAGTAGAGAGAGAAGGTACGTAGTGCGCGTGAAGGGAGGCTAAGCTAAGCCAATACACTGTCATGCAAACGGCACAGGATGAGATTGTAGGCTGAGAAGGCTTAGTATACAGGGCATCGGCACAGCTGGAGGAGGGCTTTGTACCCACGAGCGAGCAAGTGAGTGAGTAGACAAGAAAGACAGAACAGAGACTGTAGAGACAGAAGTGGAGATGAAACATGCTTGAAGATTGTTGTTGCGTTTCAGGCGACAATACAGGGGTTTATGCAGCAGGGGTTCAGCAAGAGAGAGTCAGAAGAGCTACTGGTGAAGAGCGTCCAGCTAGCTATGGAGGCCAGGGACCTCTTCTGCAGTGAGCAGGCGAGCACGCCTCAACGGCATGGGTATGCTCGGCCTAGGCCGCTAGTGGCTGCATCCGTGGGTAGTTATGGAGCGTACCTTGCTGATGGCTCAGAATACAGGTACCCTGACGATTGTTATGCTGAGGCTTACAGACTTGGAGTCTGCTAAAAGACTGTCAAGGACCATAGCCACTATCTGTGATTGGCTGTTGATGGATTGTCATCTAAGATGGTCAATTGCTCTCCTTTCTTGGACACACTGCATGTATAGTCGTACCTATTTTACCTTCACAAAAGCTCTGGGAGCACACCTTGGCCGTACTTTAATTGATATTCTCATGAGAGCAAGCATCCAACATAACTCTCCAACTATCTGCTTGGTGCAGTGGTGATTATGGGCCAGACGTGACTGTGGAGGTCCTCATGGACTTCCACAGGCGACGATTGGAGGTCCTCGCAGACTCTGGCGCTGATCTGCTTGCTATTGAGACGATCCCATCCCTCCAAGAAGGTGAGGTGAGTCAATCGATGTTGTTGGTGTACTTGCACTTACCTCTTCATTGCTTACTGTGGTCACAAGGTTTTAGGAGCCAACACTTGTGCCTTCTGTCAGAAATTATTGACATACAAGGTAGGGATTTGGTGTATCTTGCTCTTGACTACAGAGGTGAGCCATCTCTGCAGGCCTTTGTGAGGTTGTTAGAGGAAGGAGAGAGCTGGAAGGTACCAGCTTGGCTCTCCTTCAACTCACTGGATGGCAGCACCGTGGTGAGGGGTGATGCTTTCGAGGACTGCATTGCACTCGGCGAGCGATGCAAGCAGGTGGTGGCAGTTGGCATCAACTGCACACCCCCTCAGTACATCTCTGACCTGCTTCGTCTCAGCACCAAGGTTAGCCAGCTCATACTCAACAAGTAAGTTTGACAAGCATTGTCTGCAGGAAGATCTAACAGGTCTGAGAATCGCAGCTTCAGAGACACGCTACAAGCTGGACAAATTCTTCATTACCTGATGAAGATGTATGTTCTGTTCATGGCAGCCAGAGGCCATTGGACCAAAACCTGTGGTTGTTGCTTGTGGCACAGGTCACAAGCAAACCTCTGGTTGTCTATCCAAACAAAGGAGAGACTTATAATGGACAGATGAAACATTGGACGGTAAAGCCTTCATCAACTTCCCACTCTGATAACATTTGACTGTATACAAAGTGTACCTGACATTAAAGCGTTGAACTTAAGCTCCACTGTGCAGGCGCCCACAGGCGAGTTGGACAATGGGTTTGTGTCGTTTTTGCCAGAGTGGCAAGAGGCTGGTGCTTCACTTATCGGAGGCTGCTGCCAAACCACGCCAAATAGCATCAAGGCCATTGCTGCAGCCCTCAGAAAATGACCTCACCAACTTCAATTTGTAATGTCAGGCAACCGCGTAACGAATGTATACTAGAGGTCATTGCAGAAGGACTGCTGGGGATAATCAATTCACTACAAGTGTGCCTCCTGTGCACTGTGCAAGTGTACACATGCCATTGCCAGGCTATTGCCTTCTATACATGTACATTCTGTGACTTTCCACCAGGGCAAACATCAGTAACTTGCAATCCACCTGTGTCTGGTTTGCCATTCACTTCTTCCATACTAGATTTTGAAGGGTGTGGTACTATGTGCACGGGCACTACGCAGGCAAGCTCTGAAGGAGTCCCATGCTGTCAAATGCAATGCTCACTTGTCAAACGTATGTGACACGATGTACCAGCCAACTGCACCTTGCCAAGCAGCAAAATGTATACAGACCAACCAGCTCACATAGTAGTGCATGTATTGTACATCAGCGGGGGGCCGGCCGCCTAGCCATGCCAATTTGCTGCAGGTATGCTGTACTCATTGCAGGAACTGCGGCGGCTTGGGAACTATGATGAGTACACATTCAGCTAATGTGCTGAATGTGTATGCTCAAAAATGACCAACCAATGACCAAAATGACCCGACAGTCCACTTAGGGTGCCTGGGTCTGGAACTTGTTTGCATGAAGCTAAAGTATAGTGAGTACCTGTTCACTGGCCCTAGCAGCAACTGAGAAATGTACACATTGGTGATACACTGAAAGATTGGTCTATATGCTTGGTTGAAGACTCGGTTGTAGCACCTGCGCTTTGTACTTGATGACATCAAGAGTGACCGGTATTGCACGGCAGAGAGGTAATCTGCAATGCAGTGGCGCTTGAACCAGGGCTCGTTGACAGAATGGCAAAAATTGGAGGCTGTTGTTTCTTAAGGATCTAACAAGGAATCGTGGAGGTGAACCAGATCATGATGTCCACCGGGGCTCGGATAAGAGCGATGGCCAGCTCAATGAGCAGCGTGACACATACGCAGCAGGGGCATATGCAGCTAATGAACGTCCTAGAGGAAGCAGCAGCAGAAACGTTCTGTCAGTGTAGGCTTCATTGGTTGCCATAATATGACCAAGTCACCAAGTGGATTCCTAATACCAAAACATTGGAAAGTGCTGCTGGAATTAAACTGCTACTGGTGTTTGAGGGCGGTGCTCACCCCACCACCCAGATGACCATGCCAACGATGGACAGCAGCACGCCAATGAGCATGAATGGAAGGCCAATAAGGAACCCCAACGGCCTGAACAATTTGCACACTTGCAAGAATGAGCGGAGAGGAGGGATAGCATGCATGGAGGGATCCAGGGGAGGGAGAGAGGAAGCAGTTGAGGGCAGGATGGAGGAAGAACGGCAAGCAAGTGAGATGGGAAAGGGGGAAACGAGGAGGAGGTAGGGAGGGAGGCCACAGGAGAAAGGGAAAGAGGGCGTGAGGCTGTCGAAGCTCAGTCGTTGCACTGGCGGCAGTGCCGGCCGAGGACAGCAGTGCAGCTGAGAGCAGCCAATCTGCGCTGTCGCTGGATGCAGCCAATCTGCACTAAGTCCGGCAACGACCAGGAGTCTAACAACACGTGGTCGTCGTGCCCCAGACTCATCATGAGAGGGAACCTTGCAAAACATGGACAAGTTGTCGCCTCCTGCTCCGTGTGTCCATACGCACGCGCCTTAGTCACGAGATGAGTCAGGTCGACGCGCGCACGGAGCGCTTAGACAAGCAAGGAGAGGCAGGGGACGTGAAGGAAAGCAGGGAGCTGCACCCACCGGCAGCCTTCATCGTCTGCCATCTGCGCCGCCTCGATGCTGCAGGGCCTGCAGTTTCACTTCAAAGTTTGCGCTTCAAGTGGGAGGCCGAGCAGCAGGCCCACGCGCCGGGCCCGCGACACCAGCGGCTGTCGCGTTGGCTCCTTGGCACGGTTCTCGTGGGCAGCCAGCCGCCTTGCCGTCAAGTTTGCAAGCGGTCCCACGAGGTGCGGCCGCGACGGCCGTGATGGGTGGCAGCGCCACCGGGCGGCCCTGCAACGCGGCGGAGGGGCAGGCCCAGAGAAGCGGTGGGGGCGGAGAGAGAGAGAGAGAACCGAGGAGGCGAGGCGGCGAGGGGGGGCCCGGGCGCCTGTTACCGCGGGCGGCGGGGGGCTGCCATGGAGGGCCTGCAGTGCAAGCGCGAGGAAGGCGGGAAGAACCGGGGGGTNACCCGCCGCTGGGGGAGCCACGGTCTGGCGCCGTCTCGCGGCGCCAACCGCACCGTCGCGGTGGGTGGTGGGTGGTGCCGCCTCCCGAGACGGTGGGGACTGCGCCTCCCGCCGTCTCGGCCTGCCCTTCCACCCAGCCCGCCGCGCGCCCTCTAACGACTGCCTTTTCAGAGCCCCCGCCCCCCATCTGAAGCGCTCACTTATCTAACGACTTATCTAACAACCCCCGTGGCGATGAGGGCGTCTGTTTCCACGGCGCCGCTCCTCGACATCCATGGCCGCGCAGCCCTCCGCCTCCGCCGCCGCCGCCGCCGCCGCCGCGCCGCGCGCCCGAGCCCCCGCGGAGGCCAAGGCAGGTGCCTCCGCCGCGCCGCTGCCCTGCCGCCTCCCTGCCGCCGTCCCTCTCTTAAAATGGACATTCGTTTAAAATTCACCATGGCTGACGGCGCCAGGCGCGGGAGCTGGAGGTGGCGTGCGCCGAGCTGCGCGCCCTGCCGGCGCACCGGGTGAGGCCCCTCGAAACCCTAACCCCAAACCCTACCCTAAACCCTCCCTCTGCCCGCCAGTCAGGCCCTCTTTTTTTTCCTCGGCCGTAGACGCCCGCCTGGGGCCACGCCTCCGTGCTTTCGTGCTTCACCCACTGCCGGCTGCGTGGCCTATCGTCGTCTAAAGCCCGCCGAGTCGCCGAGATGGCGCCGTCACGGTTGCGGTGGATAAAGCCAAATCACATTTATCGCCCCAGTTTAAATTGGTAATTACCTTAACCCAATACCTCAGTCCCCTACACCCTAAACCCTAAACCCTAAACCTTCAACATATTTGCCGAGCTCCGGGCACCCAGCTCAGCTCTCTGTGCCGGTGCTTCTCGAAAACCACGCAGCCGCCAGTCTCACCACGCCGAGCTCTTGGGCTTGCAGGAGGTCTACCTGCAGAGCTCGGGCATCTTCTTCCTCTCAGACAAGCGCGCCGCCCTGAACCGGCAGCAGAGTGAGACCCACGGTCCTGGTCCACCGTCTGACGGCTAGGAAGAAGTCTTAAGCGCCCTGGTCTGAGCGCTCTGGAGCCTTGACCGCTGACCCTTCGTCATACACACATCCATATCTTGACACTCGACAAGACCCCTTGATTGTGACTGCCTGACCGCCTTAAGGCCTTCGATTCAGATTTTACAAAGCCTTTGGCCCTAAGATGTAGAGTAGGTCCATGAAGTCTTCACTTCCACCCTCAGGCCGTCTCATTATTGTGCGATGCCGGTGCTGCATGCAAAGGTGCGGAGCACTTTGCCACTCCCGCACTTAGCCAATGGCACCTTCTGCAGCAGGAGGCTGTGGAGCCATGGTAGCCGGCATTGCATTGCATGTGGGAGCGATGCCCTTGGCCTTCTTGCTCTTTGGCCGATAGCCCGGCGTCAATTGCTAACCCGTACAGTAGTGGCATCGTGTGACGCATGTCCAGAGGAGCTGGAAAAGCTCAAGCGGCAACTTGTTAAGAAAGCCTGAGGCACCAGTCGTCAAAGCTCCCGTCCGAGGTCAGCCTGCAGGACTCCTTATGACATGCTGGGGACCATAGGCTAGGCGTGCCAATACTACATAAACTGAGTTGGTTGTGAGTTGATTCTTAGCATGGATCACTGATACATTCACCTTGTTACTGTCCAATGCTTATTGCATCTGTTCGTTGACCTGAAGAAGCACCAGTTCAATGTTGGCACATTGCATTCCAGGTTGTTGGGTCGACATATTCAATAGTCTTTGAAATTGACGTCAGCACAGGGGCGAACGTCACATATCTCGTTTTGAAACGTGACGTGCAGCAGGAGCCCTACTTGCTAATGGCTGTCCTTCAGATGACACCATGGGTTCTCCCGCCCCTTGGCTACTCTCTAAGGCTCTCCTTCCCGCCTGAAACCCGGGCTTACCTTCGTACACGCCAATTGGTGCTCGGGACTCGTCTTGTGTCACCGCAACAGAATCTGAGAGAGCGGAGACACCTTTGGAGGGGTGTCTGGAGGGCACTGCTGGGAGGCACGGGTGAGGATGCTGCTGATGGCTCAGAGGACTCGGCGGCAAGTGAGGGCCGGGACAGCGAGCAGCAGCAGCCATGGCAGGGTGCACTGTTCTTTCGGCGGGGCAGCAAGGGCCGCCACCTGGAGCTGGCCTCGACGCTGGAGCGGCTGCATCTGACGAAGCTCTCTTCACAGCTCTCACTGGACTTGGCCCTGCAGATGGGCCTCAAAGATGCCAGCATTCGTGTTGACAGAATTGACGGTCGCAATGATGGCGTCGAAAGCGGCAGCGGGCCCACGCCTGTGCTCGTCTCAGTGGATGTGGAGCAGGATGGTGCTGACATCCGGCTGGAGGGGACTTTACAGACGGCCATCACTGTGAGGTGCAACAGGTGAGGGCCAAATGTACTTGCTCAATTGTTTGCTGTGAATGGGCTTAGGACCCTAATGCTTAAGGACTAATTAGTTGTCCCTTTTCCAGGAACAGCCGGTCAGCTGATAGTCATGCAATACAGCTTGCGCAGAGTACGTGGCTCAGCCCTGGCGCTATCTATTGCCCCCACAGGTGCTTGGCGCTGGTGGCAGAGCGTGTGCTGGCGGATGTCAGCCTCAAACTTACGGAGAGGCTCGTAGAGGAGCCAGCGGAGCGCAGTCTCGGCGTTGTCCTGAGCAAGGACAGCAGCTGGGCTCCCAGTGATACCGATGAGCCTGCTGATGGCGTGCTGGACATTGACCTCGATGACCGGCTTCACTTCCCAGCGACTGCGCAGGAGGTTGATATCTCCACATACATTCGTGACTCAGTCCACCTAGAGATTCCAATCAGAAAGCTGTGCCGGGAGGCCTGCCGGGGCCTCTGCATAGTGTGCGGAGTGAACCTGAACAAGGCGCCGTGCCGCTGCAAGGCCAGCCCAGCTTCCACGATCGGCTCACAACACACGAACAGGCAGTGGGGGCTGCTGGAGCAGCTGAAGGCTCAGATGCAGGACGAAGAGAAAAGGAGACAATCTGGATCTTAGGAAATTATTTAGCATGATTATGCTTGGGCTTGCAACCCTGCATGCCAGTAATACTTGCTCAAATCTTTGGTCTACAACACAACTAGTCCAGATGACAACTTCAGAAAGTGAAATATTCTTAAAGGTCACTCGCTTATCCTACTTGACAGGCCAGTTGCCTGTCAAAATGAATGTGGCTCAAAGTGCCAGGTCATCTTGTATGAGGATTGGAGAGCAGCTGTGCCACCATGTCTGGGTGTCACAGTGGGGGAAGTCACACATACATCTCGGGGAAGTCACAAGTACACATCGCTAGCAAAGGCCTTGCCAGACGCATGTGCGCCATCGCGCAGCACCATGGCTAATTATACTGTTCCCCTGTGCTGTCTAAGCAATAAATCTGGACACTATTGACCGCATGCGTGAAGTACTATTGTTCTGCTCATGTAAGAAGCAGTGAGGACTACCCAAACAATATGTCAACTTGCTAACAGGAAAGCTTGTTTCCTTGGGCCAGACAAGGTTTTGCCTGCTGGCATTTCTAGCATTAACACACCGCATCCGCAACTTCATCCCGATCTTGCTCTGTATACAATACATTCAGGTGATCCCATGCAGCAGAAGCCGCATTCTTCTCTGCCTGCCTCTTATTTGCTGCAGCTTTACCCAAGAACATGCTGCCTCCTCCCAGTTTCACAGTGGCTTGATACCTTGGCCGCTGCTCCGTGCCAAGTTCGGCGACGCTGTAGCTGGGCAACAATCTCTCCTTCTTCTGTACAAAACTCTGCAGGGGAGTGCAAAACATAGAATACTAACTTGAATCTGTGTTCCCCAGCCACTACGACAGCACACATTCGAGTAGACCACACATTGAAGAAAGAGCAGCCGCATTGGGCCTACCTGCAGTAGGCCCTTGATATCCATCACGTCCTTCCCATTGCCAGGGCCTCGGGACATGGGAGGCTTGCCCTTGGCACCATTGCTGATTGTGCTTGGCGCAAGTTTCAAAACCTTTTTGGCAGGTTTCTTCTCTATCCGTCCAGAGACGAATGCACCATTGCTGTCCTGGCAATGCAGCATCATTCTCACTCCCTCTAACAAGAGAGTAATCTCCTCCTCAATGCACGTCTTTGGGTCCAACAACTGCCAATCGAGAACATGTACGCTTGTCAGCCAGAGAAGTACATGAAGCAAGCTGCATCCGTTAAACTGGTACACGTCGACAAGGCCATTGATGCAAATAATCGTCGATGATCTTGCCTTCTTGTTGACAAGTGCATCTAGCTCTCCTCGTAATGCAAGAACCAATCGCCCAGCCTCTGGTGTCATAAAGAACTCCAGGGACTGGTCCAGCATGTGCATGTATCCAGGCTGCCACAACAATCTTGACAGGTATTAAGAAGGTGCCATTGAAGACACCAAGCTGCCAGGTAAAACACCAAGCATGCCCTGGTAATTATTTGTACCCAGAACCTGCTGACAAGACATACCTGAGCGGACTCCTAGTCCAACGAGCCGCACATATGACAGACACGACATCTGATGAGGAGAGCCGAACCTCATCACCAGGGGTTAATTTGCCGCCAAATAGGAGGAGGGCAGCATCAGAGATGCCAGTTGAAGAACGGATGAAGATGGAGGATGTCATCATCTGTCAACCAAGCAGGTGCAATCAAGCCGTGTGAGTCTTGCCCATTGCCTGACTTCCTCAAGAGACAAAGAAGCACGCAAGCACAACACATGCACTTCCCAGTAGTAGGTTATGATTATATATCCATGCACAAGCCATAAACAAGCATTAAGTAGCAATCTTAAGCCTCTCACCTTCTCATCAAAGACCAACCAAGGCTGTGCAAATAGAGGCTCCTTTGCATTAATAGATGCCTGGTGTCAATGTAGACCAACAATAGGCAAGCACTTGGACACAATCACTTGGAGGCAGACGGGTTGTACAAGGAGAATCGTTCGTATTTCAACACTGTTCTTTTATTTAATACAATTTTGACTAATGCAGTCTTCCATGTCCTCTTTTTAGCTTCTGAATGCACATCACAAAAAACATACAGGGTGCAGTGACACTTGTCCATCTTCCACTGTTTTGAACATGGTTGATCTTGCCCTCCTCTGCAGAGAAGGTTCACAAATTGCCATCAGTTTCTGGCAATCGAGATATGGCCACCTCTTCAGTTATATTGTCATCGCACTCAGATGAAGATCATCACACTAGATAAAGGTCATCATACTGACATCATGCTAACAGAGTGAATTTGAACCTTGATGCACACAACCATAACAGCACCTCAGAGGAGCTTTCAGCACAGCATGCAAACAAGTCATGATGATGGCAGCTGCTTACTTCTCCTGATGCCACATTTGGAAACAGACCCCCACATATGATGCCTTTGACAAGCTCAGAGTCCCCACTGTTCTTATTAGCTTCAACTGACCCAGCAGCATCATCAATGAAGCCCATTCCAGACAGCGTATACACAAGTTGCGTCCTCAACTTGCTCATCATCTGACAAAGCACACACAAACCAAATCACCCCATAATGATCTGCTCAAACATGGTCATGACCAGTGCACATTATATTGCTCGGAAAAAAGAATATCAATCTTGTGAATCTCGTTGACAACCTCTGTACCTGCAAGGTCCGCATGCTAAGGAAGTTGTCCCAGCAGAATGTGCCTCCCTGGCCAGACCTGACGGCTGCCGTCCAGCCATCAAAGGCACGAACAAGGGCCATATGATCGCTGTTATTTTGAGCTCCAAACATACCGCGCACAGTGTCTGCAGCCTGTCAGCACCCAGTTCCATACCCAGATATAACAGCATGCTTAGCAGTGGCGTGCCAGCAAAGGCAGGACACTATACGAGTTGCAGATAATAAATCTCACTGGCAGGCACCACTATATAGCATGACCATACAAGTTGGAGGCAACCTGATATCCATACTATGCTTGCTATCTTCTTTTTTGGGCTCCCACCTCTTTTTGATCTGTGGGAATGACGAAAGGGTCACGGAATGTGAGACCAGCAGCGACAGTCAAGATGGGGCTCAAACACTGGAAAACAGCACCCATTATAAGCATCTTGCCAATGTGAGGGTCCACTGGCAGGTCACAAAGATGGCGTCCTGGAGAAAGAGGAAGGACAGCCACCAAGACAGTCAATGTCAGTATCCAGATGTATGCAGACACATCCTGACTTCAGATAACTAGCTAAGAATATCAATGACGTCTGCGCTGCTACCAACACAATCAGCAAGAACAATCAATTCTCAGAATACCCAATGGTGTGAGCTCCTCATCTGGTCCAAATGCTCCAATGGACGTCAAGAGTTGTACTGCTTTCTGCACCTGCTCAAGCATGTGACACATCTTTTGAGATTGAGCATCTTGTTGTGGACGGGACATAGACAGAGGACAACAAGCGGCTACTAAACCTGCAACTTTTGCCTTGCTAGAGGGCCAGCATACAGGACTACAACATTGCTTGGAGCTTTTAGGCAGACATACCGCTAACTTGTCAGGAGGTTGGGGAGCACAGGAAAGGAACTGAGCAACTCCTCCTAGACCCAGGCTCTTTATCTGGAGGCAGAGAGCGTCCAAGGGAGTGCGAAGAAGCTCTGGCTGTTGGTACTTGGGAAGCGCTTCAAAAACCACCTTTGGGTACAAATGGAAACAGACTCCTGGCTGCACTCTTCCAGCCCTGCCACTTCTCTGCAGAGAATGGTCCATAATGGTCGGAGTGCTGGTTTTTGAAGGTAGCATGTGATAACATGGTCAGACAGGACATTCCCAGAATCTAAAGACGTTCCTGCAGGTCAATTTAACATCCATATCTTCATTTGTGAGTTGATACTGACTGACCTGCCGGGCAGAAGCTTGAGATATCCAGGACGGGAGAAGACAAGGTGTGTTGTTGAGGGCATCATAGGTCTTCTCCTTCATTTTTCCACAGTCAACCACGTAAACGACATCATTGATGGTGATGCTTGTCTCCACAATGTTGGTAGCCAGCACAATTTTGCGTACACCAAGACGGGGAGGCTTGAATATGAGCCTCTGTGGATGAGATGATTGATAGACAAAACACGTCAGAGAATTGTCGCACAAGAGATAACTTCCAGATGTCTTACAACAAATCAAAGAAGACTGATGATGTACACTAATGCATAGAACTTTTGCCTTTATATGCTAGTATTCACGTTAGACAGACTGTCTACTATAGAGTACCTGCTCATCTGTAGCCATGGAGCCATGACAACAGAGCAGAAGGACCTGCTGTTCATCGCCTAGAAGAGGGTGTGCACGAAGCTGCAAGAGAAGTGCCGAAATGTCCTCCCAGCCTGTCATGATTACTAAAATGGCTCCGGGACCCTCCTTGCGACAAATGTGTGCCAGCACAGTCTCAATCAGATTAAATCCCAAGCTCTCGCCTGCCCAGCATTCCAGGGACCTTTGAGTCGCAGGTCTTAAGTTTCCAAAGTCAGCATCTCGAAGAGCCTCCTGAATTTGACAACAAGATCGATCTCAGTGATCTAGTGACGATGAACACAGGAGGCAGGCATCTTGACATATAAAATGTTGGGTAATTGCCAGATGAGCGGAAGCTTTGCCATACAGAGCTTATTTTCAGAAAAATATTCCTGATTAATTTCACTCCAAAATTTGCACACCTCCTCTTTTATGGCGCACCTCAACTAGATTGGTGACAGCATTGCTTCTCTGTCCCAAAGCGTACTGCAACTGCTTGTACTGCCGCCACTTTTTTCCGGAGCCATAATCATCAACCTGATTGCTTGCAGTGATGACGTGGCCTGTCACCTCAAGTATGTCCTCTAGAAAATGTGTTTTCACTGGATATGTGAACCCCTGCTTATCAACAACCAGTGCAGACTATTCACAACCTTGGAAGATAAGCTTCCCTTTATGAGACGAGTCCAGTGATAAGAGCAACTGACAGAGATTGTATCACCTACTCACAGGAAATAGAAAACACTCAAAGCAGCACTGTCGAGTTTAGATTGTATGTATCGGGCAAGCTCTTTGACCAACTTACTGGTATGTAAATAACAGGTGCACCTCCAAAGAAACCAGAGAAGAGCTTTGCATCCAAGGTGGCACTCATCAGTACCACTCGCAAATCAGGTCGGCGAGGAAGAATATTTTGCAGGACAATAAGCAAGAAGTCTGTGGATGCCGACAGATACCTTGTCAACAGGAAGCATATGTCAACAGAAAAGCATATGCCCTCATTTGCCCAGCATGTCTATGAAATCTGTAAATTCGAGCTTGTGAGAAAACATGCAGATTTGCGTGGTATTGCAGGCTGAGAACAACTGTATGGTGGTGTATTTCAATCACCTGCACCCACCTTCATTGATCCCACGCTCATGAATTTCGTCAACAATGACATGACTAATGCCATGGAGGACAGGGTCACTTTGGAGTTGCCGAAGCAGTGTGCCGGTTGTGCAGAAGAGCAGCCTTGTGCTTTGGCTTCTGGATTTCTCCAGACGCACTTGGTATCCTACCTGCACCAAAATAAGGATGGGCCAGGGAGAGTGAGGAAAGCCCAAGACATATCCATGATGGATTTCACTTATTCCACATTGCAAAGCTAAATGGAGCGGAATTCTGCTCCAGACAAACGCCATCTAGATCCCTCACCATATAGATCTCCCATCCTACTCCAGCAACTCTACATCACATAGCACTTGCTTGGCTGGGACAGACCTTGCTCGTTTGGGACAGCATCACAGAAGGCAATGTCTTCATTGCTCACCAGTTGGCCGACCTCCTCCCCGCATTCTGAAGCAACTCGTTCAGCTACGGATATTGCTGATATCCGACGAGGCTGGGTGCAGACAATGTTACATAAGGCACCCCGACCAGCTGCTATCTCATTTTCCAATATGTATTGAGGAAGTTGTGTCGTCTTGCCGCACCCTGTTTCTCCAGATATCACCACCACCTGAGTAGCAGCCATATTCATCACGTAATTGAAAAGCAGGTCAACTTGAGGTGACAAGCTTTCCACAATTACTATGAATAGAATCACTAACTGCCTACATATACAGCCTACCTGCCTAGGGCCTCTGAAGAGTGATTCAAACCTGGTTCTTGCGGATTGCATCAAGGAACATCTGCCGCTTGCCAAAGGCAGGCAAGCTCTTCCGAAGCTGGAGCACTTTCTGTGCTTCAGCCATCGCCTGTTACAAGCACTAGTGAGAATCAGGACTTGGTCTGACCATGGTGCAGACAATCCTATTGGAAGACCCAAGAATGTCCAACATAGTTGCATCTGTTCAAATCAAAGTAGATGTAGCTGATAGTAAGGACTGACTGGAGTTGCAATTGCTTGTATAATACAGCCGTACTTAAGTGATGTCTTGGAGGGCACCTGCCAGGCCTCTTGTCTCAGCTTCAATCTCTCACTTTGACGAACTTGTCTCTCTATCTGTAGTCCAACTCTGGGCCTTGGGTTGACACTACCCTCTAAGCCCTCATCGCCCTTCAGTGAAGTCCTAGTGGGCTTGGGCAGCGCTGCTTGGATGTCCTGTTCACAGGACTCAGTCACAGTGTCGATGTCGTTCAGCAAGCCGGCACCTCCGTTTACTGCGTGATCAGCTCGACCACTCAACACAGCACTGGACGTCAACGTTGCGCTTGGAGCAGCCATGTCTTCTGCCCTGGATCTTCTCCAATAATCCTGGAGGAGCTTCACAGCCTGCCTTCGTGTAGTTTCTGACAGTTTGAACTGCACCACCAGTCAGCGCACTTCACGCTCAGCTAAGCAAATCTCTGATCAAAGTAAGAGCATGCCAGATCACGATTCATGCAATGCATGACCAGCAAAACCTTACAGCAATCAGTACAGTACCTACTGTACTCAGAAAGTGGTATTCATGAAGTCAAAGGCAACATAAATATCTGCCTGTTATACTTTCATCTCAGACCAAGCATAACACAAGCATAACACAAGAACTCGTCCAACACGTAGGTCGCTTAGGCGAGTCGTGAGCTGCATGCTTGATTGCAATATGCCTCCTTGAGCCTACCTCCCGCTGTGGCCGCTTGTTGTCAAGATCGGGGCGGTAGCGAGGCAAAGGGTCCTTGCTGATCACAAACACCTTACCATATAGCTTGCTGCAATCAGCACGAGGGTCAAAGTCAGAGTGCTGACTGAGAAGCGTCAAGCTCTGAAAAATAGCTTGCTGACCAACAGCAGTACTAGCAATGCTTCCAACAAGAGCAAGTATGATTGAGCTTGAGTCTCTTTATTTGCAGTTGTCAGGTGCATAGATAAGGATGTGAGGATATCTCCACACCTATCAAGACCCAACTGACCAGCTAAGCTGGTCAACTTCTCCGCATGCAGTCGATCACTTTTTGAACGCAGAACCAACTCAGTCTCATCTCCGTGTGTAAATTGCAGGAGCTTATGCCGCCATGCCAAATCATTGAACTTGCTCTGCACACAGATAGATAGCACACACTCAATGCAGGTGAGCTGTCGTAGCTGCAGCTGCCTATACAGCCTGCAACCACTTCTCAGCTTGTTGATGCAAAGCCACACTTTGCAGAATCGACTGCACACCTTGTCTTCAGGCCATGACATGAGAATGGGAGTATAACTATTATATATATATATATTTTATGACTACATCAAGTGGAGATCTCTTTCTACAGGGAGGACAAGGCTGGATCCCAATTCCCAAAACCCGAAGTCGAAATGGAATTGAAAGCGCGGTTTCAGCTCGAATAGAGCAGCGGATGCTCGCACGTCACCTTGGTTGAACGTATACCTGTTTCTGCCTACTCTGAGGCGCCTACTTAGCAGCTAAACCCTGAACCAGAAGTCCTCAAAATTAAATCATAACTCCTTGTTCCCTTTAAAACCCTAACTCCTAAAGCTCAAGGCATTAGTGCATGCATCACCTGAACTTGGAGCTGAGCGGCGCATCGCTTGACCCCCGTAGCAGCTTGAATCCGCTTGCTCTGCATGGAGCTGAGTGGTTGCGTACGCAGACCTCCTGTGATCACGAGTGCTGGACGCTGATCCGCAAGCGGCGCCGGCGGCGGGCGACCAGAAGTTCCTCCGTACAGCGAGCCCTTCCGAGCTGCTGCTTGCCATCGCAGCGCAGGCTCAGACGCTATGAACGTGCTCGGGCTGGCAGGAGGAGGACGCGACGCAGCGGAGGCAATCGCAGCGCGCCTGACGGGAGGCAGGCCGCGCAGCTTCGTGGACGCAGTCGGGAGCCTCAAGGTGCGGTTGCAGGAAGCCCTGAGCATGGCGGCCAGCCCGCGCATCCGCGACGGGGCTCGCCGGGCCGGCTCCAGGCTGCGTGCGACGACGTTCGAGCTCAGCTCGGCCACGTCGCGGCCGCCAGAGGCGGCGCGGCTCGCGAGCAGGAGGACCAGGGCCGGCGTGCCTCCCGCCGCCGCGGCCGCCGCCGCCGCCGCGGCCGCCTCCGCAGCCTCCGCCGCCGTTAGCTCGAACCGGTGAGGCCTTGGTGAGCTACTAAGTGTCCTGCTTGGTGACACCGTCGATTGGGAGGGCCGGCGCGGCAGGCGCGCCAGCCCTGTTGGGGGGCCCACAAATTATGTCGACCATATGTCTTGATGATCCATACGGCACCCGCCGCCGAGCGGGCGGGCGTGGCACATTTAACCAACCGACCCTTTATGATCCGCGAACGTCGACGGCAACTTTACTTATGGCCAGCGGCCCTCCTCTGCGCTATTGTGGCGCTGCCGTGGGATATATCCGACGGAGCCCCCACTAGACACGTTAGAAGCTTTCCTCAGCGTCCCCCTGCTGTACTCGCCGCGACGGCGGCGGTGGCGCCGCCGCCGCCGCTCTCGTCCTTTTGCCGTCCCTGGCAGAGGTCTTAGACCGCACCTTAGCCGCAGGCGGGCCGCGGCAGTCAGCCTTGGACAGGCATGGCCGGCACGGCAAGCTGCGGGCTCATCCCAACTCCTCGCCATTCGGCCTCCGGCTATGCCGCCGCAGCGATCAGCAGCTCGACATAGGGTTTAGGGTTAGGGCTTAAGGATTTAGAGGATTAAGGTTTAGGGTCTGTGGCCGCGCCCATATGGGGCACCTCTTGCGTACCTCCCGGCTGCCGGCCATCGAGACGAGCCGACTGCCGCACCCAACAATTCGCTGCGCTGCGGGCATACTACGCTGCCGCTCGGGCCTGACGCATCCATGGCCGGACGGCGCGGGCGGCGCCATGCTCCGCGCGGAGGCTATCGCGGAGGCTGTGCGCGGCACACTGCTGCGCGGTGGACCGTCCGGGTGCATCTGCACGGGTGAGCAGCAAAGCTGGAGCTTGTGCAGCTCGTGGTGGCATTGCAGCTCGCTGACCCGCCCCAGTACTTGCTCCTCAACGGAGCACAGAGAGAACTCAGCTCCACCTTCGAATTGCCGTCGCTTTTCCGTGGGTGTGACAGCTGATTGGGCTGCTTGTCTGAACAAATTCTTGGCCACCTGTTTCCCCTCTGCCCTTGGAGAATTGACTTCAAAGTTTCACAATGCAAGCACTCACTTCGCTATTCTTGCCATGTCATCATGTCCTTTGACTTGCCTAAGTTTGTCTAGCTTTCCTGCCACCGCCTGTTCTGCAGATACTCGGAAGCTATGCCCAGGAGACTGGTTCTTGGCCCTGCGAGGCGCCAACTTCGACGGGGAGGAGTTTCTGCAGCGCGCTGGAGATCTGGGCTGCGCGGGCGCCATTGGAACAGCCCTCCCCTCCCAGTGGCCGGCTGGGTTTGTGCAGGTCGAGAATGGGCTGGTTGCGCTCCAGCAGCTTGCAGCCACTGTTCGGCGTGCTTTTCCGGGGCCTGTGGTCGCCATTACCGGCAGCTCAGGAAAGACGACGACCAGGTTGAGTCTCATCAAGCTCGGTGCTCCACAGATAGCCCATGCATGCCTTAGCACCTCTGTGAACCACACCAATATTGTTTGTTACTGGTGTATAATGTAGTCCTTTTGGTGCAGGTGTAATACAAGATACTAGAGGCAGACTGTCGTTCTGCAGTATGAATCAATGATTTCTTGGCTGCAGCAGATAGCGATAGAGGAGCCTGCCTCATCACATGCTGAAGTTTTGGGTCACTACAAATGTGTGTGCAGGGCCATGACTGCTCTGGCCCTGCAATCGCTTGGTCATATACATAGTACATCGGGCAACCTTAACAACCACGTGGGGGTCCCACTGACGCTGTTGGCGATGCCGTCCTACTCAGCAGCATGCGTGTTGGAGCTTGGCATGAATCATGCTGGGGAGATTGCAGGTCTGTCATGCCTTTTATCTTACATGTGCCGCCTGCTGTTGTTTGGACACCTGGCGCTGTTGTGCATTTTATTGACATGTAGCTTCTCCAGCCTCCTTTCCTTATCTGACTTGGCCCTGCACCTAATGTACTCCTACATAGCCAGAGCTGGCCGAGATAGCTGCACCAGATATTCGCTTGATCCTGAACGCTGGGCCGGTTCATCTGGAGGGCGTGGGCACTGTTGCTGATGTGGCACGAGCAAAGGGCGAGCTCTTCGCAACAGCGAGATCTGGCGATATCTGCATCGCAAATGCAGACGATGCACTGATTGCCACCCTCCCCATCCCACAAGGAACCACAAAGGTGGTTGAAGCAACCTTCTGTACACGCTGAAGAAGTTGGCTATGAGTTGCTCGTAAGTCACTGTGCCCATGAAGTACTTGGAATGATCAAGCAGGTCTGACAGTTGTATTTCTGAGGTTGATATTGCAGGTTACATTTGGAAGCCAGCCAGACTGCTTAGTGCGTCAATTGGATGTGAAGCCAACAGCGAGGGGACGCGGGCTGAGAGCTGCATATCTGGCGAGGCGGCAGCTTCTAGAGCAAGCTTCAGTGGATGGCAAGCAGGAGCCCTCACCACAGGGAGATACGGCGGCTAGCAAGCAGCCGGGCGAGACGGCAGAGGTGGAACTCGACAGCCCTGGGCTCCACTTGGCAGGCAATGTCAATGCAGCGCTGGCTGTGGCGGTCTGCTTGGGAGTGCCTCTCTTGGCAGCTGCAGAGAGGGTGTCTCGTTATGTTCCCGTGGGGCGCAGGATGAGGCTGGAAGATGTTGTGCTTGGCGCCGGCCGTAGAACGGCCTCACAAGAGCATAGTGAACGCGCACCAGCTCAAGCTGAGCAGGCCAGCTGTGTGGACGTAGTTGGTGGCGATCAGGACTTTGTCATCCTCCTGCTGGATGATGCCTACAATGCCAATCCAATGAGCACCCGGGCAGCGCTCGAGCTGCTGGCGGGCCTCGAATGCCCTGGAAAGCGCGTGGCGTGCCTTGGGGACATGCTGGAGCTTGGTTCGGCAAGTGTGGACGCTCATTGCCAGATCCTGCAGGCAGCGTGCAGCTTGCGGATGGACATGGTGTGCCTGACGGGAGAGTGCTTCCGAGAAGCTGCCACATGGTGGGCGAGCAGGCCGGACGCCTCTTCGATGGCCTGCGCTTGGGAGCCCTGCTCAGCTAAGCTCGCAAGCATGGCGACCGCCCTGCTAGGCCCAGGGGACGCTGTGCTTGTGAAGGGCAGCAGGGCAATCCGCATGGAACAGGTGGCAGATGCAATCCGGCGTCTCCGGCAGCCAAGCTCGGAGCTCCACCCTGCACGAGCTTGCTCGTGACACAAGCACTCACTATACAATAA
The DNA here is from genome assembly GCA_009602725.1 of Spirogloea muscicola. Taxonomy (NCBI): domain Eukaryota; kingdom Viridiplantae; phylum Streptophyta; class Zygnematophyceae; order Spirogloeales; family Spirogloeaceae; genus Spirogloea; species Spirogloea muscicola. The sequence goes on from WELB01000042.1 coordinate 622,880, forward strand.
TCTGCAGCTTCAGGTGACGGCCTCCATCCTCCATCGTCTGGATGATGGCCATGCATGCAGGGGCCGATCGACCACCCTATGGCATCTTGCAAGCAAGCAGCTTGCCTCCTGCGCATGAGGCTTTCTCTAGGACATTAATCTCAGCTCTGAATTATGATCAAGCCTGCCGCCTGCAGCCAGAAGCCCATTCCTGTCCTACCCAGGAAATTTTAGGGTAGAGGCCATCCGTTGTAGCACACTGCAAGCCATGCTGTGCTGCTTTCAGAAGACAGACGAAGTGGTGGAGACAGCAGTGACACACAGTGCAGTGGTTGTGTGAGTGCCTGAGGCAGGGGAGCATGAACCTTGACAGCGCACGGTTTTGATAGATTAACCTCGCAAGTGAGTGACAGGCCATTCGTTACACAGATGTAGGGTTAGCAAGTTATTATACAGATGTAGGGTTAGCAAGTCATATGAGGCTCCTGAAGAGCCTCAAAGAGAGAAACAGCTTCTCAAATCAAGGCAAACTGCTGTGAGAGGCCAGCCCAAAGGAAATGAACAAGCCTCAAGAGAATGCGGTTGCTGATAGAGAGAGCGCCTGTAAAGCCAGCCAAGTGCATACAGAGGGTGTTCATAACCACATAAGAAGAACGCGGCTGCTGATGACAAAGAGGAGCTGTAAAAGCCAGCCAGGAGCATAAAGCTGGTGTCCATGGTCACATCGGCGGATGCCACAGGTTAGGCAGGAAAGCAGGCCTGAGACCCGCCAGCTTCAGCGTCACCGACGTGTGACATGTCAGTGTTACCGTCATCAGCACCGTCGTCGTGACCCTGAGCCCCCAGCCCCACACCTCGTCTCGCAGAGGAGCAGGATGGGGTCACCCCCGCCTGCCTTCCGCGGCCCGGCGCCGGCAATGGCGGCGGCAAACGCGGCGGGAAGCGCGGCGTCTGCGGCGCGCCGACCACCCCGCACCGGGCCGCGGCGCTGAGACGGAGACGAGACGGACCTCGAGGCGGGCAGCTGCGGCTTCATCGCGGCCGCTCGGGGCTGTGCCACTCAGATGGAGGCTGTGACGGCCGCAAGAGGCGCCTAGAAGGGACTCGCGGCGTCGACCGCGACGATGGCGGCGCAGCTCGCGAGCATCCGCCACGCCGGCGGCGGCGGCGGCGGCGTCGTCGTCGCCGATGGCGGCCCCCGAAGAAGCAGCGTGGCCGATGCTGTGCGAGCTCGGGCTGCTCGGCTACACGTCGAGTGGCGGCGATTACGACGGCATCGCAGAGCAAGTAGATGCACGCGCCAGGCGGCCCGCTGCTGCGCGCGGCGCGGTGAGGAGGGGGAGGCCCGCGACGAGCTGCGCGTCGAAGTTTCGGACAAGGCCCTGAAGCAGCTGGGTAAGGCGCAGGAGGAGCAGCGCCAGGCGCATCGCCAGGGCGGAGATGCCGGAAGCATGATCGAGAGGAACCTGCGCAGCCGGCAGCAGCGCCAGGCCGGTGAGATTGCCAAGTCCAAGAGGCCGCCGAAGCCCCCTGTGCTGATAGCATGGGTCTGCATAATCTGTACCCCGTTGCAGCAGTTGCTTTGGCTGGTGCTGCTAGGCGGGTCATCAATCAATTTGGTGAAGCCTGGCTAGAGCAATGGTTGCAGGGCCTGTCTTGTCATTGCTGCGTGTTGCTTGTTAGTCACCTAAGCACTTGAGTTTCGCGGTACTCAATTTCTTAAGTTGGGATTTGAATGTATGATCATGTCATTCGTGTTGCTCTCAGAGTCCGTTGTGGACAGTGTGGCCTGATGACTCTGAGCATGGCAGCATCTTATATGTGACTGCCATTGTCCAGCCGTTGCCCTACTGCTATCTGTCACCTTATACGCGACTCACTCTGCTTATCCTCCTCACATGCAGGCCGGATGGTGGACGAAAAACAGAAGGACGCCAATGTAGATGCAGCAATAGGCGCCTCACAATCCTCCCACAGCACAGGTACCGACTCAGTAACACTTGGAGGTCTCACTTGTAGATGCACATAACGAGGTTCTTACTCACAAGCTGCTATTAAATTTAGTACACCAATATGTCACATCTGAAAGTCATGACATCCCTAGAATTCTGAATTGTGTGTTGGCTGCACAGCTTGTCCTTGACCATCTCAGCAGCCCTGGGGGCTTCTTGCATGCATTGCCAACCGCATGAATCACAGCCTCTACAGCACAGATTATGCTTGCAAATGATTCTGCATTGACTGTAATAAGCATGCTCCTTGCAGAGGAAGAGGAGCTCAGAAGTAAAGTGGTAGCGACAGTGGAAGCAGCCAGGGAGATCTTGCCATTCTCCATCTCAGAGCTCTTCTACGATGCTGAAGGGCGGAGCCTCCGGGCAGAGCGTGAGGAGCAGCTGGTGCAACGGCTCTACTTCAAGGATCACTTTCGGCGACCAAGTGTGGCCCTCGACGAAGCCGCCCTTCTTAAGGTCAGGAATGCAACTAGCTCATCTGCACTGGCACTGTACGTCATCAAGTGAGCCTTTGCAGGCGCTTGTTGCCCTCTGTAAGCTTGTCCTGAGGGGCAAAGGCTGACCTATGGTGTAATACTTGGTGTTGTCCCGAGTCAGGTCTGCTTATGAGCAGGTGTCGTCACTTGTCAGCTTTGATTTGACGACCAGCTTCACGTCAGAGTCCTAGATCTTCCTGAGATGGCCTCTCCAAAGCCCTCAGGATCTGACAGCCCCTCTAGCGGCACTCGCAGCACGTCTTCAACGACTCTCCATTTGTAGCAGAAGCTCCTGTTCCATGCCAGCAGGGTCTCATGTTCTATGGATACCTTCAGGCGAACCTCCACCCAAGTGCTGTGTACAGCGAGCTCCAGCGAAGGCTGGACCTGCACTTTCCAGGGCTTGTGGCAATACTCGGGCGAGATGACTTGACCCGCACAGCAGTCGGTTGCCTCGTGGCTCCTCGGGAGGAGCTCCTGTCCTTCTCTCTTCCCAGGCCGCTCTTTGCTGCCACTTCTTCACTTCTGTCTGCAGCCAGCGCGTACGCGTGCTATCATGCGATCACGCCAACTCATGGTAATCCATGCGATTGCACTTTGTCAGTTTTGGCCTGCCATCACAACAAATCCCAAGTAGTTTCTGATATCGGCTTTGCAGATCCTGCACCAGTAAGATAATTACAGAAGTTGACGGACAGTCTAATAACCATACATTTCTGTTTCTTGCAGCTTCACAAGCACTGCTGGTGCCTCTGGGCCTGCTGGCAGTGCTGGGGGGTGGGCTGCTTGCCAGGATGCTAGCCGCCAAGGTCCACAATGTCTTGCCCTCTCTGGACTACCCCATCCCACTGCCGACCGCGCTTCACGGTGCATTGGGCATGGTGGTCCCTTACAAGGGATACCTGCCGAATCGAGCAACACTGATGGACCTGTCGTTGGCAAGCTGCTTTGGCTCCGCAGCCATCTCTGGCCTTCTCCTCCTTCTGGGCAATGCCCAGACGTTGCATCTCCCAGTACGGCTTTTGCCTCTATCCTCTGCACTGTGTCCCTAGTCTCCGTCTGTTGGTCCTTGCACAGAATCGCAGGAAGGCCAATTGCAAGGCTTCCAATCTTACGCATGGTCTACAAAGAAGCATCTAGCATTTTCATTGTCAAGCGCTTAACATACACTAATGTGCAGAAGGTTGTTTTTAATGTTTGTCATAGATTAGCGACAGCTTGCTTCAAGGAAGCTTGGTTGAAGTTCCTGCAGATCTGTTTTCAAGCTCCAATGTAAGACCTTCAATTCAATGTATGTGTATCTAGTCTGCTACCGCTTTTTTGTCATTACTTGCATCCAGCTGGTTTTGGTCACTTGCACCCCAAGAGCATATGAATTTGTACTTAACAAGTCATGTCAACATGCATCCAGTACCTTTTATGACATGTATCATGTAAGCGTGTGACTAAAGGAAGGCCTCACCCCATCATCGTGGCAGTTGTTGACATGGATGGCTGGCCATCTATCTCAAGCCGTCTACAACGACCACAACTTTCTAGTGATGGCCATCGGCCCCTATTCGTTGGCTGGTTTACTTGGCCTTCAATTCACAGCTCTCAACCTTATTCCCTTGGGCATCCTGGACGGTGGTAGGTTAGTCACAGCAATTTCTGGTCGCCGTTCTCAGCATTTAGTCTCGAATGTTTCTCTTGTTGCAATGACATTATCCTTGCTGGCCAAGCGGCGCTGGGAAGGAGCACTGTGGATGTGCTACATGCTAGCATGCGCCAAGAAGGACGATTGGTTCCAATGGGAGGAGGTGTCAGAACCAGGAAAGCTTCGCGTGACTCTTGCCCTCGTTAGCCTCTTCAGTGCTCTTGGCATTCTCCTGCCGTGCCATTGAAGCATCTGAATGTATCTATTTGTTAGACGAACTGACATTCATGCTCATGTCAATCATTAGGATGCGATTGACAATTAAGTCGCAAGTCTGCAAGTCGGCCATGCGTCGATGTTACTGCCAGGTTAATTATTCGACAACCTGTGGATGGACTGCATCACTTTACGGCTTACTTGGTGTTGCGGGAGCCCATGCTTGGTGCAGTCGCACATGTCCTTTGCTGTGTGGTCATTGCCTACTCAGCTGTCGAGTTGCACATACATGATTAAGATGGGGACTCTTAGGCTGTGCATGTCAATTAGCATGCATTTGAGGATTCTAGTGCTGAATGCACAAGCGCCGGAGTAAATTCTTAATAAGATACCATATGAAATGCATGGACGATACCTGCATTGTTGCAGTTCTCAAGGCCAAACAAGTAGCATGTTTCATGTCAAGCAGATACGCCATGCAGCCAAGATTGAGATCAACAAATGTCGCACAATGGAAAGAGCCAACCAAGTGCAGTGGCAAGAATGGGCAAGGGCTGTGGCAGGGGCGATGGAATACCTGCACCCTTTCGCTTTCACAGAATGGGCCATGCATTTGCTGGCATCAATATAGCAAAACCCCGGATATTATCCGGTAAGATTAAAAGACATCTCATGGGTGAGGATTCTGAGACTTGTAATCTATGCTAATTGTTGTTCATAGGATGGCAAGCCCAATGATTAGGGGGTCAGCTGGAGGCAGCAGATTCTGCCCGAAGAGACGGTAAAGCAGCAGTGGCTTTCTGGGAGCCGGTGAGACGGGCAAGGATGACGAACGATGAGCCACCGAGGACGTTGTTGATGCCTCGCAGTGCAAAGACTGTGACTTTGAATACGTTTGGGCTGAGCTTGCGCGCCAGCAGCGTCTCAAGGCCATTGAGGCTCTGGTATCGCAGATTGGAGGAGATGCCCATATGGAGCGCCCAAGTGGCGGCGTTGAGCAGTGCCGGCGGCGGCGCATTCGCGACGAACTTGGGGTCCATCTTACGGCGTATTGCGAGAAGCGTGTTGGACAGCACCGTGCCGCCAAGGCCTGCAGCAAAGCCCACCGTTGCAAACTGCACGCCCTTGTACACAGCTGTGCCCGCGCGCTCGGCTAGCGAGAACGCGCCCTTCTCAAACATGTGCCCTGTGGGGCTGTTTGTGAAGATCCCTGGGAGGTCTGCAAAACTCCAACAAAGAGGATAGCAGGAACTGTCATGCATTCCATTTCGGAGCTTGAGCAATACTTTGTGCTATCAGCGAGGCACAAGCCGTCTTCACCATGCAAAACGTTTGTTTCACATTCTTCTGGCTGGCACAGTGGCAACGAGTGCGGACCTCAACACCTTGGCAGCCTAGAGTACAACAGAGGCAGGAGGGCTAGCTCGGCACTCACGCTCGGCAATGGCAGTGGAGGACGCGGTGGGCGCAAGGAGGAACATGAGGGAGAAGTTGAGGATGGAGCCGACGACGAGCGTGGAGAAGACAAAGTCCAACTCCCCAAGGCCGTAGTTGGGCCGGGACGCCATGTCCCCAGCAACGCACGCCGAGACGCCGATGATCTGCTCGGTCAGCACCTTGAATACAAACTGCGGGTCAGCGGCAACGCGCTCGTTCCACCCCTGCAGCGCCATCGCCAGCGCCCCGCCGAGGGCGGCGGGGCCCGCGGCGCTGCCGCCGTCGCCG
>WELB01000042.1:629557-657389 GCA_009602725.1 Spirogloea muscicola
GGCAGACCCCCCCCCCCCCCCCCCCCCCCCCACTTCGGCCCAAAACCCCGCCCGCCAAAAACCCCGGTCTCGGCGGGGGGCCTGTTTGAAGTCCAAACCCCTCCCAAACCCCTCCCATCCGCAGTCAACCCCGGAGTCGTCCTCCGGCTCAAGCTCCCCGGACAGTTGGCCTGTAGCGAGCTACTCAGACCTGATGTTGCTCACTCGTGGGTACTGAGCTTCCCTCTGCATCGTCTACGTGTTTTGTAGTGTTTTGTGGTGTAGTTTTCCGGCTTTTTCCGGCTCCTCTTTCTTTGGCTTTGGACATTGTCCATTCTTTTTTGGGCTGGCTTTGCCAGCCCCTCTTCTCTATGGGCGAGCACTTCTGTCCGGCTCAAGCGTGCTCACTCAATTCCCTTGCAGTCCACGCGCACCGCTCAACCTCCTTTCGCCTCTTTCGCAGTGTAGACCTCGTACATTGTGGTACTTGCTTAGTTGTGTGCTTTCAGCGCTTCCCGGCCCCTTCCGACCTTGTCCAGACGTTTCGGGCTGGCTTTCTTATTCCGCTCGTTTATAGGTACAGAAGCCCCTGCCGTGCCATACTGTCGCCCTGCTTTCCTTGGCCCCTCCTGAACTCGAGTCGGCCTTCGCTTTGTGCAGCCCCATTGTTCCAATCCCTTTGCCATCCGCTTCAATCGGCTCGGCTTAGGCCTCCCATGCTGGGCATTGTGCACCTTTTATTCGATTTCTCATGGCTCCGGCAATGCGCATGACTGGGGCAAGGGCTTCTCCCCAACCGGGCTCCAACATTCCTCGCCGGTTGGCCAATCCCAGCCACGGCCACTTCATGCAAGAGCTCCTCGGTGTCTCTTTCCAGAACAAGCTGCTCCTTCATCCCTCTGCTCCTTCACGCATGTGCTGGGCTCGCTAGTGCTAAAGGCAGAGCGTGGAGCATGGCATACTTGCTTCCAGTCTTCACCTTGCTCTCGGTCACGAGCCCACCTGCTCAGCTTGTGCTGCCTGCCCGATTCTTCGGTCCATCGGGCATTCGAGCTGACCTCTCTCAACCACTGTTGCCTTTGTATGAGCGAGTGCTCAAATTTGTTGGTCTGTAGATGGCCAAGCAGCACTGGTGCCGCCATTTCGGCAAAATTAACATTAGTCCGCGACTCTTCTTGCAACTCAGTGCATAGTTCCTGCATAAGTTGACACTGAAGCCCTGGGACTTGTAGCAACAACAGTACTTGGTAATGCAGAAGGAGAAACAGTAACTGTGTGATCCTTCTTCACCGAGGCAAAGTAATGTGGCACCGAATACAGGCACCTGGCAGACGCTGGGTACTTACAACGTCGACAAGTCAAACACTGGACACACATGGTCCAAGTTATGCTCATCAGCAGCATGTGGTGAAGGCTGGTAAAGTTCTTGCTCAACTTTGAGGCTCCGCAGGAAGCTGAACCTCTGGTGCTAGCAAGGCGAAGAAGGCAATGAAGCAGGACAACTTGGAACAGCCACCGCTTGGTTGCCTTCCTTTGAAAGCAATAAGAATGTGAAACAGAGCCAGGAGCTCGTGACTTCACAGGTACGATGATATATTTCAAGCATCCCCAGTTGCCTGGACTTTCCTGGGCTTCCTCAAAAGATCCTCAGTGTCTAAGGCACCAATCTTTGCAGCTAGTATGAAATCATTTTCTGTCAAACCACCTGCACAAATAGTACAGATGTGTTTGATTACTCCAACTGGCTGAGGTTTATGCTTCGTAAGGAACGCAAGTCGTGCGGAAGAGCTGGAGCTAAACGTAGTCCGTTGCTGTCCGCAAGCACGGGTCTAGTCAAACCAGTACAGAGGGTAGAGCAGGAGAGCATGAATCAGACGGCTGCAGCTGACAAGGACTTGTAAGGCAGGACTTCTTACCAATTGAATGTGTAGAGATTTCCACACGGACATTGTTCCACCCTTCAAGATGTAGATCTGGATGGTGACCTGGAGTGTGAAGGCGGACCAGTTTCAGTACTAGCCGCATGGTGCAATACTTGTTTTCTGGTCTAATTTTGCATGATAGCTCAGTCGTTTTCACAGCACTGCCTAGCACCCTTAGCAATCATAGTCTCTGCATCCTGCAGGCTATGCAGGTGGAACACTGGCATAAAGTGCACCCCTTACTAAGAGATGTTTATGAGTGACTCTGCAGAACACCATGACAAAGGGGTAGCATTGCTCAATCCCTACAGGAGGGGCTGTTTCAAGGAAGTGAGATACTGACCTTCAGCCTCAGCAACGGTAGCAATCCGTTCAAAGAGCTCAATGCCTTTGACAAAGTTTTTTAGTTTCCAAGACCTCTGTAGTTGGAGTCGTCCATCCACGTCACTGAGGTCCCACTCGCGGACCTATGTACTTCTGACTTGAGTGAGAAAAGCTCACAACCCAGCTAGCTGGAATGTAGCCACCAGACAAAACTTGCATAGCTGCGTGTCACGGCATGCTCGTCCTGGTCGTGCCACTCAATCTGTGTCTGATAATTAGCGCACTCTTTGGCGCAGAACATTTGGCAGCAAAGGATTCTTACTGCTACCCTTTTGTGCATCTTATCCTCGACTCACCTGTGCATGCATTGCCTCGGCATCTTCGCGACCCAGTGGCTTCATATCCTTTGTAGAACATGGTATGCACTTCTTGTCAGCAAGTTTTGTTGCTCCTGATAGGCCACACAGTACACTAAATTGGTTCTCAAATTAGAAGAGATGACAAATAACCTGATGGACCAGAAGCACTTCTATCAGTGCGTGTCAACCCTTCTGGAGACCGTCTGACAAGAAAGTGAATCTGACTTGAGTAGCAACATATTGTTGATAGCTCTCACTCAGACAATTGCTGAACCCGTTGTCCATGCAGGGCAATCCATTTGGAGATGATTCCGAACAGAGATGATGTATCGCTGAGGTTCAACAGCTGATCATCACCATCTGCAGTTCCTCCTTGTGCCCCTGCTGGCGCCATGGCGGAATGTGTTGACCTCCGTAGGGCTTCCTTATTCTGCAGGAAACACATGCTGAGAAATTGGTTGAAATATATTCTCTGGTCTGACAGAGCAAAATCTCTTCCAGTGCGGCAAGGGCGCGCATGTTCCAAGTGATATTGGTAAGGCAGCTCAACAGGAGTCAGTTTGATGCATGGAGGAAAAGCCAAGCAAGGGAGCCCATTCTGCATACTTTGCAAGGGAGCCGCCAGTTGGACAGCTTGCTGCCTGGCACCGCAGCACACAAAAGTGTGAAACAACATCAAATTCCCCTTCGGACGACGGCTTCAAAGTACCTCAAGCCGCTGCAAGTTTGTCGAGGGAGACACCGTGGAGGAAGCTGACCATGGACTGAGGGACCGATATGAGCAAGCAGAAGCCACCGTCAGCAGCCTCCAGCACCAGTGCTGGCGGGGCTCACCTCCGGCTCCACTCCGCAGCGCACCGGCCAGGCCGAGGCTCCGGCCGCGCAGCAGCGCGACGGCGGAGCAGCTCCGCGTGGCGGCGGCGGCGGGGGCTGAGCAGGCGAGCATGGCGACTCGAGGGCGAGCTCGCGGGCGCGCAGAGACACGGGACCGGTGCTAACTACGGCGTCCTTGTCAGCTCTTTCCAGGTGGCTCGGCCACCTGGGGCCGGGCCTAACCGTTAACGTTAACTCGTCGAATGGAATGCGCGAGCTTTGGCCGGACGACTCTCTCTCTTGACGACGGAAGGGAGACGGCGCGCGGTGCGCGTTGCAGCACCCTGATGGCTTCGCTTAGCGGCTACATGGTTGCGGTACTGTACATTGCCCTAGCTCGTCTGGCTCGTCGTCTGGCTGGGCGCCGGGGCCAGGCCTTGGAGGGGCGAGCCCGAGGCAAGGAGCCCCGGAGGCTGCCCCGCCAGGCCCGCCATAGCCGGCCTGTCCGCCATAGCCAGCATGCCCGAGCATCTCTATCCCAGGATTTGTTCTTACCTATGGAGACATAATTTCTATTCGAGATCAAGAAAAAGACGAAATAGTATCACATGTAAAAAAAATTCTACAAATTGCTCGGATAAAGCCTAACCACTCTGAAACAATTATAAAATCCTACATGCTATTTTATTACATGAGCCTCAGAGCGTAAGAATTCCCTTTGCGCTTCGTTGATTCCTTCCCAGGAAAATACCATAAAAGATAGTACCTTCTAATAAAAAAACGATAGGAAAAAAAACATGGCATGCCGCCGGGCAGGCCCACATTCGGGCCGGGCCGACTGTGGTCGTCGGACGTGCCTCTGCGACGTATCACTCAAAGTCTTCCAAGCTAGCCCATCGTCTCTACGGTTACTTCAAGCTAATAGGGAATTAGGCTAACTATTAGCTGCTAAGTGACGCTGCCGTCACAGCGTGAAACGAAGGGCGATGGAGTGTGTATTGAGTGGAAGAGGGCCTGAGTGGCCATGTACAAGCACATAGACAGATGTCCATCACCTGCTGCTAAGCTGACCCGCTCAGTAACCACGAGTCAGCACTTAGAGGTCACTGACTGATGCCCCATGGGGAGGCCACATCAAGCCGGCACACTGTTCAGCACTAGCATTCCGCAGGCATTAGTTGCATGTCACAAATGCGGCTCGGGCTTACTCTGCAGCGCTCCCAAGCTCTGGCTATTCATCAGCGTGTTGGTGCGCTCTCAGTCAGGCCACCTGCTTCCGTGGCGGCGCTTCGGCTCCCAACGTTAGCCTGTCAAAATTGTATGTGCTCACTCGTGAACACTGATGTCACACTCTTACCTTAGCCACCTTAGGACAGTGCTTCGTTTTATGCAGCCCTTTTGCATTAGCTTTTGCCTGAACAGTGCATTGGCTTAGACTGGCAACCTTTTAATTCATGCGCATCGTGCACCTTCTTTCAGCAGGGTAAAGAAGCAGCAGCTCTTTCAGATGGGGCAAGGGCTGTGAAAACCAGCCCACAAGAGAACGAACAAGGATTAAGGGAGCCTGGAAACCGTAGAGACCACTAAGGGAGGATAGAAAATGCACTTCCAATGTAAGGCAATAATAGTGATGCGTTTGGAGTTCGCCCCTTGGTAACATGGATCTTTGGGCCTCGCTGTTGCCCTTGACAAGCTACTTGATTAGTTGGGCCTTGCCCCAGGGTTTCAGCCCCATCATCAAGGTCACCCGCATGTGTGCAGGTTTCAGCTACCTGTCAATTGTTGACCTTGTGTTTAGTTTGGAAAACATTCGTGACATTTGAGCATCCTTGAGATAGCGTTAGCATCAATGCCTGTCCAGTAAGACGGACATTAGTCAGTAGGGAAAATTATGGAGACTTGTCTTCCCCGGTTGTAACCCATGCACTACTGAAGCTCACGAGGGTTGGGGGTTGGGTCCTCGTGCATACATGTATTTGTCAGCCTGACCATATTCTGAGCAGGGCCTTGTAGGGCAAAAGTTTCCAGTGCCACTGAAGCCACAAAAGGTAGGAGATGGACACGCCTGGTATTGCTTTCTTCGTAGTTAGAAGAATGGCTTCTACTGTTCATCGGCATACTCCTACATCACAGGTTTATGACCGTGCACCATGTCACCTGTGTCAAATTCCTCGCTCTGTCTTGCATACATTGTGCTTGGTTCGATCCCGGGCAGGATTGAACCAAGCCCTCCTCTTTGGTGATCTTTTCAGTTCACTTTAATTTGCTTGCCTGCCGCGTGATATTTGACATGTCACTCATAATCTTCTGCTGATGTGGCCGACGGACAATGATTGGCAGCCGACCCTCTGTGGCATGACAAGCTCTTGCAGAATGGCTTGCGGAAGCGAGAAGCACTCCCTAGGACAGTCTTTTTACAAGTGGCTCTTTCAAAGGGGGCGAGGGCTGCGAAAAGCCAGCACACAGAAAAGTGCTAGCAGCTAGTCCAAGAAAAGAGAAAGCGCGGCCAGAGTGACTGGTGGCTGTGAGAAGAAGTGGCTCTCCCAATGGGGGCAAGGCTGTGAGAAGCCAGCCCGAAAAGAATTGACAAGGTTCGAAGGGGCCAAACTACGAGCTAAGCAGCGACTGTGGGGCCTGAAGAGGCTATGGCAGAAGGGGGGAGGATGGACCACTCAGTAGTTACGAGTAAGGAGCCTCACATCCGACAGACTAGCTGCCAGAAAACTATCCCCCTGACGAAAGCCGGAGGCCGCAGCGAGAGCACGGCCAGCACGCAGATGTAAGGCGTGGGCTGTGAGAGGCCAGCCCAAAGGAATGGACAAGGTCTAATGAAGCCGGAGTGCTAAGTACTAACACACCAGCAAGGGGACTCTCAGTAACCTCTAGTCAGGAGATGCAAGTCGGAATAGCTAGCAGGCGGATAAATGTCGCTCTGACGGAAGTCGGAGGCTGCAGCCAAAGCGCGACCTGCGCGCAAGTTAACCGCAAAGTTAAGGGACCGTTGCAAAGAGATGGCCAAGCGCATCCGGAAGACTTGAGCGAGGGACCCGGCGACATTGACGCCAGGCTGCTCGCTCTGCTGCCCGTTGCGGCGGGCCACTGCTCGCACCGCAAGGTGGTGATGCAGGTCAAGCCATTTTGTGCTCAAGGCTCCGTGTCCGTCGACGGCGAGTGGGACAAACTCGCCTCCCACTGGGTGATCCGAGTATTTCCGTTCCTTTGCGCCCGCCGCTTGGCGGACTGCGTAGCCCGCCTCTTCCGACGAGCGTTTGGCGAAAAGAAGAGGGATAGAGGCGCTTAGAAGAATTTCGTGTAATCAAATGAAGGCCAAATGGCCAAGTACAAAGGCAAGCACATCTGGAGACCTACATACCCTAAAGCGGGTTGACCGGCTCCGAGCTTGGGGTGCCTTGGGGAGGGAGGCCAAACCGATCCAAAAATCACTTCGTTAAACGGACAAGGAGTGCAAACGATGGCAAAAAGCGATGCTTCAGTCTATAAGGGCCAAAGGGGGCAAGCGCGGCCAGATTAACTGGTGGCTGGGAGAGGCCAGCCCAAAAGAATGGACAAGGCCAAGGGACGACAAGCGGGGGCGACAGGAGGGTGCTCAACGAAGGCCGGCAGCAGCACACCGATGAGCAATTAGCCGCGGCCCTTTCAACACCGGGTTTTGTGGGGTTTAGAATAGAAACTCCCGACCGCCAATGAGATCAGATCAGATGACATGAGGCCCTCTTGGCCCCTTCTGGGGCCGCAGCCGAACGCCACGCCGCCAATGTCGCTTGGCAGAAGTTGGCCTGTGACCCTACCGGGCAGCCACCCTGCGGCGGCTCAGTGCCACGCGTCAGGCGGCTCGCCCTGTGCCGCCGTTTCTCAGTCGGGGCCCGCCGGCTTCGGAGTGGCCCCGAGGGGTCTCTTGCGGGGCCGCCAGCGGCATGCAGCTTGGCGGCCCCGCCGTCGGGCCGTCCATGAGAAACTGCGATGCGATGCGGTCCGGCGGCTTTCGTCGTGGGGCCCCTCCTTCTGACGGCCCCTTCTAATTCTGGCCGGGCGGGACGCCAGGCTGCGTTCACACCCACCGAAATTGAGTAGAAGTAATCAGGCTCACCTGTTTCGGGTCACCAAGAATCATCTGATCGGGCATTTTTGAGCACCTTGCGTGCGTCAGAGCAGAAATAGAGAAAAGTGGAGAGGCACACTGGTATGCACGGGAGCCCGCCGCCGCCCTCTCCCACTTTTGCGCGTGGAGAGCACAGCGCCGTCACGGGGCCCGGCCCGGCTTCTCACATGTGTGGGCTCGTCTGCCATTGTACATTACTTTCAGGGCTGGCTTTTCACAGGAACCCCCCCACCTTGGAACAGCTCACTGCATTGTGGGCTGGCTTCTCACAGCCATTGCCTTACATTGGACACCTATTCCTTCCTCTCTTCCGTCCACAACCCTCGCCCTTGTCCATTCCTTTGGGCTGGCCATCTCCCAGCCACCAGTTAATCTGGCCGCGCTTGCTTCTAAAATCGCCCTCTACTGGATAGTCTTCCTTGTTTCTTCCTCCCTGCGCCAGGAAGAAGTCAGGAAGCCAGCTTGACCACGCCCTTCTCCCATCATCCCTCCCCCCATCGCGACCCTCCGCTCGGACTGCCGGCGTCGCCGCCGCCACCGCCGCCGGAGAGCCACACTTGGCGCGCGAAACGCGCTCTCGTCGACGCCAGCCGCCTCCCAGTACAGCCGGCTCCGCCTCGTGCCGCCATCCAGCGCAGCTCTCGGCCTCGGTGGCCTCTCTACCGGCGCGCACTGCTACCTCGGCCTTCCCGTCGATCAGGCTCGGCGCTCTTGCGGCAGGCTCGCGGCCACAAGTCCATTTTCGAGGCTCTTGCCTGCCGGCGCCTGTGGCTTGACGGCGGGGACAGCGATGTGGAGTGAGCAAGGCGTCTGAAGTGCCGATTTGGCAGCCAGGCGGGCCCGGTGCCCATCCTTTTGTGCCCGCTCGATGACCGGCCTGAAGGGGCAGCTTGCCGAGCGACGGAGCTCAGAGTCCATCTCCAGCAATGCTCCGTTTACAAAGTCCAGCCTGTCGGAGATATCTGATATCTGCAGCAAATTGGATCTACGCCCAGGTAAGTGATGACGCATCCACAAGCACCAACTGTGAGTGAGGAGGCATTTCAGACATGAGGACTGTAGCTTCTTGTACTCATCTGCGCTTTTGCCAGGCCAGTGCTTCAGGCGCTTTATCTTTGATGAATTGAGACGGATCTGCACATAGTCTGGCTCTGTGATTGCAGTGCTGACACTTTTTAACATATCTTGATCCCCAGTGGACGTTGTAAACCTTTGGAGGCAGCCTGGTTTTGCTGCGCTGGTGCTTGTTGTCAGCAGCCTAATTTACTGGCACTGCATGGCTGCAAACCGGACATTTGTGTCATTGATTGCGGACATGCTCCTGGTCATTGTGTGCGCTCTTGGCATCCTGAGATTACTGTGCCGGCATCTCAAGATCTCGTGAGTGCTTCCAAAACAGTCTCTGTGTATGCTGATATGTAAAGCATCTGACATTACCGCAGAATCTTCATGTATGCCTGCATACATGCATTTGACAAGAGAGCTTCTACAAGTACACTTGCGGGGCCTTGTTTGTGCAGAATTTCTACGAGTCCTTTTGAGGTCCAACTATCAGCCGAGGCAGCAACGTGCTTTGTCGCATGCTTAGCAAACACCGTATGCGCAACAGAAGGTGTCCTTAGAGTGGCAGCGAGTGGATCTGATTACAAGCTCTTTGCGAAGGTTAGATGTTGTGGCAAGCACCTTGTGCAATGTTTCCTACTCTGTGCTTAGGCCTGCATTATACTTATCTTCAGTGCTTGCTAAGAGCTTGCTCTGATGTGATGAAGTGCAGTAGAATTTGGTCAGGAAGGTCAGCCAATGTGTCCAGTATCAGTAGTCTGAGTATATTGCTTTGGTGCAGGTTGTGACTTTTCTGTACGGTGCATCCATTCTAGGGAGGATGTTCTCTGGACCAACTCTTGCGTACATTGGTAAGAGGCAACGCATTGCAAGCCTGTCCTTCTGTGAGGCACGGCACTTGCGGGCTTGCACTGCCACTGTGGAACAGCACTTCCTATGAGATAACTCATGATTGGTTGTTGCTGCGGCAGGATTGTGGCTGTTCGTCACAATTCCATTCTTCCCTCAGCGGGAGACAACAGGAGACAGCGGGAGCAAGGGATTCGCAACATGTCGCAAATTGAAACCAGGTCTTGGCTCACTAAGCGCCATTCTGCGGACCCAAATACTTGATAAACAGCAGGGTAGATAATAGCACGTGCCAGCCCTATTCCTACTAGCGGTGACAAGGCTTGCTTCCTCTAGTGTTAGCAGATCTAATTGCTTACGACAATGTGTAATGTTGACATAGGGTCGCGCTTAAGTCAATGTGCAATATTGATATAGGTTTGCATGCTTGCTTAGTCTAGCATAGCAGCAAATACAGCAGGGGTGCACACAGCGTGCAGTATAGGGACAGGCCGAATAGTACTACCCTCTGTGTGCATGGGAGCACTAGGTGAAGAATCCAATTTTCAAACCAATTATCTTGCTTCTATTGTGTCCATGCATGCAGTCGATAAGTGCTTCGTGTACACTTGCCTGCACGGTCTCCCTGGTCATGCAGATACATACAACAGCTGGAGGTCCTCGATTCATCTAAGCTCAATCGGCATTTGTCTCTGCCTGCTATACGATCAGGTTATCCTGCATCCATGAATGTGCATGACTGACACTCGTAAAAAATTGGTCATGATCACTGACTTTGCAGCAATGTCCCACACAGTGCGGAGGTAGCACAATAATTTTTACTTCAAGCTTTAGGACACTTTGAATTGTGTACAGAATGAAACTAGCCCTCTTGGACCTCCCGTAATCGCCTGATAGTACTGCGCACAGTCACGGCAGAAGCCGTGCTGGACAAGTAGCGATTACACTGATTCCATTAGTTTCTGTAGACGGCAAGGGTCAATATTCCAGGATACTTGAACCAACAAAGCACATCCCAGTCTATATATCATGCTCCTACTAAATGTACAATGTAAGTCACTAAGGTACGTCTGATGTGTCTACAGATCTTCAACATTCATGCCAGATAGCAATATCTAGAAGTTGATGGCATCACAGGCTCTCAGAATGCCATATATCTGCAAAATCACACCAGGAAGGGTCTACTCACTTCAGCGTGTAAGCACCACCTGCTTTGACCTTGCCACAGTCCTTACAATTCCAAATGCCCACAGCTTTCCTCTTGACAGAAAACTGCACATCAAGCAGACAAGAAAAACTCAATCACAACCTCCAGTCGTGGATTTGAGGAGATAGGTGAAGCACTAACTCCAGCAAGATGGAGTATTTTGGTGTACCGAACATTTATGGGTTGCAGACAATACATTATATGAGTATGCTGATGCAAGTACGTCACTCATGATTTCGACACCTTGACCTAATCAAGCGAATCTAAATAGAGCTCACACTTGTGCCTTGCTTGTTATGGTGTCTTCCCAGCATACTGCTTGCAAGTAGGAGCAACAATGTAGGTAGGTAAATTTGGAAGCACAACTCGGATGCTCTTTAGGAATCTGATCTGAAGCCGACAAGGACAACTCACCTTGCCACAGAATTCGCAGAAGTACTTAGAGTGCTGGCTGACCTCCATCTTCTTCACCTGCTTGCGCAAGCTGGCGCCATAGCGAGTCCCTGTAGCGTCCCACCAAAACAACAATAGCAAGCTCACAACCAAGTCCTATTGCCTACATATTCGGCTTCATGGGATTGGGCTCGACTTAAACAGAGCGCAATCTCAGTCCCATGTTCACAGGACCCACATGGCAGCCGCATGGCCTGCATGACAGAACCCTTCAAAGAGCCATCTCATGTGCGGCCTGGTGACTGGCGCCGGCATGCAACTCACCGTACTTGCCACAGATCCCGGCCTTCTTCGTGCGCTTCGTCTGCGCACAGCAGAGCCGCAACGGCGGGTCAGGGTCCGACGCCACAGCAGCACTTTCACGACTTTGAATGCCAGCGCTCCTAAGCGCCAGCTTCGTCCGCACGTAGCAGTGCGAAGCGACCACACTGACTATAAAGACGCTACATGGGTCCTAGCGACGGCCGCGCAGCCACTGAACCACTAAGTCGGTGGCCCTTCCAGGCCGCCGGGCGCGGCAGGACCGCTGGCTAGTGGCCCTTGATGACAGCCTCATGAGCGACCCTGCCGAGGGATGCCCAGTGGCTGCCGGAGCTCGTGGCCGCATTGCACGCCGCTACGCCGCCGCAGCGGCCGGCCCACTGGCGCTGGCCGACGGCAAGCCCGCCGACGCCGGCCCTTTAATGCGCAAGGGTCGAGCGCCCGAGAGCCATCAAGGGGCCTCCGGCGGCGACGGCAGCGGCGGCCACGACGGACGGGCGGGGTGGGCAGGCAAGATGGAGGCGCCGCTGAGGCCTGACCATGGCTGCGCCGCGCGAGGCCGCCGCCGCCGCCGCCGCCGCCGCCGCAGGGCGCGGCGCCAAGGAGGGGGGCGAGGATGGGGGGTGGCCTTAAACCCTGCTTGGTGACTTTGTGGGCGCTGCACGGAGCAGGGTTTTGCCCAGGCCCCCCAGCAGCCCCCCCCGCTGGGAGCCGTCCGATGGAGCCCACACGGGGTTGCCCACGGTGCATCCGACGGCCGAGCCGGCCCCGGCCCCAGGGCCTGCCCGGCTCTGGCGGGCAGGGCCCCGGAGCGCAGATGAGTCCGCTCGGGCTGTCGCCAATGGTGGTGCTTAGTGGGCGGCGGCGGCGGCGGCGGCGGCAGCGGGCGGCGCGCGCGCGCGTGGTTCTGCGATTCCGCTAGCCGCTCGCGCGACGACGGATACTCCATCAGTCGTTCGATGCGGCTGTAGTGGCAAAGCCAGCGGCGGAGGCCCCGCGGCGGCGGCAGCCATGGCCGCGACATGTCAGCCTGCGGGCAGCGGCTCTGGCAGCTGGGCCTCCCGCCGGCCCTCCCGCTCCGAGGCTTCGCCGAGCAGCTCCTGCAGCAGTGCCCGCGTCCTCGGAGCGGCGCTACTGCCCGGCCGGCGCCAGTGGGCTGCAGGCGGGCCTGCAGCGAGACCGGCTCTCGCAGGCGAGAGGCGCGCAGCCGCTGAGAAGCCCCTCCACTGCACCATCTTCGACGAGGTTCGCCTTCTGCAGCATCAGAGGGGGCTGCTCGTCTCAGGGCAGCAGTGTGCCGGCCACGATATCGCCTGCTGGGAAGCACAGGGAGCCGGCGAAGTCGGTGCAAATTGGAGCTGCCCCTGATTACTCCTTCAGGAGCTTGCGTCCGCTTTCCAGGGCAGCAATCCGGGCGCTGAGCAGCTGCTGTCGCGCGCGGACGGCGACGTCCTGGTGGAGACAGACCCGGCCCTGTCCATCAGCGTCAAGCAGCCCCACTACGAGGTTAGAAGCTTGAGCGAATGGCTTTAGTTGACACGTTCTGGGCAGTCAGAGATCTCAGTGAGGCTTTGATCAGTCAAGTTGACAGACACCTCCATTGTAGACTGCACAACAGCAGCTCCTGTCAGCTGGCACAGCTGGTGCAACACTGTTGAGATGTTCCACTTGCAAGCACTGTTGCCCGACTTTAATATGAGAGCTGAAGTAGAAAGTCAATATGACCACATGGTTCTGTAGGGCGAGACTAGCAAAAAAATCATCTCAAGTGCCAACCAGCATATCAGCTCTTGTGGTGCAGCTGGCGTGTGTGTACAATAGCCACGGGAGGATTCTGCAGCCAGCCAAGCGGCTGTGGCTCCACATGGGCCACTCGGGCTGGCAGGATACTCGGGATATCGAGCTGCAGCAGGCTGCAGAGGATCCAGAGGTTTCCGTCCACGCCTGTGCCGGCTCAGTCTTCCTGGGTCTTGCTTTTTGAAGTCATCCTAGTGGCAAGACTTGAGCTGGGGTCGCAACAGTTGCAGCTGTGCACTGAAGCTAGCACAGCAGCCCATTGCCAAGTGCCCACAGATCCAACGGCCTTACTTATATCAGCTTGAATATCTTACTTGCGCGCTTTCACAGGTATGGATTGGCTGCGCGAAGCTGCCAGCGTCCGGGCTATCGTCGGCCACGCATCTCGAGGTCCAGCTGGTGTTCAAGGGCCAGATGGAGGACGGCGAGGAGCGGTGGGACAACAACAAGGGGAGGAACTGGGGAGTCGCAGTCGAGCTCTTCCCCGGCGAAGGCCTGGTGACTGCTCTGCCGCCGGCCCGGCACCTCGCGAGCTCCCTGCTGCTGAAGGTTGAGGCCCTCACAGCGAACGGCCTTCTGACGAGACATCAGGGAGAGGCCCTCCGCACCCTGGCTTGGCAGGGCGACTTCTCCATCCTGCGGGTGTATGAGCAGGTGAGGACCAGGAGCCACGTTGGTGGTCACAGCTGCCTTTAGCCACTGGAAGACTTGTGTGTTCAGCGGTCTGCATTTGTGCTTGAGGAGGGTAAGGACTGACTTGTGCTCATGCCTTAGGGGCATCATGAGGCACCAGGTGCGGTGGTGGGACGACGTCTCGATCACATCTGTCTTTACCGACAGACTAGGCTTCTTGCGACGGCCTGGGCTGCATACTGTCCACGTCACCTCTGAGATGGCTCCAGTTGCCAAAGTTGGAGGCCTTGCTGATGTGGTCACTTCACTTGCCAAGGCTCACCAAGTAAGCTAAGTGATCTGCTCGGGCACCTGGCATCAGCTCCAAGTCCCGTTGTTCAAGGTGTAGCTAGCTTGATTGGACCAATGGAGGTTGCAGCTGCTTGGCTCTAATAGGTCACTGGCTGTGCGTATGCCCAGATACTTGGCACGTTGATAGAGATCATCATGCCCAAGTATGACTGCATTGACTACAAGAGTGTGGAGGAGCTTCGTCAGCTGTGTAAGGTTTCTCTCAAAACATATCACTCGATGACAAAGAGGTTGGAATGTGCACATCAGCCATTTGAGCCTGGTAATTGGAGGCCAAGTTACCTAGACATTACCGAGGACAACATACAAAATGTGATGCCTGAAAGAGGGAGTGGGCTGTCAGGTCGGCGTGGTGTGGAATGGAGCAGAAATAGCCACCCTGGTGTGGAGTGGCCTGGTAGATGGGCTTCCGGTCTACTTTGTGGAGCCACACAGCAGCGATGCATTCTTCTGGCGAGGGTACTATTATGGCCAGGCGGACGACGGGGCCAGATTCCTCTTCTTCTGTAGAGCTGCACTTGAGTTCCTGCTCTGGTCTGGCAAGCAACCGGACGTTCTCCACCTCCATGATTGGCAGGTCAACTAGGTCTGCTCAATGGCTGCCCCTGTAGCTGTGGCTGCTAAATGGAAATCGTAACTATGGACCTCACAGAAAGAATGTACTACTTCAGGCCATTGAGTTGATCACAGCTCTCTCTGGCCTTGTTGTCTGGCCCACACCACTGAAGTCTAATCAGTGCTCTCTTGATTGCTGGCAGACAGCGGCCATCGCCCCGTTGCTCAAGGAGGAGTACAGACAGAGGGGGTTGTGGAAACCCCGGGTGATGTTCACCATCCACAACATCGCATACCAAGGCGTGCTGTCCGCCGACTGCCTGCAGACCATTGGCCTCAGTCCCGAGAGAAGCCCGCAACTCGCGCAGATGGTGGACTACTCCAGGCCTGGATTCTTCCCTGGCAAACATGACATCAACTTGCTGAGGGTGGGCCTGATTACCATCACAATTGACATATAATCATCTTGATGCTTCAGCCAGGATACTCAATGTGGGTCTCATGTCCTGCATCTAGAGCTACGCTACAAAGACACATCAGATCATGCTACATTGCGCGCTTCATGACCTCTTCACAATGTCCTTAGCTTATCTTTTGAGCTCTAGGTCACTATTCTTGTTCTCAGCTATTCCATGAGTTCTTATGTCCTTCGCTGGTGAGCTACTGGCAGGGTGGGATTGTGTTTGCAGACAAGGTCACGACGGTCTCCCCAACGTACGCCAACGAGGTCCTCCAGCCTCAGTATGGCCTGGGACTCGAGGGAGTCATTTGGGAGCACAGGAGCAAGTTCTGTGGCATCTTGAATGGCCTTGACTATGAGACGTGGAACCCCGAGACTGACGACCTCATACCAGCCCGATATGGAGCCAGTTGGCTAGAAGGTGCTGCCAGCTCTAGCCATTGCTGATGATGCACTTGTAGAATTTCCTTCATGGATCGGGTGACACTTATGAGGCAAGAACTCCTGTTGAAGTGAAGTGGCGCCTGTGCCTTACAAGGCAACCATGTGACGTGGTCATGCATCGACACCTCTGACAGGAAAGGATGAGTGCAAGCGGAGGTTGCTCCAAGAGTTGGGCCTTC
The DNA here is from genome assembly GCA_009602725.1 of Spirogloea muscicola. Classification (NCBI taxonomy): domain Eukaryota; kingdom Viridiplantae; phylum Streptophyta; class Zygnematophyceae; order Spirogloeales; family Spirogloeaceae; genus Spirogloea; species Spirogloea muscicola. Next base: position 645,326 of record WELB01000042.1, read on the forward strand.
CTCATGATGTCGATGAATACACACAAAGGCCTGTTCTATGTGTAATCTCAAGGCTAACGGAGCAGAAAGGGCTTCCCCTCATTTTGGCTGCTATGGAGGTGGCAAAGTCTTCAAAGTCAATCTTTGTGCTCTTAGGGAGTGCTCCTGATCCAGCAACTCAAGTAAGTTACTTGGACATCCAGCAACTCAAGTAAGTCACGTGGACACAAGTGTTGCTTAATAGACGTAAAGTGTTGATCAAATATGCCCTTGGCACATTGAAGTACTTCAGCTATACGCCATTAGTACCTTCAGAAGGTCAACGCAGCACTCGTGGCATTCCCATTACTGAAATATTGCCCTGCTACAACACAATCTCAGCTGATTTCAGGGAGTTGTAATTTCTATACAGCACTTCTGATGCTGTGCTCTTATAGGGGAGTTTGCAAACCAGAATTGCTATCAAGTTTTGAGCCAAAAAGGAGTACACAGAGAATGAGGTGAATGAGATTAATTCTGTATGTTTTTGACAGGCTGAATTTGAAGCCTTGGCCGCAGTCTATGCGGGTGGCACGGATGGGCGATTGATACTGCGCTATGATGAGGCCCTGGCGCATAGAATATATGCTGGAGCTGACATTATCATCATCCCTTCTTTTTTTGAACCACGTGGCCTCACTCAGGTCAGACTTACTTCGCAACACTTTGCAGAAGCCAAACCTGTGTCTGCCTCTCGTCGGAGCAACCTAGGGTCTCAGTACTGCCTCGTCTGTGTTATCATGTGCTTATGGTCAGGAGGAGATGGGCCCCCTCTAATCACCATGAAGTGCCTGCAGATGATCAGCCTGAGGTATGGGACTATTCCCGTTGTGAGGGAGACAGGTGGGCTAGGAGACACAGTCAAGGACGTTGCTCACCATAGACACTCACATCCTGAGCATGAGCTCAACGGGTTCACATTCATTGACAAGGAACGTGCTGCTCTAGTGAGGACCCTTGAGAGGGCCATTCACGCTTTCCAGGATGGAGCTGATTGGTGGAAGTCTGAGTTGGTCCCGAGGGCAATGAGGCAAGACTGGAGTTGGTCGAAGTCTGCCCAGGCTTACATTCACCTGTATCGTCAGCTTGTAGAGTTGTAGCCTGGAGACAAGGAAAAGGATCATACAGCACTGCATAGTCACTGTGTTCTGTTGGCCTCTTTTAGCTTTGGTCCGATCCATTCTCATTAACATTTGAGATGGGTTTTGATTAGTGTGGCAACCAGGTGACATTCACAAAACGACATTGACATCACATAGCCATGGTGGATGTAAACGATTCACAATGCCCTTTGTTTCTCAGTACGGCGGTGCTCTTCATGCTGCATCTCATGCTGGAGCTACTGCTTGTGCATTGAGTTATGAGCAACAGCCAGCAGCATGTCAAACTGATGCTGGTTATGCATCTTGACTGGGTGGTTGAATAGTGCTCCCCCAGAAAGGGGCAACGACTGTAAGCGGCGCAGCCATACTTGGAAGTGTTAGGAGCCGTGGGGAAGGACAGCACTAGGGTGACTCGGCAGACTATGTAGCCTTGGGAATCTGCAACCCCTAGATGGTGCATCTTAAGAAACACCCTTGACAACCTCTCAGAGATGACTCGAGGGAAGCCAGCTCCGAGGCGACTGATAGTATTGGATCAAGCTCTAACAGCCAGATTACCGAGGTGCCACATGTCGCCTTGCCTCCTATTTCTGTTTGATGTCACGAGCTCATGCACCAACTTTGGGGTCTGCTTCGGGCCTCTCCACTGAATTGTATCGTCGACCTTGCTGAGTCTACACAGGATCACCAGTGGATAAGAAAAGCTTAGGAGCTGCAGCTGACTTGGCAGTACTACCAGCCCACTTGCAATTTTGTGGCAGATGTACTTGGCTTACCTTCTGGTGACTGGCTTGCGTACTAACAGGTGAAGCAGGTTCTCGGCTCCAAGCAGCTAGCGTTGGTGCATAGCAGCATCAGGCACTCAGACTACCAACTGCATCTTTCCAAGATCTCTAGGCAGTTGTTAATGCTGCGTGTTGGCAATACACACAGCAGACTTTCGCAGAGACATGGCAGCAAGCTTTTCCAGCTGCTGACTTCTGAGCATGTTCTGCAATTCTTCGTGGAGCAGAAACGTGACCAAAGTGAACGACCGAAGTAGACTGGTCAAGAGTATGCCTTGCTCTGCACGTATGCAAGTGTAAGCAGTTCTACAAACTTCTGCTCCAACCACCCTAGTGGCATTTACTCATTGCCATGTTCGCCGTAAACTTCTGACTAACGGAGCCGCAGGAAAGGGGATAGGATGTCTTGCTTCCAAGCACCACCTCACCTATGCTCTTGGCAGCTTATCTGTGTCTAACCCATAATTCAAAATCATGCTGGTATCGGTTGTAGCCACTTTGCCCCACAGAACGCGCACGCTTGGCAAGATGAACTTCGCTGTGCAATTAGAAATCTTCTAGCCAGCAATGATGATCGACGCCCCAGGAAGGCAACTCAATGCCAGCAGATGGACGTTGCTGTAGTACGCACTTTTGAATAGTACTGCACGAGAAGCCATACCACTTGAGCTTGGAGCCAAGCCTCATAATGGACTAGTGCTCTATCAGAGTGCTGCAACGATGCGTTTGATTGTAACACACCATCAAGCACCGCAGCCTGTGGCATGACTCGCATCGTGCTACAAATCCCACTTTGTACATTTGCTATTCATGCCTCCAGGTCTTTTGTTGTGCTACCGATCACATCTCTCCATGTCGATCTATCAATTCCAAAGCTATGCTATGCAGGGCCGTGCCTGTTGTGTACTTGCAGCAGCCTCTGCTGGCTCTGCGCAGCGGCGTCAATCTTCCTTCCCTAAACTCAACTGACTTACAACTGTAAGTCAGTTGGAGATACTGAAATGGAGATACTGAGTGGGCGTCCAGTCTGCAGCTCCGCACAGGGTATGTAGTTACACTTCAAGAACTCCCTCTCTCTGTATGCACTCAGCTGAATTTTACAGCTCCATTGCGAACATCGGAAGCTGCGCTCGCTCAAGCCCTCTGACTGGCAAACGGCTTCACATTTTTGCAGAGCTGCGCGTCCACACATGGGCAGCCGCACGTCAAGGTCAGGAGAGAGAGACGAAGAAATAGCAGCTATTGCAAAGGGGGTGAGGGCTGTGATAAGCCAGCTCATACTAGAACGAATCGAAACGGCTCTTCCAATGTAAGGCAATGGCTGTGAGAGGCCAGCCCAGAGACATGTACAAGGTCTGAAAATGCCGGAAGTCGCAAAAAGCACGAAATGATCAAGGTCCAGGACGCTGCCGCTGGTAGATAATGAGCAACAGCTCACCACATTCAGGCATGAAGTCCGACCGTCAGCCGCTCCCAGCAAGAGGGGAGCTTAGTAACCACCTCGTGGTTACTTAGCCACCTCGTGGTCACTAAGCTCCCATCTGCGGTAGTCTCGTGCATAGGTGTGTGGTTAGGCGCCTTCCGGCTCTTTGGACCTTATCCGTTCCTTTTCGAAGAAACAGGTTTTCCACGTTCACAGCAGTGGCTGTGAGAAGACAGTGGCTCTCTCAGTGGGGGCAAGGGCTGTAAGAGGCCTGCCCGAAGAATTGACAGGGTTCGAAAGGGCGGGATGGCGCCTTTCGTGGAGCCTTTCGTGTCCGTCTCCCTCCAGCGGTCCCTGGCCCACGCCTTGCATCTGCGTGCTGGCCGTGCTCTCGCTGCGGCCTCCGGCTTTTGTCAGGGGGATGGATAGTTTTCCGGCAGCTAGTCTGTCGGATGTGAGGCTCCTCACTCGTAAGTACTGAGTGGTCCATCCTCCCCGTTCTGCCATAGCCTCTTCAGGCCCCGCAGTCGCTGCTTAGCTCGTACTTTGGCCCCTTCGAACCTTGTCAATTCTTTTCGGGCTGGCTTCTCACAGACCTGGCCCCCATTGGGAGAGCCACTTCTTCTTCTTCTTTTCGTGGGCTGGCCTTTCCCAAGCCCACAATGGGGGATAGTTCTCCGGCAGACAGTCTGTCGGGTTTGAGGCTCCTCACTCTAGCTACTGAGTGGTCCATCCTCCACCCGTTCTAACGTGGCATTTGCAGGCCCCTCCGTCATTGTGGCCCCTTCGACCCTTTTGTCAATTCTTTTCGGGCTGGCTTTTCACAGCCCTTGCCCCATTGGGAGAGCCACTTTTTGTGCTTTTTGTTCTTCGTACTTCCCCTGGCCCCTTCTCGTCCTTTGTTCATTCTTTTCTGGGCTGGCTTTTTCCAGCCCCTATCCTCAATGGGCGAGCCCTTCTCTCACTTTCCCAGCCCCTACCCTCTTCGGGAGAGCCAGAAAACCACAAGAAGAAAAGCCTCTTCCAGTGGAGGGCTATAGCTCTTTGCCAACTAAACGGCACGGCGCCCCAACGGGAGTAGTCGTCCCGTCGCTGCAGCAGACGGCCGTGGGCGGGCGCGCCAGCGACTGTCCTCGAAGAAAAGCGTCGGGAGAAGCGCCCGCGGTCAACGGCGTCAGTCAACGACGTACCAACCCCCCCGGTCCGGTCGGACCACAACCGGTCCAGAGGGACCGGCTTTTGCGGGCTCGCGACCGGCACCGGTCGCGCGCCGGCGGAACGGTCACGCCCTGCAACGGTCGGCGCGGCGAGGAGGGAGGGAGGAGGGAGGTGGGGGCCGCCCGCTCCCCCTGGACCGGGCTTCCCCCCCCCCCCTCCTCCCCGGCCCGGCCCGGCCAGCCACCCAGCCAGTACATGTCAAGCTTCCAGAAGTGGCCAAGACTTGTGACAGCCCAGTGGGGGAAGGACGGACAGCAGGGGGCGTCAGGAGCTAGCTCAGGGCCAGGATCACGGCGAGAGTGCCGCCGTCGCCACCGCCGCGGCCGCCGCCGCTGCGGCCGCTGTTGCTGTTGCTGCCAGCTGCCTGCTGCTGCCCAATCAAGGAGTCCCTGCTCTTCATATCAGCAGCAGCATTCTTTTTTTTAAGTCTCCGGCTCCTTGCTGCGGGCCTCCGGCAGTGCGGCGAGCAGCACAATGGCGGAGGGCCGTGTCGGGCTCGGCCGAGCCAGCCAAGGGCCGGCAGCCTCAGCCGGCTGCCCACTAGCTGCTGCTGGCACTTGTGGGCGCGCCGCTGTGGAGCTGGCCGAGACGGCCCTTCGGCTCCGGTGCCCAGGAGTCGCAGCTCGCTGGAGCTGCAGGTGGGTGAGGCGTCCCCTCCTCTGCACAACAACTTATCATTCTCGTCAGACGACACCTCAACAAGCGAAGCGATCCTCCTCGTCAATTGAATTACTATATGGTGCTAACTTGTCCACTAAGATTTAACCATAGCAGGAGCAGAATGATGGCAAGTGGATCAGCTCGGCGCTGGGCCGTGCTTGCGCTCCTGGTAGCGGCCGCGCACACAGCCAGCGCTCAGTTCGACTACGCCGACGCTCTGCAGGTATGACCAGCCAGCCACCGTCCACCTCCTTGATGCCGGTACCACGAGGGTGCGCCATTGATGCAATGCTTTCGGCACTCCTGCGCTGTCACCAGCAATGTGAGCTAATGTGATTGAGTACGCAAGGTTTGCTAACATATAGTTACGGAGTTATTGTCCTGCAGAAGAGCATACTCTTCCTGGAGGCACAACGGTCGGGCCCACTCCCAGGCCCGAGCTCGCCCCGTCCGCAGCGCATGGGCTGGCGAGGAGACAGCGCGCTTACCGACGGCTTTGCTCCTCCTGGCATGGTATGCGCCAATGACTAGTAGCCTGTACAAGCTTTTCGAGATGATCTAGCAAAGTCTGCATTTTGAGGCTTTGCCAGCAATGCAAACACTCCATGCAGCTGCATGGGGATATTGTTTTATCACAGCGTCAAGGAAGAGAGACAAGTGACCAGCGTTGCTTAAACCCGCCCTGTGATAGCAAGTTTTGGTCTGTCTTGTTGTCGCCGCCCTTTTGAGGCTACTTGAAGTCAGTTGCTGAGGCTTTCATTGTACTTGTGCCCCATTGTGAAGCTCGATCTCGTCGGCGGTTACTACGACTCAGGTGACAATGTCAAATTCAACTTCCCCATGGCTTTCTCCATAACGACACTTGCCTACAATGTCATCGAGTACAGAGCACAGCTCCAACAAGCAGGGCAACTAGATGTAAGCATTTTGGCAGCCCTCCATTGTTTGTTGTGATAGTCGTTTGCAATTTGTAAGTTGACTGATGTCGACCAGGTCTATCCATCAATGCACCATACCTCCTTTCAGATGATTAGCTGTGTAAATAGGGGTCAATGTTGCAGCCGCTACAGGGCTACAATGGCATACCTGACTACTAGATTCCATGTAACAGTATGCGCTTGATGCCATCCGGTGGGGCACTGACTACCTCCTCAAGTGCCACTCAGCACCCACAACACTGTGGGGGGAGGTACATCCCCGCTTTCCACCAGGCTACACTTCAAGACCTCGGGCTGCTCTGAATGTGCTAATTCAGAACTTCGTTTTTGACTCTCTGCCACGCCATACCTGATGTCCATGTTAATCGCGTCAAGGAAGTCTAAACTTCACTAGCGCTGCACCTGGTGCAGGTTGGTGAAGGACAGAGCGATCACAGCTGCTGGGCTCGACCAGAGCAGATGAAGACCCCTAGGACTCCGTACCAGATCAACCAAACAAGCCCTGGCACAGAGCTTGCGGCAGAGACAGCTGCAGCAATGGCCGCTGCCTCTATAGCTTTCCAGTCTTCGGATCCGACCTATGCGACCACCTTATCAGCCCACGCTCAGCAGGTAAGTTGCTTAGCTGGGTTGTTGCCTTTTGCCTATTGCCGGGATCGGCAACGGACTATGGCTGATCCTGGAAGGCCATCTTCAAAATCGCAGCAGAGACTGATGGACCTCTTGCAGGGGTGCCAAAACTAGTGTACTAATGAGTGTACTAATGACTATGCTTGGCTGGGAGCAGCTCTTCACCTTCGGTGATTCCTTCCGCGGAGACTATGCACAGTCCATCAGTGTTGTCTCTGGCTTTTACAATTCATTTTCAGGATATAAGGTATGTGTATGCTCGCGCTCATGTTTCCAGGATGTCAAATTTTCACCATTGTTGAGGCAGTGATTGACGCATAGTGCAAGCATGGGTGACAACTTAGCTTCGCAGCACACACACGCTCTCTGCTAGCTTGTCCTTTGACCAGGATGAGCTACTGTGGGCCGCTGCTTGGCTGTGGTGGGCGACCGGCAAGGACACATACCTACAGTACTGCGTGGACAATGCCGCCAGCTTTGGTGGTACCACAATGAGCAAAGTGGAGTTTTCTTGGGATGACAAAATGGCCGGTGCTCAGATCCTCCTCACCAAGGTCGTCTGCAGCACCAAAAATAATAGCTAAAGCTTCAACGCTGTGCAGCAAGTGTATGGCCCAGATCGGCTAGGTGCTATGGAGGGTGCTGTCAATCAATCTGATCAGTCTCACCAGACCAGATTTTGCCCTGGACTGGTGGCTGCAGATATTGCTACAGAACAAGGCTGCTCCAGCATTTCAGAGCACTTTAGCCACGTACAGGCTGCGTGCCGAGGACTTCGTTTGCGCAGTCATGCAGGCTGCTACAACTGGGCAGCAAGTTCAACGCACGCCTGGTAACCCTCAAACAGACGTTGTTGTGGTCAGCTGTGCTGTTTATAATGAGCTGCGCTGCAGAGAAGGGTAGCTTGTTGTGACTATGTGCAGCTCAGTCCTGCCACTACAAATATTTGTCCATGGACAAGGGCACGTTGTGTGCCGGCTGTGTGCCGGCCTTAGACTCTTTATGTGCATGAGATATTCTCATCTTTTGACATTTCTCTGGCAATGGCTGCTGCAGCGGGGCTGATCTATGTTCGGGAGTGGAGCAACTTGCAGTATGCCGGCTCAGCCACAATGCTCATCACAATCTATGCCGACTACCTGGCAGCTGCTGGTCAAAGCCTGACATGTGGTACCCGAAGCTTTTCACCGGGTCAGATTCTTGCTTTTGCAAAGACGCAGGTGACCATCCTCTCCATGTGCATCTTCTCCATCTGCATCTTCAAGACATGCCTTGACAGAATGCTGGTGCCCAAGGCTACTGCTCCATCCATGATGATTAAAGCGTGCGTGTCTTTATCATCAGGTGGATTACGTCCTTGGAAACAACCCGCTCAAGCTTAGCTACATGGTTGGATTCAGCTCCAACTACCCCACCATGGTCCACCACCGCGGTGCCTCGACCGTGAGCATATTCCAGGACCCCGAGGAGTTCTCCTGCAACGACGGCTTCAACAAGTTCTACTACAGCAAGGCAAATATCTATATCTGCTTGCAGACCTCCATCGTGACCTATACATACCACAGACTTGCACTGCGTGGAAGTCAAGTGCACTATTTCAGGACCATCAAGACAGATTCTGATGGTGCTCATTTTCGCATGCAGGGCCCAAATCCGAACGTACTTATTGGATCCATCATTGGGGGCCCAGACGCAAAGGACGGGTTTGTGCAGAGCCGCCAGAATTTCATGCAGTGCGAGCCGTCAACGTACCTCAACACGGTGATCGTGGGCCCGCTGGCCAAGATCAACGACGGCGCAGTGCCGTCGTCGCCGGCCAACTTCACGCTACCCAGTACGATACAGCCCGCCAACCCCCCACCGCCGCCGCCATCGCCGCCGCCTTCGCCTCCACCGGGCTCCGGTCCACTGCCGCCGCCATCGCCGCCGTTGCCTCCGCCTCCGCCTCCATCACCGTCCCCGCCGCCATTCTCCCCGCCGCCACCATTCCCGCCGTGCAGCCCACCTTCTCCACCTGACCTCTCTGCGTCCTCCCCGCCGCTGCCGCCACCGCTGACACAGCTGTCACCACCACTGCTCCTGCCGCCACCTCCTCCACCGCCACGGCCTCCTCCGCCACCTCCGCCGCTGCCCATTGCTGGAACTTCACAGCCGCCACCACCTCCGAGCTCACCATACATTAAGACTACGCTCCAACCACCACCACCCCCGCCGCCAGCCCCACTTGTCACACGCCCACCACCACCTCCGCCACCTTTGCCGTCACCATCACCGCCACCGCCGACGCCGTCCACGCCGCCGCCGCCACCGCCGCCGCCACCTTCACTATCCCCAATGCAGTTGCATCCCCCGCCACCACCGGAACTGCAGACCTCTCCTCCTCCTCTGCTGCCACCTCCATCATCAGCCTCAGCAACTCCACCTGGTGCGCTCCTTGTGACCATCGTGGTCCCATGGGGACGCTGTGACTCTGCCAACTGCTTTCTTTTCCACATGCCATGGCACTGCTACCTCTGACTTACATGCCTTGCCAAAATCCAAATTGGTGCTACCGAAATGCTGAGCAGCTGAACGAATTCTTGCAGGGTGCCGTTATATACTATGTTATCATTACGAAATCATCTATTAGTATCTGCCAGGACCGAAGCAAGCTGCAGACGGGTTGCCGTCTAACGTCGTAACGACAAGCTTGTGGCAACGTCGTATGCAGTTGGCAAGAAGGCGCACAACTGCAAGAACCCGGCGCACTGCCCGTCGCTGCGCAGCCCGCCGAAGAAGGGCGGCCACCACCCGCCTGGCGTGGGCCACCGCGTGGGCCACCACCCGCCGGGCGTCGGCCATCACCACCGGCGCCTCCTGGCAGGGCCGCCGGTAGCGGCGTCACCAGTTAGACAAGAGCCATTGCCATGGCGGCCGCTGGTCACTCGAGAGGAGATGGCACGACTGCCCCGAGTTGTCGTCCCAGCGGAGGTGGCGGCGGCGAGGGCGGCCATGGAGGAGGAGGAGCAGCCCAAGACGGCGAAGAAGCAGCAGAATCTGCTGGTGCTCCCCTGTGCAGCGCCGCCGCCGCCGTCGCCGCCGCCGCCCGTCCCCGTGCCCCCTGGCGCCCCGCCTGCCCCCGGCTCGCCTGGTAAGCGCATGAAGCCAACCCCAAGACAAAGCTAACCCAAGCGGCCATGGAGCCATGGGGTCTGTGCTGCTGGAAGGCCAGAGCCTGACGTCCTCTGGCTGTGTGCTGTGCAGCGGCGGGCCTCGGTGAGACGGGCAATGCCCAGGTGAGCGTCCTGACGACCACTTCTGGCAGCTGGGGCGCCTCCGATGGCGGCACCTTTACCAACTACGAGGTGACCGTCACGAACTTGGGTGCGCAGCCGATCACGTCGATCGGCATCACTTGCACTGGCTTCAGCCCCACAGGGTCTTGGGGGATCACACAGGCTGGCACAATATGTATGTTGCCTAGCTACGTCTTCCCACTTGCGCCGGGGACAAAGTTCAGCTTTGGCTACATCCAGGAGAACACGCCCGCGCTTTTCCAGGTCTCAAGTGTCGGGCTTTAAGAGGCATCAAGCAAAGCTGGTTCTAGAATCACATGGCAGACAGTGATTGAAATGAATCACGCCTTAAGTCAGTGTCATTTGTAGTTCGTCGTAGGGCCACCCAAGCTTTGCGTCCGAAGCCGCTGCTATAGCTCCTGCACCACCTCGGTGTCTTACACTATGGCCGGCTTGCCTGACCATGGAACGCCAAGCGCTTGCCCACATAGCCGGCTGCACGGATCCCAATGTTAGACTTTACTTTAGGACATTTATCCTTACAAGAGTTGCTTAAACAGCTGGTAGGTGGTTGATTGGCCTGAGTCAATTAACCACCTATTTCTGTATTATATCCTACCTGTCTTTCCAAACTTTGACAAATTCTGTTTAGTAATTGCTCTGAAGGGCTCACTGTGGTGCTAGTGCTCTCTGCCATCAACTTACGCACGTGTATCCTCCTTAAGCTAGCAACATCTGATTGATCATCTAGCTGGCAAGCATTACCCCTAAGTGGTCGCAAAGAAAAGATGAAAGTACCAATCAGTCAAGAGTAGGCAACGTAAATAACAATCTATTCAAAGCAACGAATAAAAGAAGTGCTCCTAAGTAACGCAAGGTTTCGTGGCCATTAGCAGAGCAACTGAGACTACCTACATTTGGACCAGTCAAAGAAGGTGGACTAGCTAGTCGGACTTGGCAGACACCTCTGCAGCTGCTGTGATCGCATTCTTTGCCCTTCGACCGGCGTACTGCTGCCGGTGGAAGCGCACAAAGAGGAGGAGCAGCGTGAAGTTGAAGGCAACATTGAAGAGCCAGCTGTAGAAGCCGGAGCAGCCTTCGCGCTGGGTCACGTGGAGGTATAGGAAGGGTATGGAGACAGCAAAGCTGAAGACAAACTGCACAATCTGGAGGTTGGTGACGAGCTTGCGCCAGGGCGGGGGCCGACCAAGGCAGTGAAGGAAGTAGTAGAAGTACATGACGACGTGAATGCCCGTGTTGGTCAGGAGCGCAATCGTCTGCCACAGAGCGAACATGAGAGCACGGCTTAGGTGATGCTTCCATTTGGAGCTCGCCATGGCAGACAGGAAACAACAGCCTGCACCTCTTGACCCCCTGAATTCACTTTCCTATGTCCCATGTTACCACCAGATATTGGTGTTGCTGTGCTGTTCTCCTGCCGCTCTATGGAGCCTCTGTTACCTTCCATGCAAAGGCCCCTAGCCTGTGTAGCCCTTGAGCTGCAGCCTAGACACATGCATTGCCAACAGCCTGCTAGGAATGGCCAGAACGGGACGCTCGAACAGCTGCATCAATGGATGGCAGACGGGAAGGATGGTGGGCTGCGCAGCCGGTGTTAGTGCAGAGACGGAGTGGCACCTGCAGTGACTGCTGGTCGTCGAGCCAGAGGTAGCACATGACGAGGACGAGGGCGTGGTGGTAGACGTGGAGGAGCGTGAGGGGCTTGGCGCGGAGGAGGAGGAGGGCGGTGTCCAGGAGCTCGTAGTACTTGCTCAGGTAGTAGGCGTACGACCAGAAGTATATGCGGCCGACCGGGCGCGTGCGCGGCGGCAGGCAGAAGAGCCAGGCGTGGCGCTTAAAGGCGTCGTCGCCGGCGCCCCACATCCACGCCGTCTCGGACGCCTCGGCGGCGGCGGCGGCGGCGGCGCCGGCGAACATGGCGGCGGAGGCGAGGCAGAGCGCGAGGTTGTGAAGCGCGGGCAGCGGGCCCAGCGCCACTGGCCGGCCGCCGCGG
>WELB01000042.1:657996-674116 GCA_009602725.1 Spirogloea muscicola
GCTCCTGTGGCGCGCGCGAGCTTGGGGGCCCGCCATGGCGGCCTCGTCGTGCCCGGCGCCCCGCCTGGCTCCCCCGGCGCGGCCGCGCGCCGCTCCCGGCGACCAACAGCTCCCGAGGTGCGCTGTGGCGCTCGAGAGTGGCTGCCGCGCAGCTTTGCGCCACTCTGCCTGATAGCGGCCCGAACTGAGGCGAGCGCCAAGTGCTCGTGTCAACCGCAGGGCAGCAGCTGCGCGCGCGAGCCCCGCCGCGGCGAGCCGGCGCTCGGCCGCCATCGCCGCGGCAGAGCTCGGAGCTAGGCACGCTGCCGATGCCAAGGCCAGGGCCTCCTTCTGCCCCAGCCCCGCGACGAGGCTTGCGACGCGGCTGCAGAGAGGCTCCTCGTGTTCCGCGGACAAGGAGAGCAGGTGTGCTCTCGCCCCATTGCTCGCTCGTAGCTTGCTCGCCTAACTTCTAGCACTGCTGGCCTTGAAGAGCTATGGCGCCCCAGTGCAAGGAGTCGCCCTTTGGCAGCTTCGTTGTACAGCTCTGGCGCTTGCCATGTTGCTAAGATTGGTGGAGAATTTCGGTTAGCAGGTTGGCGGACGTCGAGGTCGTCAACCACCGGGAGGTGGACGATGGTGGCGCCGCCAGGGAGACTGTGGACGCCGACTCCATCCTCGAGGAGGAGGCAGGAGGTGAAGGAGGCGGCGGCCGTCAAGTCGACGCCATCACGGAGTTCGAGGAGCAGACGCGGGCGGTGGGGCGGAAGCTCGACGAGATGATGGAGACCGCGCAGGCGGACGGCGACGCCGACGCCATCCGAGTGGTCCAAGAGCTGCGGTAAGGCTCGAGCTCGGCGTTCGGCGACCTGGGTTCGAGTGGGCTTGCATGCACAGCGCAGACCCTTCCGCCGTACTAATGGTATCCTGTAGAAGACCTTTTGCTTTGTGTAATAGTTACCATTTAGCAGAGTCCTGTGTTTTCAGTAAACATCTCATCCACCACCCGAGAAGGGCTACCAGAAGCGTCTCAAGCGACTGGAAGGGCCTGCAAGGGCGTCTGAGATCACTCATTCTTAGCCACGGCTTGGTGCAGCAAAGCGTGGAATCCAGATGAGATGATGGAAGCGCTGCAGGAGGCGCGGCAGCTGCGCGCCGAGCTGGAGGAGCTGTATGATGAGGTGATGGACGTATACGACGCGGGCGACGAGGACGATGCGCGGCAGCTGGTGGAGGCCAACCTGGCGGCGCTGGAGGAGCAGCTGGCGGAAGGCGTGGAGGGCGTGGAGCAGGCGGCCATGCTCATGGTCCTCACGCGCCTCCGCATGGGCATGGGCGATGTCGAGGAAGTGGAGCCCCTGCTGGAGCGGGTCAGTCGTTCGTCAGCTTTACTGCTAAATTAACTCAATCGAATATCCGTTATGTGGAAGATGAGCAGAGGCTCCGTTGTTGGTATGTAGTTGGTGGCCAACACGACTTATCTTGGCCGCCATGCCAGACCAGGGAGCTGGTCGAGAAGGTGGAGAAAGCGGAGCCTCTGCTGGACGACGTGCTGGACCACTTGGGCGACATGTACACAGAGACTGGCAGGCTGCAGGAGGCAGTGCGCTTCTACGAGCGCAGCCTGGCGGTACAGGAGGAGCTTCATGGTAGCTGCATGGCACAATGGCCTAATCCCATTAGTGGCTACATTGTCAATATAGGCTGGAAGTCAGATACTTCAGTCCTGGTCTTCATGGCCCTTCGATCAAGTGAATGTGGACCTCCATAGATTCTTAGCAGATCAATGGAGCAGCCTCTTGTGCTCCGCATGTCAGAGTAGGTGTTTCGTCCATGTGCCCATTAAGCATTCAATAATTCAACTATTGCAGGTTCTTCAGAGGACCCTGAGCTCTCACACACGATGGTGAGCCTCGCCAACACGTACAACGCGATGAACGACCACAAGAAGGCGCTTGCACTGTACAAGCGCGCAGTCGAGATCACTGAGAACGCGCTTGGGCCTGACACGGATGCGCTCGGAGTGCTGCTTTCGCACATGGGCCATGCTTTACTTGCTGAAGAACGAGCTCAGGAGGCCGAGCTGGTCTTCCTTCGGTCAGTGGCATGGTCTCTTGCCTGATAATCTGCTCTCTGTCAGCAGGCTGGCAAGTCCATGAATGCGTAACAAGAATTCTGATGGCCCTGACCCACTCACCGTGTTTGCAAAAAGGGCATTGAGGATCATTGAGAAGGCACGAGGAGAAGCCGACACTGCTGCCGGGATTGCGTGGTGCGGCGTTGGTCGTGCCAAGGGTGCTCTTGGTGTGTCTTTCTATTTTGATTCCCTGATCTAGCACATTGTTAAAGACCTGGCACTATCGCTGCCATACATACAACAGCACAGGCAGAAGCAGACAGCTGACTGTGAACTCTGATGCGTTGATCGCACGATCAGATATATCCAAGATACAATGCATTTGTACTGTATGCCAAGTTGTGAACACGCTTGGAGGTAGCAGCTTCATTGTTGCCTTGGGCTGGTGAAGGGGACTGTCTGGCCTGACCTTTGCCGATCTCTTAATCTAATATTTGTTCTCAATCTTATGGTGTCAGGGAATTACTTGGAGGCCATTGAGACGATGAGGAAAGGCCTTGGCATAATCGAGAAAAGTGAGGAGATGTATCCTGAGGACCCTGCCATGGTTGCGGCACGTTGTGATTTGGCAGAGCTCCTTCAGGTGGTGGGCAGGTATGCCCCACCGTGCTCTTCTTTACTGATCTGATCTGGTGCATTCCTTTACTAGTGAAGCTTGCAGGCAGTAGCAAGTGGTACTTTAAGTAAGCAGTGCTCAACTTGATAGCCTGATCAGCAGATTCCGAGCAGAAGGATGCGTTCTCATGAACAGTCAAATAGCACCTGCTTTGCCTCATATCAGAATCTCTTCATGATTCTGTCTTCTCCTGCAGCTTGGATGAGGCCATTGAGATATGGCAGGAGAATCTGCTCACAAAGGAGAGCGAGGTCGGGCCCAACGACCCCGAGCTGGTCATGCACCTGCAGAGCCTGGCCACGTGCTACATGGCTGCCAAGAAGCTCGAAAAGGCGGAGCCCATCATCCGCCGTGCTGTGCACATCATCAGGGAGAGCTTGGGCACCGAGTCGGTGCAGCTCTCAGTGCCCTTGGAGTATCTCTCCACCACTCTCCACAACTTGGGGAGGACACGGGAAGCTGAGGCGTATGCGAGGGAGGCCCTTGGCCTTAGGGAACGTGCTCACTCGGGCACGGATCTTTTTGTGGGTCAGTGCACACAACTTGCAGAAGCCCTTGGCTCCCTCTCCTCACTTGCAAGTGGCCTTACATCACAGTGTGCATTGCGCCCATGGCAGCTATTGCTCTGCCGCTATCTCGATGCATTGAGAGGCAAGCATAGGTATCTCACTGCTTCTTGTTTGTCTCAGCACGGCCTCACATAGTCGATTGTTTTGGTATGCCGGCTGGCGTACATCTGCCAGGTGAGGCTTGCAACAACCTGGCGGTCATTCTGCACGACCAGAAGAAGGAGGCCGAAGCCGAGGAGCTTCTCTGGCGGGGCTTGACGGCGAGGGAGAAAGCGTACGGGCCAGAAGGTCGCGAGCTCATCGACGTCCTACAGCTGCTGGTTGTGGTCCTCCACAACCAAAGCAAGGCCGGCGACATCCCACCCCTCGTCAGGCGACTGAAGAGCCTCAAGGAGCTGCATGGCGAACCCAAGGGTCCTCCACAGTCTTAAGAGTACGGGGATCCTTCTATGCTTTTGTGCTTGGCAGGGAAGCTTCGTGGAAGCTTGTGTGCTGTTTAATGCTCTCGCAGATCATTCGCAGTGCCGTGAGTCGGCCATTGCATGCAGTTGTGGCATTTAAGAATGCGGTACATACAGGGGCAAAAGCGTGTGTAAGTGTTGGAGGGCCTGAGTGGGCAAGTACTGTGGCAAGCACAGCTACAACTGCATGAAGCAAGCGGTGTGGGCAGGCTGAGAGGCTTTCGGCCATCAAGAAGTCGCTACTAGTCTGGGATGACTAGCTGTGGCGCGCTGCCTACTTTGAAACTTCCGAGGCTGTATGTCGTTGCAGAAATGCGTCGCACGCTGGACATCAAATACCGACCGCACGGCAAGGCAAGGCACAAGCTTGCCCCTTGCGTGTCTTGACTTTCCTGAATGGAAAGCAGCAAATGTCATAGTGCATGAATGCACATTGCCAGATGATCACTGAGCAGAACGGGCTGTCACTCCTGCTTGAACGAAACTTGGGTGGACTTAATGGAGGGCGTACGCCAACTGCCTAAGGCATGTTTGAGTAGGGCTCATGTCTATTCAAGAATTGAGTATGTTGTGACTCAGAAGGGACAGATGGGCAATGTGCCTGTAACTGAATGGGATGAGCAAGCAACATGGGTGGGTGGAATGGAGGTGGGAATGGGGGAGAAGCCAACTACTTACTGGAAGCGAACGGCTTTCCCCATAAGTAATCCATGTGCCAGTTGCCATGGTGTAAAACAAATAATAATCGATAAAGTAATGAAATAGTCATGCAGAGCAGTAGTGTCTTACTTGGACAGAAGAATATCGCTGAGCAGTAGTGTCCTCTGCAGATCCTTTTTGCTTGAGCCACTCTTGCCACACCTTCCTCCATCCCCTCTCTGCCAGAGGCTCCAGATGCCAGCAGGAGGGTCCAAGATTGCCAAGGTGACAAATGAAGATGGCCAATTGCCGCGGCCAAGGGCTACTAGTGCCTAACACATCGGGGTTACACCTGATGAGACAGAGCAGAACCCTCACAGCGATCAGCACAGCGCAAAGCTTCCCTGAAGAGACACTCTATCCACGCAGTAATGATCGTTGTGGAGCCATACAACGTGCATGACATCAACCCACCGCACCTACGTACTGCACTACACGTACTGCACGTACTACTGCATAAGTAGGACAAGCTCAGCACGAAATGGTGGCTTGAGCTACAACGAGGGCTGGCTGAACCTGAAGATGCACAAGGGTGAGCCGGACGTAGCCACCAATGTAATAGCCTGGCGGCCGCACTGTTGGCCCGCTCAGCAGCAACAGTGCCTGACACTGGCCTGCCTGGCTGGTGTGCGAGTCCTCGCAGCCTGCTGCGGTCTGGCACAAGGAGCAGCTTGGGTGGGGCTCAAGACCGTCCAAGCAGTCATAGCGTTGAGCCTCTGAGGCGGTGAGCAGCGCAGCTGCCACCTCGACCTCCTCGCGTGCCACTGTCACTGTAAGCTTGTGTGCAGGTGCCAGGCCCGTGAGCAGGTCCAGGAGCTCGAGGGAGCGCACGGCCTGCACTACGTGACACACACCATCGGGCCAAGCAAGGCGCCGCCGGATAACCCCCTGCACGCAGGCAGGCGCTGAATGCCATGCCTTAGCTAACGGCCAGACATGGTAGGCCTTCTGATGAGAGCAACCTCGCTGACATCTACTACTACTGACTCCTGCTACTCCAGTGGCAGCTAGTCGCACCAGGAGGGGCTCCACAAGCTCGGCCTCGTAGACGAGGTCGCTGCCAATGATGACGTCGTAGACATCCTCTGGCACCAGGCGTGGGCAACCACCATAAGTGTCCGTCCCCGCCTGCCATATACACTCCCTGTCAGATTGAAGATCTCCGCTAGGAGACCGCTACAAAAAGATTACTGGAACTTAAAAGTAGGCTTAATCTACTAGGCTTCATGACAGGGTAATTCAACGTCCTCACTACGTTATGCAAAAAGTCATGATCCAAGCCAAAGCTTCATCAATCACTTCCAATTTCTTGTTGTATTCCCTTAGTAACTCTGCTCGAGAGAAAGATAAGGGCCTTGTAGCTCTGCCATGGAAGCAGGGGGCTGATCAGATGGGCGCACCAGTGCTGCATGCAGTGGAGTGGCATCGTGCCCTAGGCTGGTGCTCGTGTTGTCCTCAACCCACTCCAGGAATCGCACCTTGACGCAGCTGCTGGCAAAAAGGTGGCCGTCACCGCCACCGCCCCTGTTCCCAGTAACACCATGTCTCGCTGCCGGTGCTTCGACTGGGCCCCATGACCAAGACCATTCATCTGCGCAAGAAGCAGTCGGCCCCTTGGCATTGCTTCTGGCACCAAAGTGCGTGCTGGCTGGGAGGAGGTGCACTGCAGCAGCCAGGTTGTCCAGGATGGCGGGGACGCAGTCTGTCAGTGCCACCTCGACGGCGCCCAGCTGGGCGGCCAGCAGCCCGCAGAGGCCGCAGCCGGCACCGAGCTCCAGCACGCGGCGCCCGCGCACCGCTTCTGGCGCCGCCCGCAGCTGGGCTGCCAGCAGCAGCGCAGCACCCCAGACCTTCCATCCCAGGCCTGCGTCATGGTAAGGCATCTCCAGGACCTGCGGCATCGGCAGCGGCAACATGGTAGATGCGGACGCGTCAGCGGCCGTGCTCTGGCGGTCACACTTGCCTAAGTACAAAATCTCCACCACTGTGACCCTGGTCCTTAACCCAAGACAATTGTTCAAGCCATAAGCCCTGGAGACTGTGAACTGGGCCGGTGCTCAGAGCTAAGAATGACATAACCCTGCTGAGCTCCTCTGGCTGAGGTAGAGCGCTCAGCATGGCGTCTCACCGTCACTGCCACTCCGTCGAACTCGAACAACTTGGTCGCGGCAGCCGTTGCCGCCGTGGTGCCGGCGCAGGCGGCGACGAGCGCCGCCAGCGCGTCGAGCAGGCGGCCGTCGTCCTCCGACGGGCCCAGCAGCCGTACCGCGAGCTCGACGGCGCCACGCGCCTGGATGGAGGCTGCCGCTGCGGCGCTGGCAATGGCCGCCGCCGCCAGCGCCTCAACGGCCACCACCACGTCAATGGCAGTTGGGTATGGCAGTCGTGGGTTCAGACGGGCCATTGTGGCGTAGTCTGCCAGGAGCTGGAGCTCGGCGTCGACCCCTCCTCGGCGCGCCTGGAGCTGCGCAGCAGGAGGTGGGGTATTGGACAAGGCCGCCTTCGGGCAAGTGCTTACAGTCAAGCACCGCCTTGGGACTTAGACTGTATCTCACTGCGGACCAAGGGAATCTAACCCATATCCTTTGCTTGGAAAACAGACAGTTTGCCTTTAATCTATGCCCGCAAATGAGGTAGTGATCAGGGGCCTTAACGAAGGCCCCCCAAAGCCACAGGCACAGCAGCAAGTGCAGCAAGCCCGGGCATCGGAGACGGGCTTCGAGGCTCTGCGGATATTCTGCAATCACGTCAGGAGCCAACGACCTGGAACGCAGTTAGCTGGCCAAAGGGCAACGAGGCTCACGAGCGCCAGCGGTGGACGCATGCCGGGCATGACGCAGGCCTCGACGAGAAGCAGCGTGGCGAGGAGTCCGGGGAATCGATCATGGGTGGGGCGCCGCCGGGGGCCCAAGGGCCCCCGGCGGCGCGACGGCGCCACCGGGGGCGGAGGGTTGACAAAGAAGCGGCTGCCGCAAATCGACAAAGGGTCCGAGGCGGCTGAGCGCCGCCAGATCCGACGCCAGCGTGGCCGCGATCACCATCACGCGGCGCAGCCTGCGGCCCTCCGCCATGGATGCCCTCGCAACGCCGCACCGGCAGGCTGCCAAGGCGAGGCGCGTTCCCTGAGGTCCCGCTGCGCGTCGCGGCGGCCCTCTGTCTATGCCTCGGGCGCTGCCTCTCTGCGTCCGCCGCGCCCGACTCGTGGGCGAGCCTCCAGCGGCCTGCTCTGGGAGTCGGGGCTTGGGGTTTAGGAGAGGTGAGCTCTTCCAAAAGGGGGCGGGGGGATGTGGACAAAGCCAGCCCTGGGAGGAATGAACAAGGTCCAAAGAAGAAGCTCGCCCAACTTAAGGTGGCTGGGAAAAGCCAGCCCAAAAAGCCTTGGACATGGTCAAAGGGCCAAAAGGCGCCAAAACCACACACCTATTGTAAGACACTACAGCAAATTGGGAGAGTGAGGCTTTTTCCAGTAGAAGGGCGATGGCTCCGGCCAGCCCTGGAAAAGAATGGAATGGGAGCTTAGGAGTACGCTTCCTCAGGAACTCCGATGTAGCATTTAGCAGCCGCAAGTTGGAGTATCCTGTAGCTGGGGGTTTGGGTTTAGGAGTAAGAGAAAGGTGCAGTCTGCAGGGCGCCGACGTTGAAGGGGGCGCTTCACGGCACGCTAACGGTGTGCGTTACTGGCGGGCTCCCGTCACTACCACGTGGCGGCCGATCATGCGCGCCAAGTTGCCGCCATCCACGTGGCGTGCAGCCGCCCGGAGACCAAAGAATCAACGTGGGCGCCTGACCGGAAGATGCCAGCCTCCGGCCCCCGTGCGTCCCAGGGAGCCGGCGCGGCCGACCACCGACTGGCCGCCACGTGGAACGTCAGCTGAATCGCCCCCCCCGTCTCCCCAACCCTCCTGGCCCGCACTGGGCTTTCACTACCGTCCGTGCGGTGGGGGACCCCGCATTTCTCCACCGATTTTTGGGGGGTTGGTCTGACGGCGCAGGGCTGCCGATCTGCACCGTCTAGCTGAAGCGGGACGGCAGCGGTGCGCGGGGCTCCGCCAATGATGGGGGCCCGGCCCTTCCATCGGTGCGTCCCCCACCGTCTCCGCCGTCTCGCGTGCCCCTCGGCGGCGCCGCTGCCGCCGCCCCGCCCGTCACCTAGGCCACCTTTGCATATAGGAGCTTCGTTTCCTTCCTCCGTACATTCCTTGTGGGTTGTCCTCTCACAGAAGAAAGTGGCATTCCCAATGGGGGCAAGGGCTGTGAAAAGCCAGCCCGAAAAGAGTTGACAAAGGTTTGAAGGGGCCAAATGACAGCCATTGCCTGAATCAAGAAGCTGTCTCTTTGGAAGAGCTCACTTCTTTGCTCTGGTTTGTGCCTGAGCAGTGTGTTGGCTTGACTAAAATTGGCCACCGTTCAATTTCATGCGCACGGCTCGCCTTTCCCCCGTTGCCAAGCAGCGCCGCCGCTAGCCTCCCAACCCCCCGGCGCAGTGCCAGCTGCTAGCCGATCCCCCGCCGCCGCCGCCGCCGCTGCCGCCGCCGCCGCCGCGCGCGGCGCTTCTCGCCGTGGCGTTGACGGCGCCGCCATGGGGCTGCAGCCGGGTCTGGCCGTGCGGTATGTCGCCGACGCGGCGCACTTCCCCTACGGCGGCAAGCCGCCCGCCGCCGTCGCGGCACGCGCCATGGCGCTCGGCCGNGCCCCGGGCCTCGGCCGCCGCCGCCGCCGCCGGCGCCGCTCCGCAGGATCGGGATGAGGAGCAGCAGCAGCCGGAGGGCGATGGCCTGGTGGCGCCGTTCGCGGCGACGGCGACGGCGCCGGCGGCGCCGCAGCAGGGCAGCATTTTCGGCATCCCGTACACAACGGTCAAGAAGGTGGTGCCGCTGGGCCTCATGTTCTTCTGCATCCTGTTCAACTACACCATCCTGCGCGACACCAAGGACGTGCTGGTGGTCACCGCGCCCGGCTCTGGCGCCGAGATCATCCCGTTCCTAAAGACCTGGGTCAACCTGCCGCTGGCCGTCGCCTTCATGGTCGTGTACTCCAAGCTGGCCAACGTGCTGTCGCGCGAGGCGCTCTTCTACACCTGCATCTTCCCCTTCATCGCCTTCTTCGGCGCCTTCGCCTTCCTCATGTACCCGCTGCAGCACGTCCTGCACCCCACCGCGCTCGCCGAGCGCCTGCTCACGCAGCTCGGGCCGCGCTTCATGGGCCCCATCTCCATCCTCCGCAACTGGACCTTCTGCCTCTTCTACGTCATGGCCGAGCTCTGGGGCTCCGTCGTCGTTTCCGTCCTCTTCTGGGGCTTTGCCAACCAGGTGCCAGTTTTTGCCCTCCTGCCAACACGCCTCCTCATTCAGGAGTTCCCATTGCGCCTGCTCAACCACAGGCATTAGTGAGGGTGTGCCCCCTCTAGCTGTCCTGCTTGAGACCTGGCCGCTTTGCCTCTTGCACACTATGTGCTTCATAGATGTATTTCCTTCTTCGTCACAGGCCTGACAAGATACTACTGAGAGACATGCATTAGCCCCTTGTGCAATCAAGTCTGTTGGTGTGTATAGGAACTGCTAGTGTGTTATTGCTCATCCGCCTACCTCTTACACTTCTCGCTGTGTACAAGCGGGTAGCTCCAGTCTCACAAGCACAATACTTATCAATTGTTTACAAGCTGCTCAAGGAAAGGCATTATAAGCGCAGTGGTTGTCAGATTTGCGCCGCAACAAACAACTTTGCCATATCCGAACTGGCCAACCCTTGCGGTCACGTGCAGCGAAATGCAGATGCACTGCAGATTGATGCTCTGCAGTGTGGCAGCGGTGGTGTAATACCTGCTTCTCTTCAAGTCTGATTCCCAGGGCGCTGCTTTTGCAGATTGTGACGGTGGACGAAGCGAAGCAGTTCTACCCGCTCTTCGGCCTGGGCGCCAATGTGGCGCTCGTCTTTTCGGGGAGGACTGTCAAGTATTTCTCTCAGCTGCGCAGCAAGCTGGGGCCTGGCGTCGACGGCTGGGCTATGTCGCTCAAGGGCATGATGTCGCTCGTTGTCGTGCTCGGCTTTGCTATTGCCGCCATATACTGGTGGGTTGTCGCCAATGTCGTCAACGACCCCAACCTGCCCAAGGTTGAGAAGAAGAAGAAGGTGAGCACTACTGCCGGCTAGCAGCAAGTTATCTATATGGCTGAATGACTTTGAAGCACCACGTATGCACTTGTTGCTGCAGTGGCAATGTTGCTAAAAGTAAGTTGGCTATACTCGAGCAGCAGGAAAGATCGCCGTCGTTGTCACTTCAGTGTAGGGGATTAGACCTGCTCTAGCTGAGCATCCTCGCTCTTTGGCCCTCTGCAGAAGGAGAAGCCAAAGATGAGCATGGGGGAGAGCTTCAAGTTCCTCCTTGGGTCACGGTATATTAGGGACCTTGCCACGATCGTAGTAGCGTATGGCATTAGCATCAACCTTGTGGAGGTTACATGGAAGGGCAAGATCAAGGCCCAGGTGCTTGCCTGCCTCCCTCTCCAGCCCTTGGCTTGGTCTTGTACACCTTGAGATGTGTTGGACACTGGAAAATACAGGTGTTCAGGAGAGGCATCAGCCTTGCACACAAGGCTGGCAAATGAGTTGAAAGTAGCTGCAATAACTAGCTCGATGTGTCGCTCGATGCGAAGGCAAGCGTAATGCATGCCTGCGACAAACAGCAAGTCCTGACAGTGGCAGCAAGTTTCCGACCCTGTTACTCAACAGCAAGCCCTCTCTGCGGTAGACAATCTGATTGAGTAAAGGCAAAGCATTAACGACCTCTCTCTGACCTGCTTCCTGCTCTCTGCATGCAGTTCCCAAATCCAAATGATTACTCCTCGTTCATGGGCGACTTCTCAACGTACACGGGCATCGTGACATTTGCAATGATGCTTCTCTCGCGTGTCATATTCCGCAAGTTCGGCTGGGGCGTGGCGGCACAGATCACGCCGTCGGTGCTGCTCGTCACAGGCGTGGCCTTCTTCTCGCTCGTGCTCTTCTCCGCGCCCCTCACGCCGTACCTGGCATCCCTGGGGCTCACGCCACTGCTGGCAGCCGTGTACGTTGGCGCCGCCCAGAATATTTTTAGCAAGAGCGCCAAGTACAGCCTGTTTGACCCGTGCAAGGAGATGGCCTATATTCCTCTTGATGAGGAAACCAAGGTGAGCTCAGCAAGGCAGCCTCAGCATGTGTTTGGGCCATCCTAAGTTTCTTGGTATCTGCCCTTGAGCAAGTCTGGCACAGACTTAATCATCTGTGGCGAACGTAAAGGTAGCCTGAATTTTATGCATCTCTGTAAGTCATAATATCAGCAAGGCGTTTGTGGATTCGGTGTTGCCCAAGCAGACCCTTATGAGATGGTGGAGGCTTGACCCTTGAGTGAGTCCTCCTAGTACTTGGTGTGGTGTCGGCTGTGGCAGAATATGATAGGAGCATATAGCACTAATCTTCAATGCTGCTGCGAGCAGGTCAAGGGCAAGGCTGCTATCGACGTGGTGTGCAATCCGCTGGGCAAGTCGGGCGGTGCGCTCATTCAGCAGTTCCTCATCTTTGGCTTTGGGTCGCTGGCCAACTCCACGCCGTACCTTGGCGTCATCCTGCTGTTCATCGTCATTGCATGGCTTGGTGCCGCCCGGTCGCTGGATAAGCAGTTCTCGCCACTCGTCCAAGAGGACCTCAAGGGCAAGTACCAGGAGGGCAAGCTGGCCTCCTCATCAAAGGCGTTCCTCGGCTCCGGCGGGAAGCCGCACAAAGAGGTGAGGAGGCTGACACATTCTCCCTTGCCATCGTTCTCTGCAAGGAGGGTCACTTGCAAGTAAAAGCGTGTGTTACAGTAGGAAGCTGAGACGTACACAACAGATGGGCTGCTCCTCGTTACCGCTTCTGACAATTTTCTGGGTGCTCATGCCAACCTTCTTGGCAGGTCAAATATCGGTTTGTGAGTGTGCTCAATGAGCAGGGCTTTGTGGAGGGCCGTTATGTGCCTATCCTCGACGGCAAGCCTGTGCTCGATGGCAAGCTGCCTGCGGAGGTCAAGAGCAGCGCTCCTGCTCCTGCTCCTGCAGCGTCCGCCAAGATTGTCAGTGAGGCTGCTGGGAATGATGATGGCGGCAACGGCGCTAGCTCCCTGACTTTGGAGCAGCCGGCTAAGGCATAAAGCTTCTCAAATTGCGCTCAAAAATGTTTTGGTTGTGCTCACTGAAGGCTGCTGGCACCTGGCCGCGGAGCAGCTGGTCGGAGCTACGTGGGCTTGGTACTTGGCAGTCAGGCGACGGTCGCCTCTGTGTCTTTGACAAGACGAGCGCTGGCCCAGCCTTGATGATACACTTTGTGAGCTTCAGTACATGATGCTGGACCCGTGATGAGAGCTGCTCGTCCCAAGGATTGTGCTGCTATTGCAATACCTGGCACTGTGTCCTCTTTGCAATGTCAAAGGATTGCTCACTGATCTTTTGCCAGCACATGGATCAGGTTTCATTCTCTTCTTGTCATGTCTGTTCCACTTATCTCATGCCGGGGGGTTCCTTCAGAGCAGATCAATGAAGTCCTTAGAATATCCTCTGCACTAATGTCAGAGCCCTAGCTTGTGGCCAGGCTTACAGGTACTGTGAATATCATTGGCACCTTAGAAATTGGCATATACGGTGCGACAAATTACTATACTAGTGATGCTTGTCATCCCTAGGGAGGACATTGCCTTGTGGTGATGATAAGTCGGTCAGTTGTGGGCGCCCAGTAAGCCTGTTCTGGAAGCCGGCTTGTGGAACAGAATCCTGGCCCTGATGCACTTGCCTGAACGCCTCAATACAAAGGGCCGGTTGCCCGCCAAGTTCGAGTATCATGGTCGCCAGGTCACTACTGCTATGATACACCTCGTAGAGGGAACACTAACCTGCTTTTGACTCGCTCCTGACTTGCTATTGGCTTGCTTACCCCCCCATTGCAACGAGCCATCAGCAAGCTCCAGTCTGCCATACCTCTTGGGAATGTTGAGCAGGGAACACTCTGAAATGCAAAGATCACATCTTGTTATGTAAGTTACTGTCTCTTTGCCAGGCAAATGAGGCTCCAGTCTGCTGTACTTCTTGGAATGTTGAGAAGGCGACACTCTTCGTTCCAAAGATCACATCTTTTACGTAACTTCATGTCTCTTTGCCAGGCAGAGGAATGGGTCATGGCGATTACTTTACTCTGACCATGTCACAACGAGGGTGCAAGACACACTAACACCAGACTTGCGAAACTGATGAAATCCAATCTGGAAGATCTCAGTGGTGCCCATTTGCCCTCTAAGTACTGCCACGAGCTTCTCAACCCATTGCTGATTGTAACACATGCATCTTGTCCAGGATCTGGGGAAGAGAATCACAAGAGGGTGCATTCAATTTTTCCAGCAGTCCACTGCACCACTCAAGACAGACACTCTGCACACTTCACCGCTTCTCCTCAGCTATTCACATGAAGAGGAGCTCTACAGGAGATTGGACATGTTCATTTACATTCACTAGTGTCTTTGCTGAAGAGTGCTGCGCCCTTGTGAAGCTTGCAAGTGTCGGCCTGCCTGTCCTTGTGCCAAGGGCAATCCAATGCATCCGGAGGTGGTGCTCGGTGGCATGCGGAGGTTCTGTTCCCAGGCTGGTCGGTGATGGAGGTAAATATACAGTGCAGCTCTTGCGTCCTCGACCTGTCGCCACCACGAGAGACCCTGGTGACGTCAGTGCCATTTCAGTAGCTCAACAGACCACAATGAAAGAAGCTAAAGTGACTTTGCCCAGTCCCCGTATCTTCACCAAAAGCATGAGATGGGGACTGCAACAGCAGAGGCATCATGATCACGGCTCAATTGTTCCGCGGGAGCCACATACGGGAGAATGCTGGCCTTGCTGTATTGTGGCTCCAAGGACCTCTGCCGCAAGGTGCCGGAGTGCCCGCGCCTGGCCCCGCTTCCTGCAGTATGGTGAGGGTATTAAGCATCAGTGTGCAATGTATAAGGCAGATGCTAATCTAAAACAAAGACGGGGATAAGATCCAGAGGCTTGTCAAGCGCACGCACAAAGGCCATCGACGAACAACGGCAAAGGAGATGACTGTGTCTGCTTTGCTAGGAAGTGATGAGGGCGGGGATGGAAAGAATGACCACCCGCGGAGAGGCTTGTATCGCTGCGTGTCGCGCGTGTCGCGCTTTGGGTGGCTCAAGAGAAGCGCCTGCGGCGTGCCGCAGCAGGAGCAACGGCCGCCAATACTTACTGCATTGCCATGGCCATACGGGCAAAAAGCCGGCGCTGGGGTCTAGTCCCGCACCTTGAGGTCATTGTGCAGCGCGTGCCCGACGAGGACGCGGCCCTTGAGGAGCCCGGCGACCTCTCTCTGAACCTCCCAAAAGTCCTTGGCCGCTAGATCCGCCACCACCGCCGCCGGCCTGGGCAATCAGAAAGACGGGCAGCATCGCTCGCCGCATACTCCTCATCTGCTCATGCAAATGCTCGCCAGAAAGCGCATGTGTCTGTGGAGGGGGGCCGACCGCCAACCAGAGTGCTTATTGAGGTGCCGCCATTGAACGCCGCTCACGGCCGTGCGGAGGTCCGTGACCAGCTCCAAAGGCCGCACGTGCTTGTCTAGTACAACATTGCCGTGGGCGTTCACCTGCGCTCCAATGGAGAGGGCGGGGGGCCAGTGAGCATCTGCCACTGGCGCTAAGATGTGGCGGCCACACGAAGCGGCTCTCCGACCAAGGCAGGCGCGAGCGCCCCACTAAGTGCATCCCGGCGCTTCACCAGGCGAGCCTAGCATAAGCCAACCACTTCCACTTGCTTAGTGCTGGCTGCCGAGGTTACCAGAAGCACTTAGGGTTAGGTCTGCTGGTCACAGGGTTTTGTGGGATTCGCATCAAGCTCTGAGAGTCGAGCATGTTGCAAGCAACCGCCCGGGCCTGTGCCGCCGACTTGGGGGGGAGGAGCACGAGGGCCTGCTCACGATAGCGACGCGGGCGAGCATGGAGCGCTTGCCGTCGCGGCCGACGCCCACCATCTCGCAGTCCATCGCCAGCAGCTTGGTGACGCTGAGCACACACCCCAGCAGAGCGCACGCCAAGGCGTGAGCAACGTTCTGGACCTCACAGTGAGCGCTGAGTAAATGGCGATAGCTGACTTCATTGAGCACTTCTCCGGTTTTTGCACAAACTACTAGACGTGGACGACAAGCATAAGTAACACTTGTGTCTTTTCATGATTGTCCAAAGAATAGTTCTGGAAACCCAACCCAATTTCATTAATCTCTTTCGAGGAGCAAAGCGTCGAGATATGCTGCCGCTGCACCGTTACAGAGCAGCCAGCCAGGGCTCTATACTCTAAACCCCAAACCCATAATCCCTAACCCATAAACCTCCAACCCTAACCCACGCACCTGGCGTCCTGGCTGCGGGGCAGGAGCCGAGCCCCGCCCGGCGAGCTCGCTGCGGCGGCCGCGGCGCTCGCCTCCTCGAGCGACTCCAAGGCCGCCGCTGGCGGCGGCGGCAGAGTGGTTCTTAAGGCTCCCATGCCCCGCCTCGGGTGCCCCCGCACGAGGGTCTGCACGAGGGGCAGCGGCGAAACCGGAGGCCGGCTCAGGCGGCGGTGGCGGCGGGGGGGGAGGCGGCGGCGGTGGCGGCGGCGGCGGC
>WELB01000042.1:674126-687253 GCA_009602725.1 Spirogloea muscicola
GGCTCCGGCGCCACCGCCGCCGCCGGCTCCTGCTGCTGGCCGTGGCGCCGCCCCGCCGGCCGTCGCATCAAATCAGCGGCGCCACCGTCTCACTTCCCGTGCTCCTCCACGCCGCAGTGATTGGCGGCGCGCACTCCGCGGCCGCCGCTGCCGCCGCCGCCGCCGCCGCCGCCGCCGCCGCCGCGTCAGCGGCAAGCCTCAGCGACAAGCTGGTATTCGGGTCCCCAGACCCTCAACGGCAGGCACCGTCAGCTTCTCGCATTGGGAGGCGACGACGGGCCCCTTCGTCGAGACGTCGCTCCAATGACACCCTCCCAATGGAACGTGACGGGAGAGCCCCTGCTGGCACCCCCGCCTTAGGTACAGTGGCCCCACTGCTTAATAGTGGCCCCATTGACTGGGATCGCCGTTCGGCGCGTCCCTTGTTCGGGGGCCGGCGGCCGCTGCCTGGACGCAGGACGCTAGATACGGCTGCAGATTTAGAAGTGGGGGCTGTGAGAAGCAGCCGGGTGCTCACAGATGGTGTTCATGATAAATAAGCGGAGCCACAGCTAGGCGAACTGGGCGATCTTAGTACCCCAGTGTCAGAAAGAAACAGCTTCTCCTATGATAAGGTGATGGCTGTGAGAGGCCAGCACACGGGAAAGTGGCTCTTCCATAGGGGGCGAGGGCTGTGAGAAGCCAGCCCGAAGAGGACCAAAGTGAATCAAAGGGAGATAGCTCTTTCAAATCAAGGCATTGGCTGTGAGAGAAGCAGCTCTCCCAAAAGGGGCGAGGGCTGTGAGAGGCCAACCCAAAAGGAATGGGCAAAGAGACAAAGAGGGGACGCGCGGTGCGCTTGACATGAAAGCGAGGCCTGGATGTCATGCATCTGCCTGAAAACACTACAAAGTTGGTCACTGTGTACAATGTACAGGCCTGCTCTGTGCAAAGGGGAGTAGAACTAGAAATTAAGTATGGTTATGTTGGCCTGATAACTAAGGCTGCTATAGTAACAATGACATTGTCTGATACATTGACTGCAAAGTCAACAATCTGCACTGATGTTAGCAGTCCAGAGTGTTGTCCAGCTCCCACTTGCTGAGTTGGGAGGAGTAACTCCGCCATTGCTGCATGCGCAGCTTTACATAGGACTCCACAAACTGGCCGCCAAGCCTCTGGACGGTTATGAAAAGCAAAGGTGTCAGTAGCTAGTTGACCTGCATTGTGATACTCTGAAGTATTATCACGACAGCCCCTTCAATCGCAGCAACTCCACACTGAAATGCATGGAGCTGCAACACAAGCGAATCAGGAGCCTTTACACTGAGGGGTGGTGCAGCATGCACATTGCACAATGACCAGGTCTACCCAAAAAGCCTGACGAAGGGGACTTACCCTTCTGAGCACTTCCGAGGAGCTCAGCTCGCGCAGGGCGTCAAGGAGGTTGTCAGGGAGGGTTTGAAGCTTCTGCATCAGCAAAAGGCCGTTTTGAGCACAAAATTTGTCCTTGACTTGCCAAAGCGTTGTCATCATTGACAACACAGAACTTAGAGGAGTTTCTATGAAGGCATAAGGCGGTCTACCATCTCAGGATGGGGAACATGACCATTCCAGTCAGCGCGGGGACCTGGATCCGATTTCTGCTCAATACCTTCCAAGCCTGCAGCTGTCGAGCATCATCGACATAAGGTGGAAAGTAAATATGCTGCAACTGCTGAGCAACCGAGCTTCTCATTGAATATGTAATTGACCGATAATGCACTGGTCTGAGGCTACAACACCAGAAGTTCTGAGGCTGCAGTGACAGGCATAAGGTCACATGTGCATTGCTCTATCAGAGTAGACACTTGCTGACCTAGAAGAGAAGCTTGGAGCAAATATGGGTTGACCGCACCATCGGCCAGTCTAAATTCAAAGCGGTCGGTGTCGGGTATACTGGTACATTGACAAAGAAATTCAGGCCAGACTTTGCAATCTTCGCTTGCAAGCTGATCACAGCTGTCCTTCTATGTGCAGGCATCCATTTCCTAGACAACCATTCAGCGACGCTGTACAATATGCATAAATGTGAGGCAATCCCGTTAAGATGGTGTACCGGAGCATGTGTGTCCGGTTGTTGCCGGTGTACGAGATGGTACAAGGTGCCCAGGAGCTTCCAGAAGCTGTTGTAGCTCCACTTGTGCGCTTGTAGCTATTCACAGTCGGGTTGGTAAATGCGCACAGAGCCTGCACAGCTCGTGGCGGCATAAGCAGCTGTGACTTGGCCAAGTCATGAGCGAAGCTCCTGCACCAGCAACACGTTTCGCCAATCTAGTGTGATTATGAGACACAAGAATCAGAAGGCGACAGGCAGCAACACCTAAGACTGCTCATTCATGGAGCCCACAAGTGCAACAAGCCCAGTGCCTCCCTCATTACCTTGAGTAAGATGTCATGAGCAGGCAAGCCGAGTAGAAGCTCAAGAACGTCCTTACCTTGGCATTTGCTAGGACACCCCCAATGAAATTGTAGGCTAGAGAAGATAGACCCTGCAAACAGTGTAGAGAGTAGTCATTGCACCGATGCAACGTAAGCCCTGATGCATGCTATGATAAGAGATATTTCATACAAGCACTCACAGTCATCAAGCCAGTTTCAAGCTCCTGAATTGCAAATAAATCGGCACCAAAATGGTCGCCTGGACCTTACCAGTTCTCCGTGCTCATCTTCAAAAACATTAGTGCCCTTATCATCCCACAAAGAAATATGGCAATGGGCCCCGTTCCCAGTCCTGTTCTCGAAGGGTTTGGGCATGAATGTGGCCTTCAAGCCTAGCAGGAAAGCATGGATAAATGCCCGCAGACTGTTAAGTGCCATTGAAACTGCATATGCCACGATCAATCAACAGCTATTACAAGAACTTACTTGACATAGAGACCAATTCGCGTTCGAATGATCTACATACGAATGGAGTCATACAAAACAGCCCAGCTTCTGAGGTACTGCATGCTACGGCGGACAAGCTCAAGCAGATCGAGTGACTTGCAGGCACATTACCGTGCTTCTCGGCTACAGACTTCATCATGAATTTGAAGAACGTGTGTCGGTCGGCTGTAACCAGGCTGTTGTCGTACTCCCAATTAAACTCAAACTGACCATTGCCATCCTGCGCATCCAGGGAGTAGATATCTGGAGTTCTTGTAGGACTAAGTGCCAGCAGTCAAATAGCATGGGGACTAACTCTTGAACTCTATACAGTCGTGCGAATTCAACTTATAGAAGTATGTCAAGCATATAGGAGTCAAGCATAGGCATAATTTTTCGCTGACATGAACCTGCACATGGTCAAAGCGACCAGGAGTCACAGCCGAATCGAGTAGTCACCTCGTGATCCATCTGATAAGGCTTCCAACCAAGCTCATTCATGTACTCACAGACCTCTGTTACAACTTCGTACTGCCTCATCAGCGCTGCCTACCACCCGAGTTGCGCGCAGATTGCATCAGCTGGCAAACAACCATCCTAAATTATCTTATTTCTGCAGCCACATGTATGCTACATGCAATGGATCCTCAGCGGATGCCTTTAGTGTTCAGTACTGTGTTGGAGTGCTGCTGCTGCTGTCATGAGTTGGATGAATTCCAGCCCTGACTATCGTCCTCTGGTGGCCATGTTTGCACCTGATCGTAGCAAGGCTTCTCAGCGACATCCTTCGTGTCCGACACTTCATTCGCTCCGTCTAGCAAGAAAAACTCACATTCCACGCCAGTCTTCATTTCAAGTCCCATGTCCTTGAGAGCAGCCACCTGTTAGAGGATTAATGTTTTAGTTTAGCAGACTATGATCTGACAGACCACAGTATCTGAGATCATAGAACATGCAGTGGCCAACCAAGTGACTAATCAGGCTCCAACTGCAACTTCAACATCAGCATGCTGCGCGAGCTGGGCAGACACACTGCAGTGATACCACTGGGCCGTATCAACAGGTTAAGAATCCGATCAACCAAGAAAAGGCAAGTTGGTATACACAGCATGTTAGTTAGCTAAGGCTCCAGGACACCCTCGTTGGCTGCACAATATAGTCTGGCAGCCTGCTGTGATGCTGTAGCCAGCTAGCCGACATCGTGTACTGTACGTTTCTGCAGCACACCTGTGCCTTGAGGACGTTCCTGGGCGCCTGGTCGACCAGCTTGTTGTCCATGACAAGGTCGGCAGCCACCCAGGCGACCTCCTTCCTCCAGGGCAGCTGGAAGACGGCGTCCGCGTCGGGCATTGCAAACTGCAGCACAGCAGTATCAACTGCTTTGGTGATTGCCACAACACAAAGGATCACCAGCATCGCCTGGTCTGCATGCTCCAGGCCCCGCGAGCCACCTCCTTGTCTCCATTGATCTCCGAGCCCATGATATGCTGCTGTGCAAACTCCGTGGTACTATAGCTGTAAGACAGCTGTAGTCCATAGCAAAGTGACGCGACTTTGCTGAGGGTTCAGCCCCAGCTTCGGTGACTGATAACAAGCTGCATCAGGTCATCTCAAGCTCTGCTGGGCTGAAAACCTCGTCACCAATGTCGCCGATGCTTCCATTTGCTGCTCACCATGTCGGGGTGCGCCGGCGTCATGTCGAGGTATGTGGCGAAGCCGGCGAAGCCAGCGCCGCCGCGCTGCACGCTGGCAATGGCCGGCGCCGGCACCAGCTTCGACCGCGGCACGCCGAAGAGGTCCGTGAAGCTGACCTGCGGAGCCGCCGGCGGCGGCGCCGTGAGTGACGCTCAGGCGGAGCGGCGGAGAGTGGCGGCCAGCGGCGGGCCATGGCGGCCGCCAGCACGGCAGTGGGCGGCGGCGGGGCCTCACCAGGAAGTATCGGACGCCCCGCTCCTCGGCGTACGCCGCCAGAGACGGCGGCGAGGCCATCGGCCTCTCGCTCAGAAGGCGAAGGAAAAGGCGGCGGCGGCAGCAGTGGCGGCGGCGGCGGCGGCGGCGGCGGCGGCTGGCTACGAGGAGCGTAGCCTTCTCTGGCAGGGGAGTCTGGATTTTGCACATCGACCTAGTTAGGGCGCACGCTCTCAGCCCGGAGCCCTAATCCCACATGGTGCGCACCGCAAGCGCCTTGGCGACCGTACTGCTGCGGAACTGCGGCCATAGAAAGTGGGTCAGTTACGGCTTGCTCGCGCTTTGGGCTGGCCTCTCCCAGCCACCAGTTAATCTGGCCGCGCTTGCTTCTTGCTCACGGCCCAGCAAGTAGCGCACAATGCTCCGCTCTGTGCTGTGCACGCTGCAAAGGCAAGATGGCAGCTTGGCAGTAGATGGCGCATACAGAGGAACGATGTGTAGGACTCCACGCTGGCAGCGTCCTCAAGACCTTCACGCACTCGTGCCTTGTGGCCACTTGATTCACTGTGTGCTTTAGCACTTCCTTGAAGACCTTCGAAGTTCATTCCTTTTCCTGGGCTGGCCTCTCATAGCCATCGCCCTCTACTGGAAGCCTCATACTCTCTTACGCACTCAACGAGCTGTCCACTAAAGACGGTCTTGGCAACCTCTGCTCCACCAATTGAGAACAGGGGCGCCAGGTGCAAACATACTGGCTACAATATGTGGTGCAGCACGACCACTAACAACAAACGCCGGCCAGATTGCTCAATATGTGCCGCATGTTGGTCTCAGGATGTCGCCGTGGGCTTCCTCCCAAGACATGCACTGATCATGGAGGACTTGTGGGACTCCATCGAATCCGTCACTTGTGGACCTCGGGCTCTGTCCCCAGCGTGACGTCGTCCCAGGTGTAGATGGAGACGCCCGGGCACACTGGGCTTGGTGTGTTGCCCAGCCGCACTACACGCCGCTTCAGACCCCGGCTCTCGGCGCCCGCCATCGCGCGGTCCACAGAGCCCTGGTCAGGTGGCGCGCCTGCCATTGCATTGGTCTGCTCGGATAGTGGCACGTCGGCCTGCACGCCATCTGCACCGTGGAGGCCAAGCACACAGGATCAACATCCTCAATCAATTTGAGCATATGCATGGCATGCCATCGAGCTAATGTGGTAGTAGAACCCTGATCAATCGTTCAACCAAACAAATAGCACTTCAAAGCCATTATGATGAGGACTTACTGTAAAATGGAAATATTTTCTCAAGAATAACATCTAAGACTATGCACTCGTCTATATTTCAGTGGTAAAAGCAGAATTTTCTATAACGAGCATTTCTGCGACAGCATGGCGCACCTGGGCGTGCATCCATATTCTCAAGAATGGTGAAGGCAATCTGGATGCGGCCTGTGCGCGCCTCCTGCAGGTTTGCCACCAGCTCGTGCCGCTGCTGATCTCGGAAGCGGTTCAAGTTCACCTCGCAAATGCCAAGCTCGTCGGCAGCCGAATACTTGTCGTAATCCACCACACGAAGCCGTAAAACCGTCGGTTCGTTCCAATGGTATATGGGCACCCGGAAGTCCTCCATCCAACTTGGCGTCAGCGTGGATTTTTTTATCGACGTTTGAAACTTGACAACGTCCACTGAGCCCTTGACATATGGATCCGACGAGCCTGCCCAGGCCATTACAAGTCCAGCACATCTTGGCAGTGAGCACAGCATCCATACACTATCATGTGACTGGGTCTGGAACTAGATAGAAGGGTTTGATTGATGACTGGCCATCTCGAAAGACCTCAAAGCAACCCGACTTGATGAAAGTTAGCTGATATACTTCCATTTACTCCTAACTTGATACCACAGTGGCTAGTTAGAGGCACGCAAAGACCAGGTAGAAAATAAGCCTCTTGTTGGTCAGAAGACTTGCTGCTCATAAAGCCCCACTTCAACTCCGCAAACACGGCACAAAGTTGAGGAGCTCACCTCGTCGATCAGCAGCCCTCAGATTGTCAGCCCGGAGAATCTCCAGCAGGAGGAATGCAACAGGATCACCACCTTGGACGCCCTTGAGCCCCGCCTTGGCCTTTGAATCTGGCATAAGCTCAGAAATCCCTAGGTCAAGCTTGTGAAGCATATAGAGCAAAACGTACACACGACTGTCACTACTTCCACTGAGCAACAAGCCACATGTCACTGTCGTTCTTTGTTGTCAAACACACAACAGATAATAATCTCAGGTGTCTCCTGACTAAACTTCTTTCCTCGGTCCTCCTGACAGAGTAGAAGCACTCTGCAATCTGTATTAGCCCTGCTAGTGTAAGTATGGCTTCAATTGGAGCTATTGACATTGTTGCATGAGAAATGCATATGCCCAAGCCTGAAGGACTTACGCAGAGGAGCTGCAGGCATGCCGGGGCCCTGCTGGGGTGGAGAGCCAGGCACGGGGCCAACACCGGGGGGCGGCACGATGTCACCTAGAAGCGCCACAATGTCGTCTATCACCAACATATTTGGCTGCAGAGGTATTTGGCACACAAGTGGAATTAGTGACCTCCTCGTTCTATCATCACTGTTGGCCTCATACACAAGCCTTGTACGAGCCTTGCACAAGCCTTACTCCTCAGTGTGTTGTTCAAAGTCATGGAGCTCGGAGGTATTGCAGCATTGTGAGAAGTTGTGAGGTGCAGCATTTTCAGATCTAAGCAAAAGCAAAAGCAGCCACGCAGGAGCATTAAGAACGCCTGAGTGCATAGGACTTGAGATAGCGAGATAGCGAGATAAGACATGGCTTACTGCCATAAGCGATGTTTTGAGGGCATTCTTGATAGTGGCGTCCTGCATGCACAAGCATCACACAATGCAGCCAGTCAAGCACTTCCCGCACAGCGTCAACAGCAAGAATCTGCTCAGTTGTACAAGCGATCATCGTGCGATTCTTCAAGAGCACATTTATCTCCTGTTAACAGGGGCCGACACGACTCTTGTCACATTCTAATTTAGGGGCTGTGGCATTTCCGAGTACAATCCTGCTTGGACACCCTAGCAACAAGCTGAACTAGAGGGGTTTGCTTACCACAAAGCCCGCGACAAGCGGGAGGCCGGCAGCGTCGAAGCCGCCGCCTACCTTGCGGCCGAGGACCCGGCAGCCAAGTGAGACCTGTGGCTCAGTGATGAAGCTCACAGACACGCGGTCCACGAATGGAAAGGTGTGCTGGAAGCGCACGCCAATTCTCACCTGCTACAGTAGCCATATACTGGCTCTTTCTTAGACGCACAGTGGCCAGGATGGCTTCAAGAGGCAAGCACTAGCAGACTGCTAAGTACTTAACTACACAGAGCTCATGCATTGTTGCTGATACCGATGGCTGACCAGATACCAGCTTCTGCAACTAGCAACTGCCAGTGCTGGAGAGATTGCGGCAATCGCTCGTGTTGGCATGATGTTGCGCACCTTGCCAATGAGCTGAACGTCAGTGATGTACGCCGTCCAGGGGATGAGGCCAAAGCCGGCCCATGACGAGTGGCCCACATTTGCAACCACCTCCATGAACATGTCCTTACCGCACACCACCTCCACATTCATCTCCATGGCCTGTTAGGAAGATCAAATACGGCCCTGCTGTGGGATTATGCAGTGAGGATGCCCTAGTGCAGATGGACGAGTTGCCGTTTATGTGGACACAACACCCACTTTGCAAACAAGCTCGTGCATGCCTGCCGTTTACCACTGAAGGCGTACCAGATGATCTCCATCTCTGGCCTCCTGGTACACACGAACGCCAGTAACTAGGGGCGGTATGCTGCCCAGGTTCACCGACTTGAGCGCCAGCTTACTCTGCATATTGACATTGGCATCAGCAGAGCAGTCTTGTTGAATGACAAGTACAGGTTTGCCCTTGTGCCACTGTTCTCAGCATGTCCACATGTCTATAAAAGCGAGATGGAGATACTGAGCTTGTTCCAGCACCATATATTATTTGAAGCCCATTACTCTACGGATGCCCTAATGCACCAGAATAGTCAAGAAGGGGCAATGGTTGATAAAGCTCAAGGTTCAAGGCTCAAGGCTCAGAAGTCAAGTCTCAAGAGGAACCCACTCAAGAACATGTACAGCTTGTACTCCCTCCCAGCTAAGCATGCACGTGTTCTTTCTTGCACAATCATACAATAGTGCACAAGCATAGCACTTCTTCGTCAAGTAATCCCTGGCAATCTATCTGTGCTTCTATCGGCTAGCTTCCGCTATCACTCTGTAGTTCTACCATCCAAGCCCCTTTGGCTGTCAGGACTCTGTGGCAAGATCCTCACCACTGCAGATGGCTTGTAGCTGTTGAGGAACCAAGGCACCATCTTGGGCAGAATGTAGAGCGACGTGAGACGCTCGACAAACTCGGGCCATGCAGACTCCAACGCACTGTTGAGCCACTTGACAGTCTCCTCGTCCGTGATTGGCTGCGCCAGGGTACATGCCAAGCTTGTAACCTCAAGCTCAGCTCACGCTCAGCAGCCACTACTAATCTTTCTAGACAATGACAATATATGTCCACAGTCTAACAGCAGTTGCATATAGACAGAGTGTAAGGAAGGTTAGCGATCGCCGGAGACAGCGCGGAGCTCGAAGGAAAGAGGGATCGTGCAAGCCCTTCCGGATGCAGCTGGCAAAGCCAGTAATGAAAGGAAGAGCAGCCAAGCCTGGCCAGACTTACAAGGTGCATCTGCATCTCCCGGCGGAGGTTGAAGCGCGTCTGCACGTTGTAGTTCTGGCGCTGCCGGCTCTCCACCTGCGCAGCGTCACCAGCTTGACCACAACAATCAGGCCTCACTTCTTGGCTGCGAAACAATCTGCCGTCGCCTGTCCACAGCAGCCCTGGAAGAGGTGGCAACGCGATCAACGTGTGGTTCTAAGGAATTGTACTGTAGATACAAGTAATTTGCTGAACACCAAACCTTCTTAATAATTTACTGAATTATTAACTTTTCACCAGGTGCATAGAGCAGGGCGGGGGTCGATGTGGGCGAGCCGACCAGCCAGATGACGAGGACCACCCAGGTGCAGACGAAGAAGGGGTCGAGGCGCAGGTAGCCCGCGATCCAGGTGAGCACCGTCGCCGCCGCGACGTGCACAAAGAGCGGCCACCGGGTGATCTCCCCCAGCGCCGGCTTCACCTGCCGAGAGGTCCGCGGCGGGGCGAAGGCTGGGTGAGACCACAGCGCAGCTGCCTGTCCTGGCGGCGGCGGCGGCGGCAGCGGCGGCGGCTGCGGCGGCGGCGGCGGCGACGGCTTTGCCATCGCCAAAGCTCTCAAGCGACGCCGCGCCCTCGGCTCGTCTCGGCGCCAGGTCCTCGGGACAGGGTCATTGGGAGGTTTCGTGCGCTNCGGGCTCCCCATGGGCGCCGGGGGAAAGGGCACCACGGGGGCCCCGCCAAACCCGGGCGCGCTGCCTCCGCCCGCCGCATACGGCCTCCCGGGAGCCTGCGCCATCACAGCGGCGGCGGCGGCGCAGAGCCCGGCGCAAAGCTCGGCGCAAGGCCCGGCGCGCCCGGCGCGAAGTGCGGCGCCAAGCCCGGCGCAAAGCCCGGCTCAAAGTGCGGCGGCGGCGGCGGCGGTGGCTCCGGCGGCGGTGGCAGTGGCGGACTTTGACGGAGGCCGCTGAGCTGGCGCTCGCCCAATTCGGCGTTGCCACCACGTCAGCAGACACGTGGTGCCGAGGCCCCCGGAGGCTTTCGGCGTGCGCCACGTGGCGAGCAAGCCCACGCCCTGCGGGCCCTCGGCGTGGTCCCGAGGAAGAGAGAACCGGGATGGCCAGCCGGAACAAAGAAACAACAAATCACTGTATGATCAGGCTTGACCGATAACCAGCAGATAGCGTTTAGCGAATGATGTAGTGGACAATGCCCATAGATACCGAGCACCGGACGGGTGTCACACCCTGCGGGGGTACCCTGTCCCGCCCTGGGCCTCTGGCCCGTTACTATGACAACAGAAACAGCGCTTCCAAATTGACTGGTGGCTGTGAGAGGCCAGCCCAAAAGAATGGATAACCACAACAACAAACAACAACAACCAACAAAAGAAGAAGGGCTCGCCCCTTGAGGATAGAAGAAGTGGCTCTCCCAATGGTGGCAAGGGCTGTGAAAAGCCAGCCCGCTAGGAATTGACAGAAGGGTCGAAGGGGCCACAATGACGGAGGGGCATGGAGAGGAGAGAGGCTCCGGCCCGGCAGCATTCTCGCGGCTATCCACCTTGTGGGCTGCTATCACAGAAGTAAAGCAAGCGCGGCCAGATGCACTGGTGGCTGGGAGAGGCCAGCCCAAAGGAATATCACAGCCCTGAGTTCCGTTGAAACCGCTTACTTTCTTCTACTTCTTCTGCGTCGTCCGGCCCTTCCAGACGGCCCTTGCATTTGCGTGCTGGCCGTGCTCTCGCTGCAGCCTCTGGCTTTCGTCAGGGGATGGTTCTCCGGCAGCTAGCCTATCGGATTTGCGGCTCCTCAGTCGTAATTATTGAGTCGTTCATCCTACCCCACTTCTAACATAGCGTTCCTGGCCCCTTAGTAGATTGCCCCTTTCAGCCTTGTCAATTCTTTGTTGGGGCTGGCTTATCACAGCCCTTGCCCCCATTGGGAGAGAGCCACTCCTTGTCTCTCAGACCTTCTTCGGACCTTGTCACTTCTTTTCGGGCTGGCTGTTCACAGCCCTTGCCCCCTTTGAGAGAGCCACTTCTCTTCGAAGAGCCACTTCTTCTTTTAGACCTTGTACGATCCTTTCGCCTGGAAGAGTCTTTCTTCTTCTTGGGCTGGCCTCTCAGGGCATTGCCTTTACATTGGAATAGCTGTTTCGTCTTACAGCCCTTGTCCCCTCTGGAAGTAAAAGCTTGTGTGAAAGAATGGAAGGCGCCTCTTCCAAGCCCACATGCTGACTTCTTGGAGACTAGTATCCTGTTTTTTGAGCCATCAGGCCCTTTCTGACCTTGTCCATCCCTTTGGGCTGGCCTCTCACAGCCATTGCTGTCAATTTGTAAGAGCTGTTTCTTTCTTTCTTCCAAAGGGGTGAGGGTTGTGAATAGCCAGCCCAGAAGAAGTGGACAAGGTCCAAAGGGTCATAAGTGTAAGAACGACATATGCAAGCAGCTACAGCAACTGGGAGCTGAGTAACCCCGAGTCAGCAGCCGCGAGTAAGTTGAAGCTGGAAAATAGTCATCCCAACAAAAGTCAGAAGCAGCACCTATTGCGAGGCCTGCTTGCAAGTGCACTGCTTGAGCTTGGAAACGCTGAAAGGAGATGGACAGCAAAAGGAAACAGCTCTGTCAAGGTAAGGCGCCGTGCCATCTCCCTGCAGCGTTCCTCAGGATTCGCCATGCACTTGCAGGGAGGCTGCGCCTTAGCTGCTTCCTTCAGGTATTGACAGGCTGACGCTTTTCCGCCCTATTGCTGAATAGAGGTGTATGAGCATCGATTGATAATAAGTGTGCGAGGGCTGTCAATGCCAGCATACTAAAGATTGGAAGGAGCTGAAAGAGCTGCTTCTTCCAATCTCTGCAGCGTTCCTTGGCACATGCTGCTTTGCACTTGCTTACTGGTCGTGCCCTGGCTGCCGCCTCACGCCAACAGG
This sequence comes from Spirogloea muscicola, assembly GCA_009602725.1. Classification (NCBI taxonomy): domain Eukaryota; kingdom Viridiplantae; phylum Streptophyta; class Zygnematophyceae; order Spirogloeales; family Spirogloeaceae; genus Spirogloea; species Spirogloea muscicola. The sequence goes on from WELB01000042.1 coordinate 686,569, forward strand.
CAGGGTACCTCCTGTTCACTGTCATTCTTTATGAGCTGCCTTCAACAGCCGTTGCCCATTTTGACTTAGCCTTCTCCTGTCCAGCTGTGGGCAGGCCTTTTCACAGCCCCTATATCTTCTTCTGACAGCCATCGCCCCCGCTGAAATAGCTAGCTGTTCACAGTCATCGCCCCGGGAGGAGCTGCTTGCCTGAACATCTGCTGGCACGGTCTTTCTTTGTGCTTGGCTACTCAGGCCATCAATCACTTAGTACACACTCCATATGCTGCTTCTTCGCGACTGCTGTCGCGTGGTTACTTCAGCCCCATCCGCTGTAGTCACTTGCATAGCTGTGTGAATGTAGCGCCTTCGGCACTTCGGACCTTGTCCATTCCGTATGGGCTGGCCTTTCACAGCCTTCGCACCATTGAGAGCTTTACTATTCGTAATGTAAGGACCGTTCAGAAACCCGCTCGGACCAATACCTATGCACGCTTCTGTCGCAACGGACAAGGCGTCAGCGCCACTTGCCCGCGCCCCGCAATCTGCGCCGCGGAACGCGGCGCTAGACCCGCCGGCGGCTGCAGGGCCGCCAGCCCCGCCTTTGCCGCGGAGGGCTCCGAGCCCGGCGATTCTGCCAGGCGCCGCCTCCGCCGGCGACGGCCTTGCCTGCTGCGGCCTCCGGCCGAGAGCCGCCCGGCGCAGC
>WELB01000042.1:695572-736427 GCA_009602725.1 Spirogloea muscicola
CCGCGGCGCGGATCGCGGCGCGGGACGCGGCGGGGAGGGCGCGGCGCGGCGCTGCGCCGTCTGGCCGGCCGTCTCCCAGTTGTGCGGCTGTCGATCGGGGACTACTGGGCAACCAGCCATCCGTTGTGGTCACCTTGCTTTGAGGAGCGATCACGCAGCCACTGCAGCCCGGCTTCAACGCCGCCGGCTCGCTCGCCCAAGTCTTCCGCATGCGCCTGGCTGTATCGTTTCACCGCTCCCTTGCGTTGAAACGATACCCACGCCGTCCCTTGCCCACGCCGTCCATACGCGAGCAGACCGTGCTGTGCCGCCGCCTCTGGGTCTCGGCGGAGTCCCTGTTTCCCTGCAGCGAGCTACTCCGACCTAATGTTGCTCACTCGTGGGTACTGAGCTTCCCTCTGCAACGTCTACGTGTTTTGTAGTGTTTTGTGGTGTAGTCCTCTTTCCGGCTCCTCTTTCTTTGGCTTTGGACATTGTCCATTCTTTTTAGGGCTGGCTTTGCTGCCAGCTTCTCCTCTACGGGCGAGCACTTCTTCCCAAGGTACCCTGATCGCGCTTGCAGGTGCCCACTCGTGGGGTACTTACGTCACAGTATACCCTTATAGGCACCTTAGCATAGTGCTTCGTTTCCACACAGCCATCGCCGACTATCGAAGGGCCCTTCCCTAGACTCCCACCATCTGCGACGTCCCGTCGCCGTCTCGAGGCCCCACTGATCCGCGGAGGGCCCCTTGACCCTCCCCCGCGACGCCGCCGCGGAGCGCGCGGCGCGAGCAGGCCATGGCCGAGGTACCGCCGATCGCAGGCGAGCTCCGGCCCCGCGCGGCGCGGCGCAGCCTCCAACGCTGCGCCCGCCTCGTCGCGCGATCCGCCTCGCCGGCCGCGGCGGCAGTGGTCGGGCTTTAGGGCGTAGGGTTTAGAGTTTGGATGGCGCCGCGAGCTCGTGCGCGTCGCTCACCGCGTCGCGGAGCTCCGGTGATGGCGCAGAGGCGGCGGGGATCGCGCCGCCGGCGGCCGCCGCCGGCGCGGCGCTGCCGAGCCAGATCTGCGCCGGCGGCCTCGCAGGTCAGCAGCACCCCTCCATACCCAACTCTCGATCTTCCCCTCCGTCACCCCCACCTCCAGCTCACTCGCACAGATTTCCGCCCAGTGAGCGGCACCATGATCACATTGATTATGGTGGAGCCACAGGCTAGGCAGAAGGATGCGGCTGCTGTCATTAGAGGATCGGCTGTTAAAGCCAGCCAGGTGCATGCAGAGGGTTAGTCTCAGGGTTCAGGGTGTAAGGCAGACAGGGTGTATTTAGTACCCCCGTGTCAGCAGCAGCAACTCGGATGAGTTGAAGGGAGGAAGAGCAACCCCCGTTGCGCAAGCCAGAGCCACCGCAGAGCTTGAGATGGTGGTGCTTTTCCAGTGCTTATCAAGGGATGCCGATAATCCTTTTCACAACCCTGACCCCAAGTCATATCAGCGTCCCGCGGTGCAGTTGACGTGCGAAAGACGTGCAACATGCAACCAGGCCCATAGCCACTTTGGCGCCCGTCCGATCTTTCTGGAGCGCCCACGAAGGAAGGCCTTGGTGGCTGGCGCAGTTGCCTGTCGTAGCCAAAGGGTTGCAGTGCACTTGAAACGAAATGGAGGCCAAGCTGAGCAGCCGTCTAAGTCTGGGTGAGAAGAAGGCACAGAAGCAGCCGCTGAGCTGCGAACACGCTGCACTTTGTGCAGGCATGGTGGCGGACGCCGCCACGTACCCGATGATGACTGTCAAATCACGGTGCAGCCTGCTGCCACGCCCCTCACGCCGACAGGCCTGCTGCATCAGCGACAGCGTGCTGCAGCTCCGCCAGACCGGCTGTTAGCCAGTCCTATCTGCAGTGGATGTCAGCGGCGTCTGACACGGGCAGCGCAGAATGCAGGTGCAGGGGGCCATGGCCGGCCAGGCGGGTGCGGCTGCCTATGCCTACGCCGGCCCGTTCGAGGCCATACGGTCTATTGTCACCAAGGTACGAATTCTGCTTGCCACAATAGTAAGTTCGCTTAGCAATACGAGCCGAGGCATTTTAGCAAGCCGCCCAAAGACTGACATTCACAATGTCCTGTCTTGTATGGCTCCTCCATCGCCTGCAGGAGGGCTGGCGCACGCTCTACAAGGTGCGAACATGGTCGCGCTTGCCAGCGAAGCCACTGCTGGAACCATTGCCGGCTGCACAACTTAGCAGCTGCACTGAAAATGATGCTGGCTGCGCTGCAGGGCTTTGGGACCGTGATCCAGGTTGCGCCGGCGCAGGCTCTGTACATGGGGACGTACCAGGCATCTCGGCAGCTCATTCCTGGTGCTCGGTTCTTGCGCCGCCGCTCTTGATTGCGTCTCAACGTGAGGGGCGCGCCGGCACCAGTTGACTTGCATGTGCCGCCCTTATATCGCGGATAACCTTCTGATATCCTTGAGGCAGCAAGTCATGCCCTGTTGATACATGGCGGCGGCGGCGATCTATGCAGGCGACGAGCACAGCCCCGGTGTGCAGTTCCTCGCAGGCATCTGTGCCACGGTTGGGCAGTCGCTTGTGATGGTCCCGCTTGAGGTCGTGCGGCAGCGCCAGCAGGTCCAGACGCGGGCTTCGGCCGGAGCCTACAAGGTCTTCACTGCTGTCCTTCCCTTTCCTCTACCACAAGTGACGCCCTCTACAGAGCTGCCTGACCTGCCCACCTTTTGTGTTGTGCCGCCGCATTGACATATTGCTGATTATGTACCGCAGGGGTCATGGCAAACTGCCATCACCATCTGGCGGGCCGAGGGGGTCCGGGCTCTTTACCGCGGCTTCCTCATGACACAGGTGCATCTCATCGCCCGTCTTGCCTGCTTGTGCCGTCCACCTCTCCCATTTTTCCTACTCTAGTTTGCCCCCCTCTTGCCAGCTCCTCTGGCAGCGTCATGCACCAGTGACTTGTGAGCATTTTACTTGATCCTTAGTTGCTTGGTGAAGAAGGTCAGTGAGCTCCACTCACATAGCTACAAGTGATAGCCACAAAGGCTCAGAGGCAGAGTAGTTTGCTCGTGACGACCCTTGGTATAGCAGCTCGTGATGCTCTTGTTGCTGAATGGCAGCTTGTGTGGGGGCCATTCAATGCCGTGTATCTCCCGCTGTGGGAGGGCAGCAAGCAAGCTTTAGCCAGATTATCTGGGGCGGCCTCTGTGGGTTTCTAAACTCTGGTCCTACCCACCTCTTGTCTCCTAGTCTCCCCCCTTTGTTTGGCATTCACCAACCTTGACAAATAAAGGTGACAATGACTTGACAAAGACTTGACAAAGACTTCAATGAGAGGCTTTGTCTCATAATACAGTAGACCCAGGGTTGGCATTCAAGAGTGCTTGTTGCGCTCGTTTTATGCAACAAGTCCAACGTTTGCTCTGTGTTAGCTGCTGCGTCCTCCTGGTTTTCATGTCGGCTGCTGTCAGTGTCCTTGTCCGTTGCTGGAAGGATAAAGAAAGCTTTTGAGAAACTTACTGCATTGCGGGCCTTGCCCCTCTACCTCTGTTTACCCACTTATACTCCTCATTGTGGTCGCATCTGCAACCTCGAAGCATGGCTGAAATGATGTGGTGGGATGCTCTCTGAGCGCCACAGGTGAGGGAGCTCGATGTTCGATATGAGCTGGCAGCCTCCTTTGGCAGTAGCTCGTTTGCAGCAGCCATCAGCAATCCAATGGTAAGCCTTGGTCGCCGTTGCTTGACATAAGCTGGCATGAGATTCGCATGTCCGCCCCCATGGCTCTGTGAAACACCTGCAAGCCAGTGTGTCACCTGGTCACTCCCCACAATGGTCACTCCCCACTTCTGCAATGCCAACCTTAGAGACGTGCCTCTTTGTAGCCACTTTCTCAAGCTGCAGAGATCGATTGCCGATGCTTGCTGTGATGAGCAACAGGTTTGACCTTACAGTCCAGGATCAGAAGCATCTGACTTCCGTTTGCCATCTAAGTGGACTGGGCTGTGTTAACTTTCTATGGTACACCAGGACGTGGTAAAGACGCGACTGCAGGTGCAGGGTCGGAGCAATACCGCATCGGCAACAGCGTACTCGTCCGCGCTGGACGCGGCGGCCAGCATCTGGCGGCAGGAGGGCGCAGCGGGCTTTGCGCGGGGGGCCTCGTCGCGCGTGCTCTGGGTCGCCCCCTCCACCATGATCATGTTCACAACGTATGACCAGCTGATGAAGCTGCTCCACAATGCAACCATGGTGGATCAATCCGCATCTGTCGGCTAACAGACCGATGCGTCTGCGCGTAGCGCTCGCATCATTCTTTGACACCTCCTAAATCTAAGGCAAGCTTATTAGATGCTCGATTGCAGTCGAAGCTGTGGAGTGAGATGGAAGCTTGAATTTAAGGCACCATGAGGTGGGAAGCTGCTGCCAAAAGATAGCCTGCTTGCAGCATATCAATATATCTTGGTGACGATTTTGGTGCTGCGATGCAAAGAGCGGCGGGCACATTATGGCAGAGCTAAATTGTGACACATGGAGTTTCTCCTACAGGGGTAGGAGCTATTGCGCATTGACATGATGGTTGCACTTTTGAAATTTTGTAAGTAGACAGTTGAGATACTAACGATAAGCAGCCATGACAGACTACGGTTGATAGCCAGGTGTACTCAGGGTAGAGTTGCCTCTTTTTCCTGCTTGGGAATGGAGTGTGTGATGAGTGACAGAGGGCCTGAACGGCCAAGTACAAAGGCAAGCACATTGACAGATGTCACCTGCTGAATCCTAAGCTTACCCGCTCAGTAAGCACGAGCTTGTAAAAGACAAAGGTGAGCTGGTTGCGGAGCAATTTGCCACCAGAAACCGGCCAACCAAAGAATGACAGAAGTCCTGTAAGGGAGGGGACGTCAGAAGAGGTCTAGCAAACTCAAAAACTGAGCACATACTGCACCGGGCTGGCCAATTGGCAGAGCAGCTCTGCACAAGACTTGGCACCCCAGGCAGGTATTGGCTGCACCGCAGCTAGCAGGGGCAGGCCTGCTTCCACCTCAGGGCGGCCTTCCGCCGCACGTCCACTGCGGTGGGCCACGGTAGCCACCTGACCCACTTCTGCATGGAGCCTGCTGCCCCAGGATTTGCAAGCGACAGCCCCTTGCGGCCCAGTTTCTGCAGAGGATACATGCCAGAGCTGCAGCTAAGTTGAAGACCTCATGTGACATACTGAGCTTGCACGTGTGTGCAGCTGGCATTACATAAAATGTGACGTGGCACGAGTGCAAAGTGGAGGGCAGCTGCCTCCACCAGTAGGAGGACGATGCCCCTACACATTTAATTACTGTTAGCAAATCAACATCAGCCTGCTGAAATAAGGGAGTATGCTTGCATATTTACCAGCAAAGACAACTGGTAGGTGCTGTTGAACAGCGTGGGTCTGAGTTCGACGAGCAGCTCAGTACCTCCTCTGCTGCTCCAGTCAGCTCTATCCCAGATGCTTGCAGCCTCGACACGCGAGCCCTGCGCATGGGAGCTGGCGCCATCCTCGCTGGCCATGCTTAACCCGACGCTGGACAGGTGGCTGCCTTTAGCTTTGCAGATTACCGCTGGCAAAGTCACGACTACTGGCAACAGCCTAGACCTGGCCCTCCTCCACGGCTCTGGGCTTCGACCAGCCGGCTGGGAACGCTTGAGCTGAGCGTACGATTGCGCAGGCAAGTTAAGTGATTCCTCATCCTCCTCATTGCCATCGCTTGACCCCTTGGCAATTTCAAAATTGCTGGTGTCCACCATCATTGGCCTGCCTCCCCTGTTGCCAATGCCTGCTTCAAAGTCCACACTTCCCGGCACCCGCACTTCAAGCTTCGGAGCATAGTTGCCTCCTGCAGAGCCCTGCACATCTGCCTTCCTCTTCCTGGAGCTCGACCTACTGGTCTTCCAGTCTGACACCCTTAGCTTGTCACTTGAACAAAGTACATCCCCATTGTCAGTGGCAGCCTCGCAGAGTGGAGAGCCAGTCTCTTCCAGCTTGGGTCTCTCAAGCTCATTGCAGCTGCTGGGGGGCCACAGAATATCATCCTTCGCTGACGACCACCTCAGTGATTGGGCCCTTCGCTCTGCAGATCGCCGGCGCCTGCTTGGTGACAGAGGCGAGCAATCGCTTGCACGCCGCCCGAGCTCAAGGCAAGGGGACTGCCCACCTGCATCACGGTCGGCTCCCACATTTCCCTTGGAGCACGGCACCAAGCCACCCCTGCTCGGGCTGCGCAGCGGGCTGCTCCTCTTTTTTTTTACACAGCGGTAGTCTGTGGAGGCCGGCCCATCCAGAGTACCCGTCTCGTGAGGGCCCGACAGCTTTTGTGGTGCCAAAACCAGCAAGGGGTTTGGCCTGGTCACGCTCTCACAATACTTGCTGCCAGCAGCCTCCTCAGCTCCCAGCACAGCACATTCGTCTGCATCTGTGTGTCCTGCAGGCACTGCCTCTTCTTCTCCCTCCACTGCTGGTCCAGGGTTGCTGCTGCTCTGGTTCGTCTGGCCCCTGCCTTCAGCGGTTGCTGCTCGGGCTGCCAGTAGTATGGAGCCTCGGATACCTTTTCTCCAATTCTGCCCACGACCCAGCCCTCGGGCTGGCCTGCTCGGAAGCTCACGATCATGGCTGCTGGCCGCTGCCCGGGTGTGTTGCGCTTGGGAGTGTGCCCTTATGTCACCGTTGCTTGTACCCTGTGCACCCTCTGCTGGCACTGAAGACAAGCCATTCTGAAATCTAGCGGTGGCAAGACCCTGCCCCTCTGTGTATGAGCCCTTTCTTCTTGCTGCATGACGCGCCAAATCTTTCAGCGATCCTCCAGATGCTTCTGCTGGCCCTATGCATGCGCCTGCCCATGATGTAACAGCTGTTGCCCTTGCGCAGCTACTTACTGTATCCTCTTTTTCCCTTGCCTGTTTACAATATGTGGTCTTTCCTCTGCTGCCAGCCCTTGAGCTCCAAGTGGCCTCCTCCCCTGCCCACCGACCCTGGGCCTTTGCAGGCCTCAGTTCTTCCGCCCTGCCTAGAAACGCAGGCTTTGCAGCGACAAAGTCCAGGACGTCGCTGAGTGAGTCGAAGTAGTGGACCCCTTTCCTAGCTCCTCGGGACAGGCCGGCCTTTCCGGGAGGGAGGAAGTAGGCCGCGGACTTCCTTGCCCTGCCGCTGGTGCCGTCAAGTCCAGTGCATTTGGTCCCGCTCGCCTGGAGAGCTCTCCACCCACGCTCCAACAAGCGAGGCCAAACAGCCTCCCAAAAGAGGTCTTGCCTGCGAGCCTTGCTTAACCTCACCCCATTTAGCAGCTGCATGGTACAAGTAAATCAGGTAAAGTCAACAGTGGTTGCATGTCTAAGTGCCAATGCAATGCTGCGTGCCAACTCACTACACGCCATTATCATAACATCACATGCAGCAGATTCTGCACAGTACAGGTTTAGTTTTGTGCAGGTTGTGTTAGCCGTCACCTCAACAATCTCTTTGGCGACCAGCTTTCGAAGTGCAAGTCCACTTGGCAAGCCATCTGGCACCACCACTGGTGCCAGCTGGCATTTTGTAGGGTCCTTATAAGACCGAGTGAGATCGCATCGCCCGCTCCCAATTCCTACACAGTTGATGAGTAGCTGTAGGCCAACTTCCCGTCGCAGAGTGCAAATGAGATGGCCGAGCGTAACCTGTCCTTGCTCATAAGATGCAGCCGTCTGAAATACCATCATTTAGCCAATTATTAGAATTTTAGGCATACAGTAGCAAACATTTGTGCAAATAGAACAATCAAATTTGACTGCTGCAAGTGCAAAGTGCTAGTATAGTGGCCGGCTAGGGGCTGGCTTTGATTTTAGAAAAAAGCACGGACTGCCCATATTCACCTGCCGTAGTAAACGAAGGGAAACTGTGGATGTACTGGCAGCCAGTCTTTGCAAGAGCTCCTCCAGCCTCCAACCAGACAGAAGGCCACTGCATGCGCAGAGATGTCACGTAAATTGTGAGTAGCAGTATGTAGCTGCAGATTCTAAGCTCCAAAAGAGAAGTTGCGAGTCCTTTTAGTGGTGGTCTTACCTTCCGCTGCATGCATGCCTGCGTAGACTTGCGTGGGACTCCTTTGATGACGACCAACGAGCATGTGCTGAAGTGTGAACAAAAGCGCCATAGTAATAGTGGATGAGGTCACTCATGCCCTTTGTCTCCATGAAGTCCTTAATTGCACAGAAGTCCTTTCCAAAGAAGTAAAGCCCGAGCTTGAATGCTGCCATTTCATCAGTGCTCCAAGGTGCAGGGGATCTGCAGAATGAATTAGGCGAGAGGGACAAAGTTCAGCTAAGATCCGTCTGTGAGAAGAGTGGAGTGTAATTACGAGCCATGGTTATTCCCTGAACAAAAAATCACAAAGGGTATCGCAACTTGGAAGCTGCACTAGACTGGTTGGCAACAGCAGAATGAAGAAAGGACGTGATCATGATGACTATTTTCAACAAGTTACATGAGGAGTCAATCTGCAGCGCAGATAGCATTTGCAAAAATGCAAGACAAGACAAGCTCAAAGTGTTACACACATCAATACATATGTTCTCAATGTATTATGATTGGTAGCAAGTCTGGCACAGTTAGATAGATGCCGTTGTTCTGACATCCAGATAAGTATGTACCTTCCTGGAACAAAGATTGTATCCTCTCGAAGGCCACAGATTGGACTGCCTGCACAATTCCTTTTATATTTGCCTCGCCCTCTGCATTTCCCCTTTCTTCTTTTCACAGGAGCTACATAAGCCATACTTTGCAAACTCTTGTCTGCCAAAGACTTCCTCTCTTTCAGATACTTGTCAACCTCGCCTTCATCAGGCATTTTCCGACAAGTTGACTGGGAAGGTGCTGTGTCTGTAAAGTGCACGTGTGATGCCTCCTGGTCAGAGTTGTGCATCATAGGCCCTTGTCTCCTCAAGACTGGCTGATCACCTTGATTTACTTTTTGAGAGAGCCATTCAATGTGGACATCAGCATCTGGCTCCTGATTGAGGCTAATGTGACTCGCTCCTCCTGAAAGCTTGATTCTGGTCCTTCTGATCTGCATAACTGGGATGGCCCCTCCGTGCACTGCAGAATAGAGAGGCATTTGCTGCTTGTGAAGAGGATGGACTACCGAGCGGAGTGGAGGCAGGCATTGTGAGCCAAGGTTCTCTATCAAGTAATCACATCAGGTGTGTAGCCTTATACTGATCTCGCAGTCATGCAAGCCACACTTTAGACTTGGCTGGCTTGAGCCCTTAATCTGCAGTTTGCTTAACAGCTGTATTCCTGAGTGAAAAGATCTTACCTGACAGTAGGCCTTTATTATCTTTATTAGCAAGGTCAGACTGATGTTCGTCTAAGTCCTGTCACAAGCAAAAGGTCCAGCTACATTTGTTATGCATGTATCCATTCCTGTCAGTAGTGCCTGCATTTTGATCAACAACACAGTCCTCCAGCTGAATTTATGCTCGTTAGTCTAGGCATGACAACTACCTGCAGCCAATCACAAGAAGCTCCAAAAATTGGTCTTGCAAGTGGTAGCTCAGTTGCCTGCCAATTTTGTAGAACAACAGCAAAGATGTGCCGATTTGTCAGCATCTGCAAGTCATAATTTGGCATGCTTGCGCAGCTACAATGCAACCAGTGAAGCAGACAGACTGGAGCATGAGCGAAGGGGCGTCTCATTAACCTGGTAGAGAGGTCCTATCCTGGGACAAATTCTTGGTGTGCTCCAACTGCCGTTGCCCGTGGAAGCAGATTGTGGAGTGCCGAGGGAGTTATATCTTGGCGTCAGAGGCTGGACAGCCTTGGGACTCTCTGGCAATGTGAGGAGCTGAGGCGAGCCAATTAACTGGCAATCATTGGCTTCAAGCCTGGGCTTCCCGCCTCCTATATCCCCTGGGAGCTGACAAGTCAGCTGCTTCCCCGCTTGCTGCTCAAGTGCCTCTGCAGAAGGAGTGCTGGTGCAGCGAAAGTATTGAGAGCTGCTAGGCACTGGCAGCTTCCTTGGCGATAGACTTTGCCATGGATACCGGCTGTCCGGCGTGTTCCCAGGAGACAGTGCGCATGCCACTGCAGCATCGAATTCAGCTGTGCTCGGGAGCACAACTGCTGCCTCCCTGGTCTTCAACGGCTCTGGTAAACCAGAAGGCTGCAAACTCGATATGCCATCTGTCGCCTTCACGGGGGTGCCTTTCCTGCGGCGGTTGGATGGGACTGCGAAGTCATTCTGGCATCTCACGGCAATGCGCTTCAAATTGGACGGCGCCCCCAGCACCTCCAGAGCTTCCATACTTGATCTGCTAAGGAAGAGATCTCCATCTTCATCGCTCGGCACATTGCCCGAATCTGCCACAATCCTTTTCAATAGGGATGACTCGCCGCCACCTTCGGAGATCTTTACACCGCCGTCACCACAGGTTGGCCAGCCAGAGGGGAGGCAAGCTGTCATCTTGGCTGAGAGCATCGGAAAGCCGGGCTCAATTGCAGCTGGAGGAGCCGCGCAAGCCCCCATGCGATTGCTGCAAACATAATGAGGACGCCGAGGCTATCACAGTATCAGTTGCCAAGACACGACTCTTCAATGCAGATGCAGCAACTGCATCTCTCTTGCACACATGTCAAAGACAAAATCCAGCTGGACGAGAAAGGTGAATTGCAATTGCTGCAGCGAGAAATCATAAAGGGGGGACACGGTGTCTGCCCCAAGCTACGATCGACAGCTCAGGAGAAGCCAGCACCTAGGCGTGGAGCTCGGGGCGCGGCAGCCACGCCACCTGGGCGTCGGCGAGGCCGGCCACTTGCCAGGTAGAGAGGCGCTGCGCCGCGCGCCCGTGGCGCCGGCGCGATGCCAAGGCAATGGAAATGGAGGCCGCGGCGAGCGCCGCGGCGGCGACGACGTCGGGGCCCCGAGGCAGCTGGTGGGGAGCAGGGGCGCGTGCGAGTCGGAGCAGCTATGGTGGAGGGGGGGGGTGCCCGGGGCGAAGAAGATTACGGCTGCTGATATGAAGAAGATCGGCTGTAGAAAGAGAAGGCGCGCTGTGCGCGTGCAATGAATGGGGGGCCAATTCAAGCCAATACATTATTGTTTAGACAAAAAGGGTGCAAAAATTTACATACAACGAAGCCAAAAGCAAGAAAAGAAGAAAGGAAGGAAGCAATAAAGTGGCTCTCTCAAGGGAGCGAGGCCGCTGAAAGCCAAGCCCAAAAAGACTTAACAAGGTCCGAAGGGAACGAAAAGCGCTTTCCTAAAAGCCTTCTGGGCTGTAGTAGCACATTTGCACGGGAGAAGCCACTTCTCTGGTAGCCTCCACCCGTTCTGACATCGTATTTTCATGCCCCTCCGTCATCGTGGCCCCTTCGGGCTGGCTTTTCACAGCCCTTGCCCCCATTGGAAGAGCCACTTCTTCCTAGTTGCCGGCCAGGTTCATACGGAGAGAAGACTCGCGGTGCGCATGATATGAGAGGGAGGCCAAGTCAAGCCAATACACATTGTTCAGGCAAAAATCAGAGGGTGTTCACGGCTTATATTAGCGGAGGAGACGGGGGCGAGACGGCGGGGCGGGCCACCGGCCCCAGCAGGCCCCCGACGGCGCCGCGTCCGTGGGCCGACCGCCGCGGCGCGGGCCCCACGGGGGGGGGCGCCGGCGCGATCCCCGCGGGACGGGCGGGAAAAGAGGGACGGAACAGATGGGACTTCGTAGTTGGTGGCCTGGCCTCCCCACCGTTTGACCGAGGGGGCGGGAGGGGCCCGGTCGCGTGGGGAGAAAGGGCTCGCCCATTGAGGATAGGGGCTGGAAAAAGCAGTGGGGAGCAGGCTCCCACCAACCGGCGATCGGCTCCCCGTTTCTCGTGGCGGGTCGCGCCGGGGGCGGAGCGAGCCCCCGCTGGCCGCCTACCCCCCGCCGGCGATCGCGCGCATCCAGGCCGCCGCCGCCACCACCCCCCTCCGCGATCCGGGCCGCCCTGACCTGGCGACGCATGCCAGCCACTCCCTGCCTTCCCCGCCAACGGGCTTCCTCCCCGGCCAAGGCTGGCCTCCCACAGCCAAGGCCTGTCATTGGAAGAGCTGTTTCTTGCCCCCGTCCCACACGGGTTTGGTTTTGGCGCCTTTTGGGGAGAAGTGCGCGCCCATAGAGAGAAAGGCGCGCGGGGCGCATGAAATGAAAAGGGAGGGCAATTCAAGCCAATACATAGTTCAAGCAGAGGCGAGTGCATACTAAACAAGGCTACATAATATAGAGACCTAAACTAAGGTGCCTAAGGTGACATTAGTACCCACGGGAGAGCACAAACAAAAAGAGAGAAGAGGGGCCAAAGCCAGCACAAAAAAGACTGGACAATGTCCAAAGCCAAAGAAAGAGGAGCCTCTTAAGCACAGAAAAGAAACGAAGCAGCTACGAAGCACTCAGTAACCTCTGCTAAGCAGCCGCAGGTCGGAGAGACTGGGTTCCTGGAAGCGGGTCCCCTGGCCAGAGCCAGAGGCTGCAGCGAGGGCGCTGCCTGCACGCAGGTGCAGCGCGCGGGCCATAGACCTCTGCAGCGAGACGGCCAAGCGCATGCGGTACACCTGCGCTAGCGACCCTGCTGCATGGGAGTCCACCGGCTCCCCATGGAAGCGGCGGGCAATGGCGTGACGAGAGAGCTGGTTGAGCAGCTCGAGCCACCGAGCGCCCAGCGCCCCGTGCGTATCGATGGCGAGCGGGAAGAACTCGTCGTCCCGCGGGTGATCTGCGTATTTTAGCTCCTTGGCCCGAGCTGCGCAGGCTACTGCATACCCAGCTTTGGTGGCACACTGGGTCCGAGGTCTCCATGGGCGAACGATTCGTCTTTCGGCCCCCTTTGTCCCCCTTAGCTAGCCCATTAACCCGTAACAGGACGTGCAAGGCTAGAATTGGCGTTACTTGCAAAGTCATGCGCACCGCGCGCATTCTCTCTTTCGGCCCTCTCTCATCGAAGTAGAAAGGGCTCGCCCATTGAGGATAGGTGCTCTCTCTCTCTCTCTCTCTCTCGGCCCTTGTCCACTCTTTCTGGGTTGGCTGTTCACATCAGGTCGCGCAAGCGCGGCCAGATTAACTGGTGGCTGGGAGAGACCAGCCCAAAAGAATGGACAAGGTCTGAAGGAGTCGGAGTCCACGGAGTCCACGTCACAGCCCACGGCCGGCCGGCCAGGATGTTGTTACCCTGCCGGTTTGCCTTGTTTCTAGATCTTGTTCACTAGTATTCAATTCTCTTGCCTGAGAAATCGAGCTCTTCCAAAAGAGAGAAGGCGCGCGGTGCGCATGAACTTGAAAGGGAGGCCAATTCTAGCCTTACAAATGTCTTGTTGGGTAATGAGCTGGCTAAGGGAAGGGGGACACCAATATCCCCGAGTGAGCACATGCATATCTGACATGCTATACTGAGGCGCCAAATCACCACCACGGGAGCCATCAGCCTGGGCTAATGCACGACCAGCATACTGGTGTATCGCGAGTGCCAAAAGGCGGCGGGAGCTGTGGAGAAGATTAAGTGGCTCTCCAAAAGGGGTCAAGGGCTGTGAGAAATCAGCCCGAAACGAATCGACAAGGTTCGAAGGGGCCAACATAGGAAGGGGCCAGAGGCGCTAGCCATGAACTAGGGAAGGAAGAATCACTCAATGACAACGAGAGAGGAGCCTCAACAGACAGACTAGCTGGCGGAAAACCCCTGACGAAAGCCACAGGCAGCAGCGAGAGCACGGCCAGCACGCAGGTGCAAAGCGTAGCTCATGGACCGCTGGAGGGATACGCTAGCTGCGAAAAGCTAGCCCAGAAAGAGTGGACAAAGCGAACAGCTGTTCCAACAAGGTCCAAACGGCCGAAAGGCGCCACAGCTATGCAGTAGATTACAGCGAATAGGAGCTTAGTAACCCCTAGTCAGCAGCCGCAATTTGGGTAACTTGCAGCTGGAAAGAGGCACCCCGACGAGCCCCTGAAGAAGCATTCACACCGCGGCCTGCCTGCAAGTGCACTGCGTGAGCCTGGGAACGTCGGAAAGAAGCTCAGTACCCACGAGTGAGCAGCAGCAAGTCCGAGTAGTCCGTAGCTGGGAAAGAGGCATCGGAAGGAATGGGCAGGAATCGAATCGAAACGGATTGTTCATTTCTTTTGGGCTGGCCTCTCACAGCCATAGCCTAACATTGGACGAGCTGTTACCTTTTCTTTCTCGCTCTGCTGTCCTCCCTGTACGCCCCCCGAGCTTCTTGACCGCATTGTTGTCTTGTCCATCCGGTCTTGTCTCCTCACAGCCAGATAGGAGGAGCTTTGGACCTCGTCATTCTTTTGGCTGGCCTCTCCCTGCCTCTCCATGCAGCTGCTCAACAGAACAGGGAATGTTGAGCATCCAGTGGCGACTTGAGTCACTGTATACTCTAGCGCTTTTCTGGCCCCTTCGGAACTTGTAAGGGTGTGGAACGAGGACCTATACAGCCAATGATATCAAGTGCAGCTTGCAGGAGGCTCGGGGGGTAGTCGATATAGCGCTGCAGCTTTATCTGTTCTGCACTGACCACTGCGTGGCAAGCGATGTGGGTCAATGCTGGCCCTTTGTACCCCTCCTAACGACGACATTGACCAAAGCCCGTGATACTCCGCCAGGTTGCACTTCCACGATGTCTAGGGTGCGGCAATGATGACATCTTTGGACATCGTGGTGATGGGCTTGATGTTTTTCAATACCACGACCGCACGGTAACCGGCGTCACGCATCAAGCCCGTGAGGGCATCGCGGAGGGGATTGTGAGTGCCCACCTACCCACCACTTCCGGTCTAGTGGGGCATCGCAGCATGTGTGTAGCGAGCTCACCACCTCTGCACGAAAGCTGCACTCACACTGGCGCACTCCGATCAGACACTTGGGTGGGAGGAAAACTTGAAGCAGCGTCCGAAAGGCCTCGGAGCTGATCTTGAAAGTGTTTGAAATGGCGTGTGTCGTAACCCAGTCGGTAGCACCAGGTGTGGCAAGAGATGTGAGTCTTGCCAGGCTCCTTGGATCGTTTTGATTCCTGGCAACTTCCTGAAAGTGCTCCTTTGTACCAATACCTCGCCAGCGCACCATCCCTTTTGCCAGCTTCTTCTCTTGTCCTTGCTTTCTACTGTGTAGCAATCTGACTCTGTATTGGTGATATCTGAGTGAATCCAGAAGCAGCACTTGTTCAACATGGTACTTGTCCACTTATCTTGGGAGCTTTCTACTTGACATCTTGTCCGCTTGTTGAGCTGACCCTACACAGCCCCTGCTGTCCTTGCAGAAAAAGTTTACTCTTAAGCTGGCCTCTCTCAGCTGCTGCTCCCTTTGAAATGCGGTATATGTCCCATCAGAGGCATTTGATTGTCGAGAGTCAAGCAGAATATACTTAATGATCATTGAAATCGTAGTGTCTCTAACGATAGCCCTGCTAGGAGCCCAGCAGCTGCCATCATAGACTTCAGAGGAGCACTTTCCTCCGTCAGCCATCCTACCTTCTTCACTTTGTGTGTCCTTAGCTGGCCATAGTCTTTGTTGTTGGGGCTCTACATCATTCGTATAAACTCAGGCAACTGGCTTGCGGCCATTAGCTTGCGCAGCTGTCTGATGCAGCTGGCTTGATTTGCTACTGGCCTCCTATGCTGGTGCCGTCCTGCCCGACCAATTATGTAGTTGGTTCGGCTGCTCACAGCCAAGGCCCCCTCTATAAGCGCTCATCTTTCTCTGCTTCCGTGCCTATGGTAAGCTCAACTTAGGATGGTACCGTAGCTCTCGATTGCTGGTGCTGCTCGACATATTTTGTCTCCTCCACTTACTGAATGGAATCATGCGGACCATCTTGCCGGTGATTATGTTTCTCCGCTGGCATCGACATTCAAAGGTCGTTTGGCAGGCGGTGGCTAGATCCTCTATACCGCTTGCCCGGCGTGCCACAGCCAGTGGTAGCTGAAGCTAGCAGCACTTAGTCACTAGTTCCTCGCAGCGACAGCCAGAAATTGCGCCAAGATTTTGCAAATATGTCACGCTCTCTACTTTATCGGCTGTTCCCCTTTCGTCCTTCACCAGACAAGTCAGCTCCTCGGTGAGTAACTTCTCTTCAGTGGCTTCGTCAGCTCCGATGCAAGGTGCACAGACGCACTATTGACGTACATCTTGTTTCTGACAGCCAACACCACTTGTTTTATATAAAGGGTAACGACAGAAAAGGGTAGATTTATAATGCACGTAAGCGCATGGAGATCAGCATGCTCGGTCAACTTCTTCAAGGTGTTTTGTTAGTTTTCAAGTCAGGATGGAGGAGACAAGGATAGGGTGATAGAGGGAGGCCCAGCTTGCTGGTCCAATGTTAGCCACCCTCTAACCTCTGAAAATCAGGGCAGTGAGGCAGATTTGAGCACGGGACTAGATTGGTAAAGCGGCAAGATGCATCAGAGTCTGTGCCTTGTTCAGTCAGAGAAAATGAAGGACTATTTGGAGCAGGGAGGCACCTTAAGACCCTCTTGCAGCTTCGCTCAGGGCTAAGACAGTAGACCGCTTACTGTGCCTTTCCCGTTCTCTTGTCACATTGGGGGTCGTCCCTCAAGCGTCGCGCCTCAGAAGCAGAGAAGCAGCACGAAGTATAACTAGAGGAGACGAAGGTGGGGTGTGAGGAGCTTGGTCAATGGACCATGCTAGTGGATGCCAGTCGCATCATAGAGGACAATGGTAGTGGGCCAGGAGGCGCAGGCAAGCGTATGGAGAGCGGGTGTCTGCTTCCTGTCTGTGAGATCAGATAGGTGGGGGAGGGGGTGGAGATTTACAACCTCGGGGTGAAGGCGCGCGGTGCGCATGAAATTGAAATACTCGGGGGAGTTGTAACCGTGTGACATTTGTGCTTTTCGTCCCGATCGACCATCCTCTCAGATTTCACAGCATTTCACCCTTTCACAGGCATCGCCCCCTGTTGAGACGGATAAATCCCTTGCTCCTGGTTCCCTCCATGACGCTGCAACTCTTGCAAAGGAAAAGCCAGCCCAGAATGAAGAAGGTCGAAAGGCGCCAAAAGCACACAGCTATGCAAGACAATGCAGCGAAAGGGAGCATCGTAAACCCAGGTCAGCAGCCGCAAGTCGGCAGGAAAGAGACTCTTCCAGTGAAGGGCGATGGCTGTGACTGGCTCAACAGGGGATTATTGAGTGCCTAGCGGCCACTTGAGTCGCTGTGATCAAGCGCTTTCCTGGCCCCTTCAAACTTTGTTCAGTCTTTTCATCGGCTGGCCACTTGCAGCCATCGCCCTCTACTGGAAGCGTCTTCTTCCCTTGGGAGGGGCGAGGGCTTCCAGTAGAGGGCGATGGCTGTGAAAGGCAAGCCAGAGAGATTATTGATGGAAAGGACAAGATCCGAGGAGGTCCTTCAGATGGGCCGCCTTCGCCACAAACCAGGGAGCTGACGGTGGCCGCCGTCAGCTGCCACCTTCCGCAGCTGTCGATTGGGCAGCAAGTGGCACTTGGTGGCGGCGGACCCACAGCCAACCTGGACCGGCCGCCGCCCTTTCGAGCCAGCCCGACACAAGCCCGCCGACAAAGCTAGTCATCCGGGGGGTCGGGGGGGGGGGCCCCAGCGGGCCCCGCAGGACCCGCACGAAGAAGTGGCTCTCCCGCAAGCGAGGAGGCGCGCGGGACGCACGATACGGAAAGAAGTGGCTCTCCCAATGGGGGCAAGGGGCTGTGAGAAGCGAGCCCGAAAAGAATTGACAAGGTTCGAAGGGGCCAAAGTACGAGCTAAGCAGCTACTAAGGGGCCTGAAGAAGTGGCTCTCCCAATGGGGGCAAGGGCTGTGAGAAGCCAGCCCGAAAAGAATTGACAAGGTTCGAAGGGGCCAAACTACGAGCTAAGCAGCGACTGCGGGGCCTTGAGAGGCTATGGCAGAGAGGCTATGGCCTGAAGAGGCGGGGCGCACGAAACGGAAAGGGTGGGGCCAATGCAAGCCGATACAATGTTCAGGCAAAAGCTAGTGCACAAAGTGAAGTGGGGCTACATGGGACGAAGCCCTGGGCTAAGATTGCCAGGCTAATAGTGTGGTCGGGTGAGCACGTACAAACACGGCTGGCTCATTCGGGTAGCCGTTACGGAAGCAAGGCGGTCCGGCGCAACGAGCCGTCCCCGGCGAGACGGCGATGGTCGACGGGAAGCGCCACTGGCGCCGTTTCGTCTGAAGTAGAACGGGAAACGTAGTAGTGCCACCGGCTGCCGGCGGGCCCACAATCCGACGATTGGCCCCAAAGTCCGAAGCGCCTGCAGGACGACATCTGGCAGCTACCGATCTACAGCTCTTTGCTCGGGCACAGCTCCGAACCGCCGCCGCCGCCGCCGCCGCCGCCGCCTCCGCCGCCGAGGCGCACGGGCGCCATGGCGGTGGCCAGGCGCAAGCAGGAGGACGGCGGCGACGAGGAGGTCGACCCCAGCCCGCCGAGGTGGCCGCCGCCCCGCCCGGCCCGCCGCCCGCCTTGCCGGCCCGGGAGCTCCGCAGTAGCTGCCGCCGCGACGGCGGATTCTCACGACACTCTTCTACCACGAGCTCTTGTTCTTCTCGCCGCTCCTGACGCGCCGCGCTTGCCCGCTCGGCCGCCGTGGCTGCAGCGCCTCGCCGACCGACGCCATCTCGGAGAAGTTCCGGCGCATCCAGGCGCTTCGCATGCCCGAGCAGATCAAGTGGGAGCTTGCGGAGCTGCGGCGCTCGCGGCTGGTCCACCCGGAGGGGCCTCGATACCGGCTGTGGAAAAAGTGCGCCAGCCTCTAGACCGTCGCTGCAGTGCTTCAGTCTCTGTCGCTGCCAGCAGCGATCCAAAACGGGCCGCCAGCAAACGTGCGTGCTCTTACAAGGCGAGCGGCTGGCTGCCAGGTTCATTGCCATCTGGGAGGCCTACGCGGCGATCGTGTCGCCGTTCCAATTCGGCTTCGTGGCCCNCCACCCGGTCTTCCTCAGTTACTTCCTGCTGGTTACTCCTGCAATTGAACATTTTTCCGCTCCTGTGACCTGCAGATGTGACCTTGCTGTGCTCATGTGGTAGCAAGTGGGACAGCAACTTCTTCTTGACTCACATTGATATGAATTCTTCCTGCCAGATGTCTATCTACTGCTCTTCCAGCATTGTGAAGTTCTAGTCAGCTTGACTTTCCCATTGTGCTCTCTGCTTTGACGCAGGTATGCAAGCCATGGTCTCATTCCAGACATCTTGTCGACGATTCCTTACAGCCTCCTGTGGTACCTGGCTGCCGGCCACCCGCCCCACGGGCGCCTCGGTGACGTGCTAAGGCTTCTAGTATGCCTCCGCATATATCGGCTGGGCCACGTCTACGAACTTTTGTCACAGTAAGCAAGCTCTTCCGACTGGCCTTGCATCGTGGCAATTTGTCACTTGATTCTCCATGGAAGTCACCACCCTTCGGCATGGGTTTGGTATAGGTAGGGTGTAGGGGTCTTGGTCAAGTGTCCAAGTCTGGGTTCCAGGGGTTTAGGAAATTACTGCTGCAGGCAGCAAGGTACGTCTTTGTTTGCTCCTTTTGCACAGAATAGGTGAGCGATGCAAATATCACCCCCGTACTGAGCCAAGTGTATGTCTCAAGCATGTAAATGATCTTGCTGAAGTGATATTAGTCACCCTACTATTGCAGATTGGGCCGGAAGCATCGGTATGGCTATATGATCATCCGCCTGTCCAAGCTCTTCATTGTATGTAGAGAGTATTCTCCCGCCTCCAGTCCTTCGTTTGCATCCTCACAGCATTGCAGCCCAGCTAGTCAAACTCAGCTAGCTCCACCATCATGCAGAACTCTACCTGAACCCCTGAGAGTTTCAATTGTCATTGCCATCCTTATGGCATACCTAAAGCTTACAATAGACAAGTTGCCATACCTGATGAAATAGTATGACTAAAGTCCTTAATAGGTAGATACTAGTCGTCACATGTCATCCTTGAAAGCGAGGAGAATAAAGTGCCATGCACGCTGAGATGATTATGCCACTCACATTATTTTTGCACATCAGAACATTTTGCTTGGTGCACATTATGCTGGTATCATCTACTTCTACATTGCAACTGTGGAAGCAGACCCAGACAATAGTTGGATTGGTCAGGGCATCGGCACTGACTGGAAGGGGCAAGGCATTGCCAAACAGTACATTGCTAGTAAGATCCTGAAAACCTTGTCCTTTTCCTTTCAATATCTTCTGTGGGACCAGTCACCAGGCTGATCTCTCTATTGGGACAAACAATCGTTTCTTTCTGGATACTCCTCATAGGGCCTGGTTTTGTCTGCAGTACACCTCTGCAGTACACCGCAAAGAACTTCTAGCCGTTGGGCCACTACTGACTAAGGTGCATTCAATGACGTCGCAGCCATTTACTGGTCGGTGTTCACAATAACCAGCATAGGGCCCGCTTACTCAGCCAATACCACCCCAGAGCAAATTTTTATCACGTTTTATGCCTTGTTCGGAATGGCTGTTGTAAGTACCCTCGTTGACCTAGAAGCCATGTGTTGTTCTTGGCATGGGCTATTGTAGCTACTCTCTGTTGCAAGTTTCCTACTTCATCTTAGGCCTATCATACTGTATATGCTTCAGAGGTGCAACCTGAGTCTACATCAGGCCGGCAGTCAGGACAGGCCAAGCACCTAAAGCTGGTGCCTCTGCTGAACCACACCACTCTGCAGCTTGCCTACACCCTTGGCACACTTACATTGCTCATCGTCAAGGAGTCCAGCAAAACAATGCAATATGTAAGACAACCCTTGGAATTCAAAAGGATGGTCTCCAGCTTGCAACAGAAGTATTGTACGCTAGGATGAAATTGACCCGCTCATTGTTTGAGGCTTAGCAGGTGTACAGCAATCACTTGGGCTACTTCCTGGTGCGGGACAAGTCGGTCCTGTGCTAGAATTGAAGACGTTTCTGATGTACTGCCATATGCCTCCGCAGCACGAGGAGATGCAGGCCCTCCAGCGATATGCAGCGCGACATGGTCTCCCGCAGGGCATAAGGGCTCAGCTGCGCTCACACTTGGAGATGCAGCTTCACCAGGAGCTGGACACGTTTCTGGAACAATTTCCACGGCATCTCCAGGTCGCCGTCGCGCGTCATTTGTACCTGCCTCTTGTCTCTGCCACATACCCATTCCAGAGCTGCTCACTTCAGTTCCTGAATCAAGTGGTAGATACCCGTCCCTTTCCTCTCTGCCCTTTGCCACTTTGCATCTGTGTTGATGGTGTCAGCAGCTTCAGAGGTCAAGGCTCACTTCTCTTGCCAAGTCAATCAGACAGTGAGTGAACATTTCCTGTGGTGATGGTCGATGCAGGGAATATGCAGTTGGTTGTGAATCTGCCAGGATTATGATATGCATGAGAGTGTGGCTGTTGCAGGTCAGCGAAATGAAGCTGGAAACAGTCATGCCCAACACTGTGGTCGTCACAGAGGGCGACGTTGCAACTCACCTGTACATTGTTGTATCTGGTACCCTTGTAAGTGAGAGGGAGGACAACTGGGCAGTCTTGAGAGTCTTGCACGTTGATGAGGACTGCAGGAGAAAGAACTCGAGCCATATGTGGCCATTGATTTATTGTCGACTTCGTCAAAGTTGGTGATGAGATAAGAAGGGCATAATTCTGGAATAGGTCAGAGCATGCCCTCCTTGGGCAGGCACTTCTCAGCAACCATCTTTCGTCTGCTTTGTAAACAGGTGCGTGATTTCTGTAGCGGAAGTATTATGATGGTAAGTACTGCCTTTCACGTGCGTGAGGCTAACATGGAGCAGGATGATGAGAAAGCCTTTATTCCAATGAAGGTCCTGTCAGACTATGTCCGCGGTCTTGATGGCCCGCAGCACTATCCTTTACATTGATTGGTCTCACCAGACAACCAGAGTCTTAGTAGAAGCCTCGTCTAGTCTGTGCATATGGAGCAGCGTCCATATTCTGAAGCTAAGATTCGAGCTTAAATCTGCATGCTCATTATCACCTTGCAACACAACAATCTAGATATTATCATTCGTGACCCTGGATCTGGTTTCCACAGGCAGAGCTTGGCCCAGGGTCGGTGTTTGGCAAGATGGCGGTGCTCTGCAATGTACCACAACTGCTCACTGTACGCACGCTGGGCCTGTGTCAGCTGCTGAAGCTTGACAAGCAGGCCTTCTCCCACATCCTCCGGGCTTACCCGCGCGAAGCGCGCCAGATACTTGACAACCTTAAAGAGGCAAGGCCGCAAATCATCTCAAGTGCAGAATTCCTCAGCTGCTGATTAGCAGCTACAAGTGCGTACGTAGATGACAACAAGAAAGAGTTGGGCAGAATAGGCAGCGACAATGACCTGCGTCTTGCACGAAACAAGGCCTTTGGGCCTGCTATGAGGTGCAACGGAGGACCAAAGGCCTTGTTGCACAAGAGACACCTGTGGCTCGCTATGTGGTGCAGCAAAGGTTAGGAGGGCTGTTAGGTGTGCCATGGGGATGTAGTACAAGCAACCCCAATTAAGTTGCAGCATCATCTTGGATGGTCTTACCTCTACCAAGACACTTGCATTACTGCAGTTCCATGGTACAAGTTACTGTTGCCTTCCTTGCACTTCCTTGATTTCCTGTAAAAGGGGAGTGGAATGAACTGCTGTATTCGTGTGACTCACTCGTTTTGGTCTACCTACCTGTCTCAGCAGAAGGTGGAAGCTGGAGGGAGCTCGCCGGGCCAGAAGTTGCTCGTCCAAACACGGGCAGAGGTCAGCTCCATGACGTCAGAGCTTGCAAGCCTCATTGAGCAGCACGATGCGGAGATGAGCACAGCGCTCTGTGCGGCAGCGGCAATGTGAGAGGCCTTCCCAACAGCCTCATGTAGATTATTGGCAGTGTCAATGCAAGAGACATGAGAAGGAGCTGATGACCCAGTCATAAGCGTCAATGATGTCACAGGGCTGCATTTGTCAGTACTGATGCCCTTCAAGTTGCCATCTGCCGCTTTCCACATGCAGGGGCGATCTTGGGCGCCTCCAAGCTCTTGTGAAGGGGCCCGCCTCTGCCAGCACTCCTGACTATGCTGGTCGCACTCCACTGGTATGCCCCTTGTAGCGTCGAGACAACACTTGTCAGTCACACTCCTTACGTTGCATTGGCTGCACGCTGAGGTCGACCACCTTGAAGCTGTCCTGCTGCAGAACTGTTAGTACAACATGTACTCACTGGCTTCTCAAGAACGTGTGCAGCACTTAGCTGCTCGCCAAGGCTTTGAGGACTGCGTGCATTTCCTGATCGAGGAGGGTGGTGATACCTTAGCTGCTGGTACGAGCGGCAGCATGCGTGCCTTCCTTCTTAGATGTGTCTGCGTAAGTGTCTGTGTAAGTGCGCATCACTCTGAGCGTCCCGTGCAGTCCTCCATTGTCTCATCTCCGTGTGCGAATCTATGTTCAGCTTGTGATAAAGCTTTGTCAATGTTGTTTGTCAATGTTGCTCCATGTTGAGCATAATGTGCCCTGTTGGGTGTAAAGAGTGCACTTGGCAGTATCCAATACAGGGAACCCTTGGCTCTGTAGTACATGTAAGCTGAGATATCACAGTGTCATGTGATGACCCCACTGTCGGTTGGTCCCT
Organism: Spirogloea muscicola; assembly: GCA_009602725.1. Taxonomy (NCBI): domain Eukaryota; kingdom Viridiplantae; phylum Streptophyta; class Zygnematophyceae; order Spirogloeales; family Spirogloeaceae; genus Spirogloea; species Spirogloea muscicola. The sequence continues at coordinate 719,172 of WELB01000042.1, forward strand.
TGTGTTCCTCCCCGCAGACCAGGAAGGTAGCACTCCTCTCCTGGAGGCCGTAAAGGCAGGCCAGCCGGCTGTGATCGAGAAACTTCTGAAAGCAGGCGCCCAGCTGAGGCTCCGAGACCCTGGGACGTTCTTGTGCGGGGCGGCGGCGCTGGGCGACCTCGCACATCTCCGACGCCTGCTCCAATGTGGCGCAGACTTCAAAGCAAAGGACTACACAGGGAGGACGGGTCTCCACATCGCCTGTGTCAAGCAGAACCTTGCCGTTGTGCAGGTAATTGTCCCATCACCTTACATCACGTCTCGTATCAATTCGATTAGCCATGTCCCTGGGTTACAGAGCCTTGCGTCTGCATCAAAATCAGTCTTTTGCCCTTACACTTCAAGAGCAATGTACAGAGCCGAGCCACTAAGACTGCCCCAAGAAGCGCTATGGTTGACCCTGACATGGACCAACTTGACTCGTTGCCCTCATCAGCTCTTGGTGGAAAGCGGAGCAGACGTCCACATTGCTGATGATGCTGGCGAGACTCCCATCAGCCTGGCTCGAGCCAGCAGCAACAAGCGCCTCCTTGATATTGTCCAACGACGTAACATGTAGTGCACAATTACAATCAGGGATAATCCACCAGACGAATGCCACAATCGCTGCTTGTATATTAGCTTCTGATTTCTGTGAAGTGCACTAATGCTGATAGCTGCATCAGTGCACTACACCTTCATGCGCGGGGTCACCTACATGTTGCACAAGGAGCTGCACGACCCTGAGAGCTATTCAGAATTCGTCAGCTTAGCCAGGTTAATCGAAGTAGTCAAGTGACCTTAATTTTCAGAAAGCCCAAGAGAACCATCTCAACAAAATAGGGCCATCTGCCTGCTTTGGTTGGGCTTCAAGGAAACCTTAGTACAACCGTAACAATGACATTTCAATATCGGCTTTGAGTCAGCATTCACGAATTTAGCTGACCATGAAAAACAAGCTTGGCCGCACAGTACAAGCATACTTGCACTCTGCCAGGCTTGAAGCTAAGCGGTTTAAGACCCAGTGTCCATTTAGATGACCTGGACACGTTTGACTTCTTTGGGAACATTGGCAAATGACGGTAAGCACTGCCAGTTCTCAGCAAAACAGTAAGCTGCTTTAGCTACATATGTACAGAGAAATTTTTGCAGCACTTACACCATCCTAGATGGGTGAAAGGCACCCGGAGCCAAGAGGAAGGGGTCGGCAAAATCAGCAAGAGCACGGCCGAATACTCATCCAACGCCTCCGAGGCTTCCGTCCTACTAAGCGAGCATAAGAACAACAAGCGGGGTGCCTAAACCCCAAAAAACAAGGCCACCTCCAAGAGCTGTACACGACAGGTGGGACTTGCCAATCATCATAACCTGGTTGCTTCTGTGTCCCCGCTCCCCGTTGCAGGCTCGCTATTCTCAGTCGGCTTCTCCTTCTCAGCATCCTCACCAGACACAACTTTTTCCAGCTCATCCTCAAAATCAAGTCCCGTCTCACCAACTCCAGCATCTTCGCTCGTTCTCTGCCGCTTCAGCAACTGCGGACTCCCACCCTCCACCAAGCTATTGAAGGGGCCCACCTCCGCGTCGCTGTCATCCACATCGCTGCTCCCTGCCTCCTCCGACATAGAATCCCGGTCGCGTTTGCCAGGGATGGGGATCTGCGGCGTCCTTGACTTGTGCTGAATGTCATGTAGCGCGCTAAGGGCGGCCATGGCACTGCGGTAAATGCTATCTACAAGCTCGTGCTCCGGCAATGCAGATGCCAAGTTGGCGCTTCCCCTCAAGTGAGAGGCAACCCTCTTGAGGGTGACACCAGCAGATCTCCTGTCTCCGGTCGCGTCTAGAGAAGGTGGCTGGGCCAACTCTGCTTATGTCACAGCAAAGTGCACCACAAAGTGAGCAGACAGCGGACGACATATTGGACATGAGCAGCTTGGACACGTGGCAAGTATACTTGGAAAATGCCTGCCTCTGCTCATACAACGATAAAGTGCACTGATAACTATTTAGAGGGGTCAACACCTTAGACCTGGACAGCAGGCAGAAGTATGTGCTAGAGGTTGCCGAGGTAGACTCTACAGTGCAGGCTCAGCTACATAAGGTGGCCAAGAGTGAGCGAGCCCACAACGAGAAGCACGGAGGTACAACATACAAGAGCCGCCCTAGAGCAACAGGGCACAGGCACTTTACCAGGTGCAGGGAAGACAATGAGCAACCACTGTTCACACTCGTTGATGAGTCGGGACAGGAGTTCGGTGGTGTAGAAAGGCTGGACCAACGCAATGTGCACATTCAGGACCAATCTCAAAGACCAAATTGTCAGGTGCACAAGTAAATCGTTGGACATGACGAAGTACTTGTGAGTTGTGGACTTCACAAGTTGAAACATCATAGTCACTTGACTTGGACAAGCCTGACTGACCCCTTTCAATGATACACCAATACAAACTCTAATCCAAGATCCAGGGTCAGAACTCATCAGTAAGCACTGCGACAGAGGTCAGATCCTACAAAACTCAAGCGCCAGCAGCATCTGCGTACCTGTCGGAGGACATTGGAAATGTACGGCGAGCGCAGTAGTGACCCCCTCATTTTGTCGTGCTTCTTGAGGATCTTGACCAGCCCAATATAGTTGAGCAAGCTGTAATTCTCCAGAAGGACCTGGCAATGCGACAAGAGAATGTCATCAATGTGAGGTGGAATGCTGTCTGACCTTGCTGCTGACAAGTGAAGTGCAGAAGGCACGTTGCTTTAAGGTACTGGACCAGAAACAGGATGAAGAGTAGGGACTGAGTGACTGGCTCTTGGAAGGCCCTCTTTCCTCAAACGGTCATGTGTTGCAGAACATGGATACCTTGCTGATACAGTGGTCAACAAGTGTGACTACTAAAGCACACGCTGACGCTGAACTAAACATTGCTCTTGGCTGCGGGAAGCATCACTATGTTGCACAGTGCAGGAGCCTGCTGAGAAAGGCAGGTCGCGAGGCAAAACCATCTCCCCATGAAAGGCCACGATGGCCCTCTGGACCTCATCGATCTCCTTAGCGCAGTCCTCACAGGCTGACATGTCCTTCTGCGAGCACTTTGATCTCTGCGTACAAGGGACATGACACAGGAGTCAGGATCTGGTGCCCTGCCTTCTCCAATCACATGAATCCAACTACCAGCGATTGCACTAGTTGCATCAGTCTGATGTAAGAGCGACCACTGCCAACTTCGACCAATAGTTTCAAAACCATTCAGACAAGAAGCTGACAGCATAAGGAGGGAGAAAGTCATGTACTATCAGCTTCTAGAGACAAAGTTGTGAAAGTCTCCCACACGTAATTATCGTCGACCTAAACTACAAACAACGTCCAGCTGTGTGTTTCTACTACAAGCTTTTATCTCAATCTCAAGAGCCAGCATTGCATGGATTACAAGCATCGTGCAGTCCACCATCAAACGCCATCAGAGGCGCTTGTGTGGCGATTACATGTGCACATCAGACCATGAAAAGATGCTGAGCGGTCTGTTTGTTTCTTATCCAGTTGTGTATGAGGACAAGACCATGCCGAGACGTGTTGCTCAGTGTCAGAGTATGGTCAGATCTGCGGATCTCACCACATGCTCAACATGCTCTTTGAGGTCCTGGAAGCGTATCACGAAGTCCTCCTCCTTCTCCAGGAAGAAGTTGTTGAACTTCGCAAGCTCCACATTGAGCAGGTTGATGAATTCGTCCACCTCAAGGGATGCAGATGCGCAGCGCTCTGGAGCTGGAGCCGCAACCTTCCGCAGCTTGCCGCCACCATCCCGCAGGAAAAATTTCGGATGCCGGTCTTTCTCTGCCACCAACAGCGCGTCCATGACGCAGGTCAGACATCAGGCACACCGTAACGACGATGAGATTATGCAATCAAGCACGCATATCAAGTAAGAGCTGACACCATCTCAAGGACCTATACTAAGTCAGTATTTAATTTACAGCTTCACCCTGCTATCCTCAACAAACCTTATACTCGGCAACACAGATAATGGCCAAAGTGAACCAAGCACTTGCCCACGAGTACGGACTTCATGTTTTGACATCGTCCAAGCCATCTCTACTCAGTGCTGCCTCGGAGCACAGCAAACTTGGGCGTCTGCTACAGTAAGCTACGGGACTATCACTGGCCGCGGGGGGGAGGNGCAGACGCCGCTGGGGGGGGCAGTGGCCGCCTTAGGAGGACCTGCTCTGCAGCGTTACACTCCTTCAGCCAGTCTGACTGATAACGACGGAGATGGCGACGACTACTGCAGCCGCTCTTCTGAAGAGCTCGCTCCCATCAGCAGCCCCGCCAGGGCCCGCTCTTCGACGACCACCGAGTGATGGATTCGAGGACACTCCGAGTCGGCGCCGGGCTCGGCCTCCGCCTCCAACACGATATCGCCGCGGCCACCGCTCGGGCCGGCGCCCTGGTCGAGGCCGCCAGCCCTGAGCTACTGCCGGCAGCAGAAGATGCTGCGCTGCCCGCTGATATGGGGCCCGCAAGGGGCAGCGCTCTCGCGCTCAAGGCTCCGCGCTCGCAGGAGGAAGGGCGAGCGGCGGCGGCGGCGATGGCGGCGCGGGCGGCGCCGCGGAGTGCGGCGAGGGTCGCGGAGGCGACGGGGCTCAGGACGGCACAGGGTCTGCCGGGGAATCCCGATGGTGGGGCGGGTGGCCGCATAACGGGAACCCGTCATCGGCTGCTCGGTGGCGGCTAGCGGCCGCTACCCCGGTGCAGCGAGAGCCCCCCGTTTCGGCCCGCGGGCATCGGTGCCGTGGGGGCGGCCGCATCGGACGGCGCTGAGACGCGGGGGCAACGGCGCGGCGGCCCAGTGCTGCCGCTGCCGTTTGCCAGCCGAGGCGGGCGCGCTGTTGACAAGTCAGCACTGGGGCCGGGCGACATGTCTCCGCGAGGACGGCGCGCACGATGCGCAGTGACTGGAAGGGCGGCCAAGTAAAGCCAATTCATTGTTCAAATAAAAGGCAGTTGTGGTTTTGCACCTTCCTTCTTCCGGCCCCCTCTCAGACATTGTACAAGCTCTGGGATGGCCTCTCAAAGCCATTGCCTTACATTGAGAGATCTGTTTCTAGTTGTGGGAGCTCTGAGGAGCGACGCCTGGTCGCCATAAGAGACGCCTGGTCGCCATAATCGGAGGTAGCCCATATCCCCCTCCCCCCCGGGCTTGCCCGACGCCGCGCCCCGAAGGCGCGGGCCCGGCCAGCGGCGTCTGCCCGCCTCCCAACTGTCGTCAATCACCGTGCCAGGAGGGAGGAGTTGACGTCCGGCGGCCCCTGGGCTTTGCCAGCCCCTCTTCTCTATGGGCGCGCACTTCTTCTTTAGACCTTGACCTTGTTTTGTGTCTGGTTCTAACTACGGTCAAAGTGGCTCTCCCGAAGAGAAGAAGGCGGGCGAGGGCTGAAAAGCTCGCCCGAAAAGAATAGACGTTGCCTTGTACGTTCCCTCGGGCTGGCCTCCCACGGCCATTCGACATCCTTTGAATCACATCGGAAAGGAAGTGAGTGAGCGGGGGCTGTGGAAAAGCCAGCCCAGAAAAGAATGAGCAAGCACGGAGAAGTGCTTGTTTTCTCCCCATTACTGGTGACAAACGCGCGCAACTTCCTTGTCCCCGCTGCGGGCGTGGGGCGAAGATGCCCTTCCACCCGGACCCCACGCGCCCCCAAAGCCGCAGCAGCATGCTTGGCATCTTTGAATGCCCCCCCGACACCTCCCCAAGATGTCGGGGAAGCACGTGCCCGAATCCCGGGCGCCACCTCCCCCTGGCTCCGCCGTCCGATGCCAGCGCGCCTTCCACCGCGTGGCCGTCAGATGCGCATCCACCCCCCGATGCCTTCCCACGTGGCCATCCAAGCTGCTCCGAAGCCAAGTGCCGTCCACGTGATGCCGCGGAGCCGGCTAAGACGCCACGTGGCAGCTACTGGTCTTAGATCTGGCCAAGTCGCCGGATGGTCGGCAGACGGCGGGAGGACCGCCCGTCAAGGGGTCCCGTCCCATCAAGGACCTCGGCCGGCGGAGCACACGCCGTCAAGCGTGGCCCGAGGGTTTGGGATTCTAGGGCTTCGGTTTAGGTTTTACGATCCTGCGCCGCACTGCGCGCCGCAGCCTGCGCCGCGCTTCGCGGCTCGCGGCGGCGGCTGCGCTCGCTCGGCCTCCAGCGGCCGCAGGCGGCAGACGGCAAATCAGCGGCTTTCGCATTTACGGCCGCCGGAGCGGCATTGCGGCGGCGGGGGTTTCCGCCGGCCGCTGGCGGCCGGCCGCCGGCTTAGCCTCGGGCAACGAGCGCTGCGGCAATGCATGCCCCGGTGTGCGCGCGGCTCGTCGATGGCGGCGTCGCCGCCGCCGCTGCCGCCGGCGGTGCTGCCACCGCGGCCGCTTGCCCGACTGCCGCCAGGACGGCGATGCCTCCAGCTGCACACCTCCCAGGCACCGCGCTCCAAGCACGGCCTCGCTGCCGAAGTCCAGGAGCGACGGCGGTGTTAACGGTCGGCAGGCTCGCTGCAACGCCGGCTGCCTTTGCCGTCACAACCGCCGCCTCCGCCGCCGCCGCCGCCGCCGCCTCAGGCGGTCCAGGTGGTGCCAACGCCGCCGGCGCCATCTACGAGGTCAGCCTGGCCCTGGCGCTGCGGCGCAAGCTGCTGCGCTGCCGCTGCGCTGAGGCTCAGACCGACGGGATCCCTCGCATGGCAGCCTCGCCATGGCCGGTCTTCCGAGTTGGAAGGCCCAGCTGCCTGAGCGAGCTGCCGTGCACGCCCCTGGCTGGCGGGTTCTGCCGCCGCAGTTCCTAGACGAGCAGGGGGAGGTGGAGGTGCGCGTGAGGCTGCCGGCCGACATGGCGCGCTGTCGCGTGGCGGTAGACACCCAGGACGACTCCCTCATTGTGGCCGCGGCACCGCCAGCAGACAGTGGTGGAGGCGACGGCGCCGGCAGTGCTGCAGCGCAGGGGTTTCCCTTGCCACTGCTCGTGGCGCGGCCGCTCTACGACCGCGTCCTGCCTGCTGAGACAGTGTGGTGAGGCTGTTGTATAATCTCGGGCCCATTTCATTGGGGCTCGCTTCAGCGTTCGTGCTTGAAACTTACTGACCATGTTGAGTTCAGGTTTCAGGATTCTGAGTTCCGAGGACTTATAATCCAGATTGGGTTCGCTTAGAGTCAAGGCTTGCAGCCTCCGCGCTGTAGGCGACTCAAGCCAGCGTGTGTGCACCCTGGCTGCTTTGCTGCGACGCTTAGGTTCCTTGACAAGGACGAGGGCGAGGTGGTGGTGAGCCTCCGAAAGGTACAGCCCGGCAAGCCTTGGCCGGCCCTGGTGCAGGAGTGGGCGGCTCTGGTTCGTGGCGTGGGGCGCACACTAGCTGGTACCTCAATCTACATAGTCGGCGCTGATAGTGCCGCCAGCTGGGCGGTTGCTTGCGAGCTCGCCGGCGGCCTCCAGTTGAGCCCCCTTGGCCTGCACCTACATCTCCAGGCTTAATGGTTATGATTTAGGGTTTAGGTTTCGTTATCTGTGTCTGTAAAGAGTCACATTTGAGCTTGGGGATGTGAGAGTGGTACAGCTTTTCACGTGTAGAGATGCTCAAGATTTAGGTTGAGACAAGCAAGTAGGACATTAGTCACAACAATGTCATTGAGTGCAACCAAGATCATGCACTGACGCCCACTTAATACCTGTTTGGCGCCTCAGATATGTGCCGCTGAGGACAGCGGAGCTCGTGGAGCAAGCCGCCGGCGTCCCCGCCAATCATGGCACGCTTCTTTCCCACTACGTCACCGCCGCTCCCTACTCCTACGTTCACCATATTTAACCCGAGAGCGTAGAATTCAAGTAGAGCGCAGGACCAAAAAAGCCCCAAATATGTAGGACCCAAACCATCTTGTGCCCCTCCCTCAAGCAGTCTTCTCACTGCGCACTATGGTGGTGCTGAAGTCTGACAAGGCCACTGCTGCTTGGGGCCCCAGGCTGCAGCCTCTTGACAACTGCCTGGTGTGTGCCATGGAGGCTAAATTTGGTCATCCTGCGCTTGCTATGCAGTGGCAGCTGAGGAGGGGGCGGCTGAGCTGGCCCGTATGGAGGCTGCCATCCTGGAGGGCCTGACATCGTTCGTACTCCGCCCTTTGCCGCCTTGGTCGCCATCCCACTACTCCTGATTGTATCCGATGAAAGCTCTGCCACGGCGTCCCACCATGACATGACGGTTGCTCCTTTCTTGCCTGCCGCCAGGCACGTGCGGTGTGTAGTGGCCACAATGGGTGGCGAGGGCGGTGCTGCATTCAGTACAGGCGGATGGCGCCATTTGCAAGCTGGCATCTGCGTCCACCTCGATTGCTCGTCTGCTGCTGGCAATGGTACTCAGCTGGGCGAAGGGGGAGTGCAGGCCGGAGCCGCCAGAGGTGGTGGTGATCCAGTCAGTCTCTTCTCCAGGGCCGATGTTAGGGTTGCTGTGCAGGGCAGCTGGCACGACGAGGGAAGGTCGCGGCTGGCCGCGGAGGCCGTGCTCAAGGCCATCAAGGGGCTGGCGGACGGTGATGCGGACCTCATTGGTGGGCCTTCTTTCTCCTTCTCCAATTTATTCCATCCACCCATCTCTTCTTCTCCTCCTCCTCCTGCCCCCACTGTTTCTGCCGGGTTCAAGGGATCAAGCAATTGTAAGAGTGAGACTTAGGGTGTGGGCTCTAAGGTCGAGTAGTAGCTACCGGCTTCATGGTGGGGGCCTGCATTACTTGCAGGAAGCGCAGAAAGAGGAAGTGCAGAGAACATTGATGAGCCTGTGTGGCAGCACTGGCCTGCTCTCTCTTGCCAGCCCCATGCCATGACTACAGTAAATGTCAAAACCAGACATGCTGATGTCAGACTCTGGAGTGAAAGTCTAAATAGATGCTTGCGCCTGTCCATGTTTTGACAGTCCACTTGACTTCTCTTGAGCAGGGAAGAAGAGCTTGTACGTCCGCCTGGGCTGCCGTGGAGACTGGCCCAAGCTGATGCCGCCAGGCTGGACGGCTGCGGGCGACGGCAGCGAAGTCCCCACTGCGCAGCTTGCACCGTGTAGACGGGGGCCAGGGCCGATGGTTGGCGAGACTGAGGTCGCGAAGGCCCTAGATGCTGCCCTTGTCGATGGTAGCATTGCATAATCACTGGTGTCCCACTTTGGCGGCACTTGTGGGGCAATGCGTAGGGCGCTGGGAGTGAGCAGACGGGTTGCATCTTTGTCGGCAGACACGACTAGTCCCAGGCAAATGCGTTGCAAATTGAGGAACTGGGTCACGTCCTCAGGTCCTACAGTATGCTGCAGCAGGCCGATCTGATGGCTGGCTCCGCATCAGCGAGCCAGTCGCACACGAGCCATGTGCCATGCAGGCCAGCGGAGGTGGACGCTCACTTCTTGCCGGCAAAGGACAGGGTGGGTGAGGTTTCTTGTGCTGCAGACACTGAGATCTGAGCCTTCTGCTTTCGTGTCAATTCCTGACATTTTTTACTCTCAGTCTACAGTGCATATAAGTCTTTGCACTAAGTCAAAGTCAAGCACTGCGTGCCTGATCCTATTGCACACTCGCCAGAGCTTATTCTGAGCGAGCGCCTCCAAGAGTGCAAGACGCTGGATTTGGCGACTGTGTGGCGCTTGTTGTCACTTGCTTAAGGGCTTTTGCCTTCCCTTGCCAATAGGGTGCTGACTTGAAAGTCCGAGTCAAGGTCATCAATCATGTAACCCATATAGGTCATAAACCATCGGAGCCGTAAGGTCGATTCGAGACAGACTGACGACTTCATTGTAGGCTTCGGCAGTAAAGAAGAGTAGCGCTTCCAAATTGACTGGTGGCTGTGAGAGGCCAGCCCAAAAGAATGGGCTAAACCTTAAACCCTGAAGGCTACAGATGAAGGACCTTGCGAGTCGCCAACGACTGCTGCACTGCAGCAGGTGGCGCTCTCCTGGCGCCGAACAATGGCGGCAGCTGCGGCAGTGCCGACGGCGGCTCTGGGCTTGGCGGCTGCAAGTGGCTTCACCCATACCGCCACGGCGAGGCCCGTCTCAAAGGAATGCGGAAGTCGTCGGCGAGCCAGGGCGGACGCCTCCGCAGCCGGCGATGGACCGTCAGCGGAGGCCCAAAGCAGCCGCCGTCAAAAGGTGGCCGTCGTGGGCGCCGGCGTCGGCGGCCTGGCCGTCGCCGGGCTGCTGGCCAAGGCGGGCCACGCCGTGACGGTCCTGGAGAAGAACGCCCGGCCCGGCGGCCGGCTGCAGTCGGTGCTCGTTGATTTAGATGGTCGTGGCGGCGCCGGTGGTGCCAATGATGGGCCGCTGGCGGAGACGGCAGCGGAGGCGGCTGACAGCCGGCGGCGGTTCCGCTTCGACACTGGGCCCAGCCTGCTGCTCATGCCGAACAAGTGCCGGGAGGCCTTCGCGGACCTTGGTCAGCGCCGCCATTAACCTCCGCTCTGAGCCCACGTACGCCTTATCTCCCTTGTGCAAGGCCACGCAGCTTCAATTTGGGCTCGTTTTCGAAAATTGTGCTACACATTCAGGCCGCCTGTTCAGCATTGATGATCGCAAGAAGTATGGCTGACTGCTTTAAGTCAAGCTATGAATGCTGAACCTTACAGTAGCAAGTCACTGTAAGGTTTAGACCCAAGACACTGGCTCTGAAAGGTGATGCCTGAACCCTGTGAGACTTGGTTACTGGGGTCATAACGGTCATTTCAGTTGTAGAAACATTATTGCCCAAACTCTTGCACGAAGTGACCTCAGGCCCAATCCCCTCTCACCTCAGTAGTGCTTGTGCAGTGCCATGCACCTGCGACTTCAGACTCCAGAGTAGACTGCCAAACACCTACATTCGAACAATGTTGATACCAGAGCCTCATCAGACATCCCAGAAATTGGCATCCTCCTTAAAGCTTGACAGTAGGCACGAGGGGTCCTTGCATATCCGAGCATGTTGCTGGGGGCGAGCCTGCATCTGCAGTTCACGGTTGGACTTCCCCCATCCCTGCAACCCGGGCCTTACCCTTGTCACCGAATTCTTAGTCATCTGGATGATCCTAGAAGCCATCGTGGCCTTCCTACACTGAAGCGGAGTCTTCAATTGTGAAATTTTCATCCTTTAACAGTTGTCCTTGTACCTGCTTTCGCAGGTGAGAATGTGGACGAGCATGTGGAGCTGCGCAGGGTTGAGCCAGCAGCGTACCGCGTCTTCTTCGCACGAGGGCCGTGGGGGCTGCCACTTGCCGTGGACCTGCTCTACGACGTGCAGCGCATGGCCGAGCAGCTCGAGCGCATCGAGCCGGGGTGCTCCAGTGCATACCTGCGCTTTCTGGCCAATGCCCGTGAGGCCCTCGTTAAGGTGACCGGAGCAGGGTAAAGCACGCATCACTAGGGCAGATACCACGGACCACAGAAGACAGATAGGATACAGGCCCTTTCGTTTGCAGAGCTGTCTAAACTTTAGGTGACTCTGACCTTAGTCAGGCTCACTTCAAGGAGCAAACTGCGCCTAAAACCTAAACCCTTAGTCCTAAATCCTAATCCTAAACCCTAAAAACTAGACCCCGGCCGTCTATTGTAAGTAAATCCAAGTCCGAGTCCATTCAGCTGCCATTGATTGGCCAGGGTTTGCTTGCCTTGATCCTTCCACTGCAAGTTATCAGCAGGGCACATGGCTTCACCTTCCCCAGCCCAGGTGCTACTGTTGACTACATAAGTTACGTCTCAATCAGGGCACAGAGAATTTCATTGAGCGCGACTTCCGGAGCTTTTGGGACTATGCCAACTTGCCGCGCCTGCTGCCCCTGTTGAGCAAGCTGTCCCCATTTGAGCTCCTAGGGCAGCACCATGCCCGCATGGCCACCTATTTCAAGGATCCCCGGCTGCAAGCCCTCTTCACTTTTCAGGTGGCTTACACATACATGGCATGCTATTTAGTGCAATTGCACTTTCCCTTTATCAACCTGTCGTCATAATGTGCCAAAGTTCCAGCTATAATTAGATTGTTTTTGATAGCTGCTGGCTTCTTAGCTGTTCATGCTGAGCTGAATGAAGTCCTCTGAGCCCTAGTTTGTGTGTAAAGCTTCTGCTTATATGTGTTGGAGGTGTGCAAGATAATAATTGTAAGTGTCTGTTCCATGATGCTTTGTACATGTCAGAGCCAACCTTTATCTGCAATCAGATACGTGGCCATAGCAACATCTGTGCCCTTCTTGATCGCCACAATGAGCTTCATTCTAGCTCTGAAGTGTAGCTGGGCATCTCTGCAGGACTTATATGTTGGCCTAACGCCTTACAGCGCACCAGGTGTTTTCAGCCTCCTTGCCGCAACAGAAATCACGGACGGCGTGTGGTACCCTGTCGGCGGCTTCCAAAAGATTCAAGATGCCTTGTTCAGCACCGCTGTCAAGAATGGTGTGGATGTTTGCATGTCAGCGGAGGTGCAGGCAATTAATGAATACAACAGTAAGGTCTGATGATCCGCAAACAAGTAGAGGAATTCGTTGAAACCTCTGCCTTTCACGCTGACCACTGGGAGTTGCAGTAATGGCTGTTACCACAACCTCGCCGATTGACTGCTTGTCCAAGCAGAAAGTATGTGTAAGTAAATCAGGATAGCATGTAATAGATCTATGAGACAACTCAGGTTCTTGACCATGAGCTTGTGTTACACAGGTATCTGGAGTGACATTACAGGACGGGTCCACAATTGCTGCAGATGTTGTTGTGGCAAATGCTGACCTACCTTATGCGTACAGTCAGCTGGTCCCAGGTGAAGTCAAATGACCAGCTTTCCATAATCCTGGGAGCACCTGATGTATGATAGTCTCCACGACGAATGGAGCATATGTTACCAAGTGTCCGCTTGATGCCAAACTTTGGGCTGTGCAAAGGCTATGACTTGTAGTCTTGCTTTGCAAACAACAATCTGATATAGATAGGAGCGTATGCTCGGCAGGACTGCAGGCTCAGAGGCAGGCGGCCCGACTGAACAAGATGGAGTACAGGTGCAGCTCTAGCTTGACACCGTCTGTGGACCACGACCTTGCATCTGCTTTGCTTTCATCGCCAGTTGACGTATTTTGCATTTTCTCAAAGAGTCAGTGTTGCTATCTGCAATTACTTGCTGCTTCGCAAGGTTCTTCACGTTAAGTGTCGAAGGGACTTCCATAAAGACATATTGGTCAAGCTGACACGTAATTGACACCTGAGTGACAATTGTACAGCCCTGACAGCAATGCATGACACACCTTGCCTCCTGAGTGTTGGAGCAGCGCGGGCATCATCTCGTTCAACTGGGCGCTCGACACATACCTGCGAGCTCTCGCCCACCACAACGTGTTTCTGTCGGACGACGTCAAAAAGAGCTGGGCTCGCGCCACTGGGCCCCAGAGCCTGGTGGCACGGCCCAACTTCTACGTCCACGCGCCGCAGAGGACAGACAGCTCTGCTGCACCTGCAGGTATATTCAAAAGCCCCAAATTGCCCCTGCACTATTCCAGGCTGAGAATGTGGCTACAGATTGTTAGAGGTGGTCTTGTCTTTTGTCAGGATGTGATGCAATCACAGTGTTGCTGCCGGTCGCCAACCTCGGCCAGATGGAAGCTGGCACTGCCGTTGACGCGGATGCTCAGTGGGAAGCTCTTGTGTCTGCTGCGAGGTCCAAGGTGCTCCAAAGGTCAGCTATTCTTGCTCTCAATGAGCTATGTGAGGGCGCTGTCCTCGTAGATTGAGTAGGGCTTGCCGACATTGTTGCAGCAGGGTAACAATATAGATTCCAGGACAATCTCTGTAGCTTGCCTGCAAGGATATAGGGCTTTGCAATCACCATACTGCATTAGCAGCAAAGCCAGCAAAGCCCTGTTGTGGGACATTGCGACCATTCAGCTCGACTCTTGCAGGACAATGCATGAGGGCACATGTTGCGATATCACTGGGCTGTCCTTTTCACCCCCCAGCAACTGGCATCCCTGTGCAGGTTACAAGAGGAAGGAGTAGGCAATGTTGAGGAACACATTGTGTCTGAGTTTGTGATAGCGCCACCACAGTGGCGGGATGCGTACAACCTGCATCACGGTGCGGCCTTCGGCCTATCTCATGGCCTCTCCCAGCTAGCATACTTCCGCCCAGGCGTCGCGGACCACGCAGTACGTGGCTTGTTCTTTGTAGGAGCGTCCACACGGCCCGGCAATGGCGTCCCACTAGTCCTCATGGGCGCCCGAGTGACGGCCGCAAGAGTACTTGACCATTTGTCTCGGATGCTAGTGCAGTCCTAATGCTGATACTAATCATAATGCCTGCCTGCTGCTATTTCCAGCAATCAAAATTGCAATTAAAATGGCAGTTGTAGCTCCTCTGACTAGCCAGCTTGAACCGGCTGCTGACTGGCCAGATCCCTTTCAATCTAACCACAACTTGCTAGCAGTGTATGCAGAGCTTAGCAGTGTATGCAGAGCTTAGCTAACTCTGCCAGTCCTTGAAAGTCCTGAAGGGCCGTCAACAGTTGGAGCATCTGCATGCATGTCAAGTAGGTTTCCGTTTACGTGATGGGGACTAAATTGGAATCAGCAATTAGGGTTCGTCGCCTAAACACCCTGTCAGCAGCCTGTCAAATCGTTCGCTTGTATATGGGTTGCATTGGACCTCCACTTTACTCTAGACATGCAGGGCCTGTGTCTGTGTGCAGGCTCTTGCAGCAACTCCTTCAGATGCAAACGTCTGTTGCTTAGCACGACTCAAAATGTAGGACCCGCCTCTTGAGGATGGCAAAACCTTCAAGAGACATCCGCAATGGTGGCCACTGCTGTGCGTGGCTGGACAGAAACTGTGACCCCGGAGCTGCAGCTAGAATGTATTACAGTGCAAAGAGGCGTAGGATCCTTCAGAAGGGATGACAAGGTAAGGTCATAATACACCAACTCCTGCCTGGAGCTATCCCTGTTCATTGTCATGTTGACAATCCACAGGCATCTATGTAGCGGCGAAGACTGATAGTTCGTTAGGTGATATGACATTGTTCTGATGACACAGGCCTCCTCCACTTCAGCTGCATCTACGTTCTGTCAATGCTCCCCTGCAGCTTTCAATTTGACGCATGCGGCTGCCAAGGCAGGCCTGCAGCAGGCGCTTTTGCAAGCCTCAAACGTGGTTCTTGTGGTCGAACTCGCCCAGGTAGAACCGCACCATCTGCTGCGTGACCCAGATGTAGTCCGTGGCTTCATGCAGTCTGGGGAGCGTGAGCTCAATGAGTTGCTCCGGCACCCACAGCTTCTCGCGATCTAGCTCCAGGAGAGCGGCGAGCAGCTTGGGGTCGTGCGCATAGTCAGGGTGTCTGCACGAAAGGTGCACAAGGGAAGGGCGTCGCTGTAAGGCCAGTCAGGAAGCAAGGCCACCGGCCGGACCGCTACACGTCCTCCTATGGTGTAATTGGCAGTCTGCCTCCTGTGGGGCTTGCAGCGCCAGGATGACGACTCGACACCAGCACTGACGTCAAAACCCTGGCAGCAGAGTACCCACGATTGTGCTGCCTAAGGTACTGCACTATCTATGTGCGCAGTTGAGCATCCTTCAAGCCTCCCATATTTTGCACTGTATGTCAATTAGCTCCGTCGGTGTAGTTGCCGTGGACGACGGTGGCGGCAAGAGCGACTGAGGCGGCGGCGGCTGCGGTGGCAGCGGCGGCAGCGGCGGCAAGCTGCAGCAATCACTGGTGTGCATGGTTGGGAGCACTGAGGAGAGCCTGCCAAAGTCGAGCTGGGGAGGCGGCTCACCCGCAGAATGTGAGGACATTCTTGCCTGCCTGCCAAGTCACAGCCGTACAGAAGTGACTGGTGAGTTTCCTTATTGCACTTGATAATCAATCACATTTGGGGCATTGGATATAAGTTTGTCTCTTACATCTAATGTGGGCATCATCTCACTCAAGTCATGCTCATTCAGATGGCCCAAGTGGCTGCCAGTCACTGGCACTGAAGTGAAGGAGGCCCAAGGGAGCATACCACGCTCTGGAACTGCGTGACGTTGTTGCCAGCCAGAGACCGCAGGCAGGGCGGCAGCCGTACAATGGCGTCATTGTGGTGGTACTGCAGTGAGAAGCCCTCTCGTACAGTCCCCAAGTACTCTTTGCCGTAGTCCGTCAGCTGCACATCTCGAACGCCCACCTCCGAGCCCTGCAGGTGGCCTGCCCGGGATCTCTTCATCAGTTGGGCTGCCTGCAGTTGGCTCGCCAGGAGCCCACAGTGGTAGGCAGGTGCTATACAGATGTCTAATTGGTGTAGTCGACAACTGAAGGCTGCCAATGCAGTCTGAAGGCAAACCCCTTGCCTTGGGGTTGCGCTCGACGAGGCCGCCGAGGGCCTGTGCGATGGCCTGATGCCCAAAGCTGATGCCGACCTGCTTTACGCCATCTTGGTGGTATTCCTTCAGCTCCTGCATACCAACATTAAGCCTCCTGTCAGCACCACAATGGTGGTCCTGATTGCATCTAGGACTCAGAACAAATACGTCATGCGCACACTAGAGGGCACGAGGCAGGCGACCCTTGATGCAGCAACTGCAGATTGAGTCTGGGCATCATTTGCGTGTGCACCAGCATTGGTAGATCAAGTTTAAAACATGAGGTTTGGGTTTGCGGTCTAGGGGTCTAGGATTTAGGGTCTAGTCAAGGTCCGGACGGCCTACTACATTTTAGGTTTAATATCAGGGTAAGGTACCAGTTCTCATCAGTCAAACAGGGACTGCAGATACACACTCAGGGCTCTATGGCCGGCACCGGGGCTCAAGGTTCGAACCTTGCGCAGCGAGCTCCAGCCTGCAGTAGATAGCATATGAGAGGTGGCCCGGAAGGAGCAGTGAGCACCTTGAGTAGTCTGGCGATCCAGGGCTCTCGGTCGTACACGCCGCTGAGGGAGCCCGAGACCAGGACGCCGTCATAGCCGGCGGCCGCCTGCGGCGGGTACTCCTGCGCCTTGGCGTCAAAGCCTGAGGACGGTGGCGGCCCTCTGTGCCACCATATCAGCATCACCTGAAGCGCCTGAGGCGGCTGCTCAGCTGCCCAAAGCCTGAACCCTAACACCCCTAAAACCTAAGTCCTTAAACCCTGAACCCTGAGCTCGGCTTCGCCGGGCTGCGCCAGGCCGGGCCTCACCGGTGATGTCCACGCGCACGGCGGCCGGGCCACCCCCGGCGGCGGCGGCGGCGTCGAAGGCCCGCTGGAGCGCCGCGGCGTAGCCGCCGACCTCGGCGGCG
>WELB01000042.1:736976-752192 GCA_009602725.1 Spirogloea muscicola
CGGCGGTGGCGGCGGTGGTGGCCAACGGCGAGGACGCGGGCCCGCTGGTGCGCGCGGCGTTCGAGGCCGGGCGGCCGGAGGCGCTGGTCGGGGCGCTGAGGGCGCTGGCGCGCGGCAAGGAGGGCGAGATCGAGGACCTGTGCAAGCGGCACTACGAGGAGTTCATCGCCGCCGTCGACGAGCTGCGCTACGTCATCGTCGACGCCGACGAGCTCAAGTCCGGCCTCGCCATCCAGAACTCCGAGCTCCAGGTACGTGGTTTGCACGTCGAAACAGATTAGCGCTCTTTATGAAAAGATCTGTCCATCAATACTATAGCAGAGCACTTGCTTGGCCTCCGTGAGCTGCCGTTCCAACAGCTGCCAGCCTCGCTCCAGGGGACGCATCACCTTGAGATCGGTTCTCGGGGCTCAGTCCATAACGGGATTGCATTAGGGTTTTGTAGCTCAAATCAGTAAGGTTAGCTGTCAGGCATCCCACGCAAGTTGGGCCATGTGTGACTCCACTTTGCCTCCCACTGAGCATTTGTAGAAGGGTCTCAGGCACGCTGGTCTGAGAGCCGCATTCGTTGGCACCGTGGCGACTGGGACTGCGCTTGCAGGGCGTCGGACGTGGCCTGCTGACGCGCTTGGAGGAGCTCATGGAGGCTCAGGCCATCAAGCGCAACATCGTGGAAGCAGTCGGCTCGTTGCACAAGTGCAAGGCGGTCGTCGAACTCTGCCAGAGAGTCAACGACTACCTGGCCACTGACAGCCACTACTCGGTTCTGCGTACGCTGGACATCATTGAGCGCGACCACATCAAGCAGGCCTGTCCTGCTCCACTAAGAGCTGCTGCACCCAGCTAAGGTCGAGGCCCAGCAAGTCAGCTTTCAAGGGCTGTGCCGACTTTCTGAAGCGACAAGGAGGAGTTGCAGCAGCAGCTCTTAGTGGAGCAGTCAACCTCGTGAAGCAGACAGTAGATGAGTTGTTGCTACTACTGACTGACTGCAAAGCAACTCTTGACCCGCGCAGGTGCCATCACGGGCACTCCAAGCATACCTGGAGCGCCAGATACCAATGTGCCGTGGCTACGTTGAGCGCAAGGTCAATGAGGAGTTCACTGATTGGCTTGTCAACATCCGGGGGCTCGAGCGAGAGATTGGCCGCCTGTCTATTGGGCAGGCTTCCTCGCGCCGCCAACGAGAGGAGGAGATTCGGTTCAAGTAGGTTGCCAGTCGATCGCAAATGAGTTCTGATGTCCTAGTGCACAGACTGGAAACAGGTCTTGGCTGTCTCTGGAGAATGCCTGCCCCTGGCATATGCAGATGATAGGTCGTATCATCTGCTACACAATCACACAGCTTGCATGTGTTGTCCTGCTACTTTGTGTGTAGGCGTCAAGCAGAGGAGCAGCAGAGAGCAAACTCCAAAGATCCTGTGTACTTGCTCGAGGTAGACGACCAGGAGGAGGAGAATGTTACCTTTGCTTTCGACCTCACGCCAGTGCACCGAGCCTTCTACATTAACACGTGCCTGGGCCTCCAGGACCAATTTCGGGATTTCTACTTCAAGAACCGCATGCTGCAGGTCACTTCAGCCGTGGCTCTGAAATCAAAACTTAGTAATCTGCAGGCATCTGAAACTGCTGCTCCTAATAATCCCAAGCCTGCCAAGAGCGCAGTGACAGCTATGTCCTGATTCAAACTCTGCTTTGTCTGATTTTCGTCACGTCTGTGCTGTTTGTGTGTGTGCAGCTAAACTCAGACCTGCAATTCGGGGCCGGGCAGAGCTTTCTGGAGGCATTCCAGACCTACTTCTCCCAAGCTGCAGGCTTCTTCATTGTGGAGGACCGAGTGAGGAGGACTAGCGGCGGCCTCATAACGACTTTCCAAGTAGGTGCTGAGGGATAGCTGGGACATCCAGAGCATCACTGTGGTTGTCATTTATTCATGCCATGTGACAGTGACAACTTTTACTTCTGCTTTAAGCAAGCAGGCGGATTTGGTGATATGGAGCTGGATTGCAGGTTGACAGTCTCTGGGAGGGCGCCATCAGCAAGATGAAGATGGTGATTGAGGAGCAGTTCACAAGGATGGGCTCCGCCTCTCACCTCTTGCTTGTTAAGGACTACGTCAGCCTGCTCTGCTCAACACTCCGGCGCTTTGGCTACCAGGTCAGCCCTTGGTGGCTTTGACACGATGAGCCCTGCATACCTGTTGGACTCCCAAGAGCCATGATCTGACAGGACTTGCATAAAATCACTGTGTAAGCCATTGCATTGACGTCTGCCCTAACAGCACATTCTGATCCTCAATGAAGGATGGGACAAAGGTAGCCTTTAAGTGGATACTGTAAACAAAATCCTGGTACTATGTCTTGGTTAAGAGATTATCGTGCCTTGCAGGTCGCGCCGCTTCTTGAGGTCCTAGAATTGATGAGAGACAAGTATCACGATTTGCTGCTGAGTGACTGTCGCCGGCAAATCAACGACGTTCTTGCCAATGACAAGTACGAGAAGATGCTCATGAAGAAGGAGTATGAGTACTCGATGAACGTCCTTGCTTTTCACCTTCAGGTATGCAGGAGACTGTAGTATAGCACAGCAAGCATGAGGAAAAAATTTTGCTCAAATATTGACATGGCATTGTATCTACCGTGCTCTGCAATGAGTTGTAAGCTAAGCCCAAGCAGTTGCATGACTGTCAGCATTACACCTGGTATAGTGTTTGTCTAGCATATGCTTTGTCGGAGCACTGTCTTGGCCAGTAAGCTGATTGAGTGCGCCATTGAGGCTGGTATTGCAGAGCACCGACATCATGCCAGCCTTCCCCTTCATTGCCCCCTTCTCAGCCACGGTCCCAGAGTGCTGCCGTATCGTGCGGAGCTTCATCATGGACTCAGTCAGCTTCCTCTCCTACAGCGGGCAGATGGACTACTACGAAGCCGTGCGCAAGTATCTTGACCGCCTGCTGACTGGCGTGCTGAATGAGGCGCTCCTCCGCATGATCCACACACCCACCTTGGCCGTCTCGCATGCCATGCAGGTGATCCTGTTACATCCGATGGGCGTTTGCTTCGCTGCAATCACATTTCGTCAAAGTCTCATGCAGAAAGACATGACATCAGCCACGACTTGACATGTCTCCGGTGCCGGGCACCCTTGCTTAGAGCACCTGTTGAAGTCACTCACTTGGTGCTTGATTCTAATTTTGTCGTGCAGATAGCTGCGAACATGACAGTCTTAGAGCGGGCATGTGGATTCTTTGCGGAGCACGCCGCCAAGCTGTGCGGCATCCCAGTGCGGCTCGTCGACGGCACGCATGGAAGCCTTGCCTCGCGAGCTGTTCTGCGGCAGTCACAGGTACAAGCCAGTGGGTAAAGTCAGCCCTTCAAATAAGAGACTTATGATGCTTGAAATGGCTTCCAGTATTTGATCTCAAGCTAACGATCATGCTTCGGATATTTCTAACACTTATTGTATTCTACCGAATGCGCGTCAATGAGCACTTGGATTGCGTGCGCACCTTGTTCTGAGAAGGCTGTTGAGCTCATGCTCCACTCACTTGGTGCAGGCGGCAGCACACGAGCAGATGCTGCGGCTGGTCAAGTCCAAGATTGACGAGTTCATGACGCTGAGCCATAGCATTGTATGGATGCCCGACGAGCTTCCGCAGGTTGGCTGCCCAATCTAGAGTTGCCCTTGCACAGTCAGCAGCTCTGATATTGTTGCACTATGCAGTAGTACAATTGATGCACAAAGTTGCGCAATGAATAGTACAACTGATGCACAATAACATGTACTCTGGGTCCTTTGTGACTTGGGAGCAAAGCATTAGCAAACTTTGTCACAGTAGAGCAGCCAATGCAGTATCAGACTTGTATCATGAAAAACAGCCAAGGGGTTGTCCTGCACTCAAGATTTGAGCTATACGACGCTAATCAGATGCTGCTACAATGCTAAACAGGGCGGCAATGAGTACCTGAATGACCTCTTCATCTACCTGGACACGATGATGGAGACTGCACAGGAGATACTGCCCATTGAGGCCTTTGGAAAAGTGCGCTTCTTACTCGTAGACTCATATGAGACTCCAGCGCTGTGTCCTACGCATGTGATGTTGACAAGGTATTCTCAACACGCAGCCCTTGCAAGTCTGACACCATCGTGGGCTGTTGCTATGCCAGGTCAGCGCAGGGATCATGCGGCACATTAGCGACTGCATCATCGGCGCGCTGTGTAGTGATGAGGTCAAGCGTTTCAATGTCTACGCGCTCGAGGGCATCTCTGCAGACCTACGGGTGCTTGAGAGCTTCTCGGATGAGCAGGTGCCGTGGCTTGATGGCATAGCCAGGGTGGATCAGCTCCTTTGTTTCTCCTTGTTCCTGCACTTGCTTTTTTCCCTCACCCCTCACGTCACTGGGCGTCCTCTTTCGCAGTATCGGGAGAGCGGGCTTCAAAAGTTGGCCGGCGCTATGCCACTTCGGTTGTGTCTTGCTGAAGCACGGCAGATGGTCAACCTCCTCCTCAGTAACACGGTAGGTTTCCCGCCAGCTAACTATTGGCTGCAAAGAAGTGCATTCATTCAGCCCCACACGTAATCTGGTAAACGCCACTGACTTAATTTTATTGTTGGAATCATGCTGTAGCCGGAGCTGTACCTCAATGCAGCGGTGAGAGAGAAGAACTACTTCTCGCTGCGGCCGGACAGAGTTCTGATTATTGCGGAGAAGTGCAAGGACGCATCAGACGGGAAGTTGTTTGGGCGGCCAGGCCCACAGCAGGCGAATAAGCGCAAGTCACTTGACACACTTCTTAAGAAGCTGCGTGAAAGCGGGATTTAGGATCTCCTTGCTGCCCTACACGTGTATACCTCTCCTGGGAAGATGCACTGGTCCACAAGCTGGAGCCACAAGCAAGGCTGTGGCGCTCTTGTGCACTTTTTACCAACCTCCTGCAGCATGTTGTTGCTGCCAGCTCCGGCTTGCTTGCTGCAGGCCTTCTACCTCCCACTGACAATTTTGTCTACCGAGCTGGTCGCTTGTTGGCCCTTTGGAAAGCTGGCTGCAGAATATGCACACACTAAGAGTCCAAGAGTCTGCACTCTCCCAAACCAGCAAGAGTAGAAAGTGCCTCAGCCACACACAGCCAGCAGCTTCAAGTGCAGTATTCGGACCTGTGCAGTGGTGCTGGCTGTCCGCAGCCTTCGGTCTGCTGCGACTGCCATTATTATCGTACTGCAGCTCTTGCAGCACTTTGATCCTGATGTATAGTGATAATCTTGGAGATGCAGGGTCTTGTGACAAGGTTGAGATACAGAAGATATGCAAGATATGCAATTCTTGATGACTGTAGGCCAGATAGGCTACATACAAAGGCAGTAGGTTGTGGGCGCAGCTTACCAGTGCAGCGCATAGGCCTTCAGCGCACTGCAAATTGACAAAAGCCTGATGCAACAGCGAGGGGAAGCTGCTGGCAAGCCCATACAGGTTGGCAGTGCAACTCTTTGCAGCGGACTCACCTAGGGCTAGCCATCTTTCAAGCAGTGTGTGAAGGCAAGACTTGAAAGTGCCAAACCTGTTGACGGCGGTCAGAGAGAGGAGCACAGCGCAGGTCAATCAGGTGACAATCCCTTCCGCTTAGCAATGCCCAATGCAAGTCCAAGTGTAGAGGTCAAGCTTTTGAAACCCATCCTTACAATACATCATGGAGAGCACACAAATTGTCGCCATATTGCATCCCAACAACGTCAGGCTTGTCGTGATGATGGCCACCTTGAGCATCCTCCTTGGCCGGCATGATAGTGCTCACCTCTCCAGTCACCCGTTAGCCAGCATCCTGCATCAACGCGCTGAAGGCATCACGCAGAAGATAGTGGATGCCTACACTTCAGGGTCCGTGGAGCTTCGCAGCATGTGCCTGGCAAGATCTCCAGCACGGTAGCCTTACTTGCACTGGTGTTGTTAAGCATGTGAAGGCGAGGCCGACAGAGAGCTGCATGAGCTGCAAGTCAGGTCTCAGGGGTGATCCCAAGGGGTTAAGCCGTATTGGTCGTTGCCCAGTCAGTAGCCCTGGGCGAGGCGAGGGCGGCAGTAAGTATTGCCAATGCCACTAAGTGGGGGAGTCGTTGCAAAGTCTTCATTCGCCGCTCTTCCTCCTGCTCTTATTCTGTCTGGGCTTCATTTCTAAGTTCCTCACGGGGATTCCGGCCCCGTGCCGCTTTTAACGAGGCCTACTTCTGCAGCTGATGGGACGGTGGTCCTGCCGCCGGCACGGGCCCTGGAACATCCCTCCTGGGGCAGGCAGCAGCGAGACGGCAGAACTGGCGCGGGCGGAGCAAGTGCCTGCCGTTAGGGCGTCGGAGGATCGACCCCCACGGTCGCGTGCCTTGCGCCAGAGTGCTTCCCAGCCGCCGCGCCGCCGCGGCGGCGGCGGCGGCGGCGACGGCGGCGGTGGCGGCGTCGACGGCCCCATTGCCACCAATTGGCATCAACCAGCCGGGATCTCCAATTGGCCGTCGCAGCGCGCCTTGCTGGAGCAGGAGGTGGCGGCCGCTGCTAATCGGAGCGCAGTCCAGTGCGGGGATATGACCGCTGGCGGCGGCGGCCGCCGCCGCCAGCCGGCCTCATCGCTGCTGGTGGCGGCGCTGCTGGCCGCGCTCGCGGGCGCCGCCACCTCGCAGCAGCAAACGCCTCTGCTGGGCCAGGGCGTGTCCCCCGTCGGCGCCGGCCTCGCCACGTATGGCTGGCCGCTCCCTCTCAGGGCCGTCTGTCCTTGCACAAGTCAAAGAGCCATCTACTGGGAACGCTGCCTGCGACGTGTTCGCAGTGTTCCACGTTGCGAGATCCCCTGGAACCGGATGGCATATGAGATCTTCAAGCTGCTGCAGTGCCTCATGTGCTGCGCCTGGAAAGTAACGCGGTCAACGTGCTGCTCTATCCGTTACTGCAGAAATGCGACGCCCGTGTACATGTCAGTTGTCCTTGAGAAGCTGTTCAAAGTAGATGGTGAGCTCATCCTGCTTCTCTGAACCCTGCTAGCGTGTTATGTCCGAGTTGCATAATGTGCTACTACTTGACGGCACCTTTTGCACCACATTTGCACCACCAGCAAGATTCTTGCATCTGATCAAACAATCAGGTTGAGGTGAGCACGAAAAGTGCAGTGGACGCCCTAAGATTACAATTACAAAGTAAAGTTGCAAATTTGCATGCCTGCATTCCTGGAAAGCATTCAGGGCCTACAGGCCTCATGCTGCCAGCACAATGTTTGGTCTTTGATTTACAGCAAACAACATCACAGGCCTCGTTGTATATTCTGCAGAGATAAATTATTCCTTTGAGGTTGTTATGACCGTGGTGACGACTTGGAGGGATCCTAGAGGTGGAAGCACAAGGGATCCACTGCCTTTACCAGATGCTGAACTCCAATTCTTGGCAAGCAATTGTGCTCCACATACTTCTGATCGGGAATTATGGCAGGACTTACAAGGGCTCACTTTGGGCTTACTGCTCTGTTGTGCAGCTGACAAGCTCATCAATGGCCTCGTACTGAGTTCCACCGTCAAACAGAATATAGCCGTGTCCAAGCAGTCACAATGCAGCGCCTACATTGCTGAGAGTAATTATAGTTATACAGATGGTGTATACTTCAACTCCACCAATACGACCTGCAACGAGGCCACCGAGAAAGTCAACAGGTTCACTGCAATTACTGCACAGCTTCCAATTCAGCAGGCATCTGCCATTCTCTTGTCTGCTGTTTGCCTGATCCAAGGGCAAGAGAAGTGACAATCATGGATGTGTTGTTGATGACCTTTGTAAATTTGGCCTGGCAGCGTCCCATGCAATCGGTACTGCTTTCCGTGGGATCAGACTGTCTGTTGCGATGCTATATGGGTACCTGGGTTCAGATTTGGGAATGTTCTTGCCTATTCCCAAGATCGATATGTCGAAGGTAGGTTGTGCTGAACAATTTAGAAGAACCTTAGGACTTGGCACTGAGCTTTTTGAGAGCGTCTCTCAATTAGGTGGAGCTATGGTGACAGACGTAAACTTCTGGATCACGTAGCTCCTTGCTTGCTGCAGACATACTGAATGCCGCGGCAACGCCCAATGCTGGCATACGTCAGACTCAGGTGCAGGGTAAGTGAGACTTCTATTCTGCATAGGTAGGCAGAACGCTTTTGGGACATTTGCATGAGATACAGAGGTGTTAGTCAAGCTGACACCAAGCTGGCAGCAATCAGCATATCAGATAGGCTATGCATTTGCATTCGTACAGCAGCAAAGAGCTCAATCATTCCTTTGAATGCAGGTCTCTTTTCAACACCACTGTCCTTTCAACGTTTTCCTTTTGATAAACAGGTGAACATTCACAAGCAAATCAAGCGCAAGTGAGGACACTTCTTCAACTTGCAGCATAGATGTCTTTGACATATAAATGCCTTCACGATGTTCTGTCTGAAGGCATGCAAATTATGCATAGTTGACAATTGTTGTCAGCTTGACATTTATTGGCACATACCTACATGATGTTTTGTCTGGAGGCATTCAGCCTCCAGACAAGTACTCAAGATAGCAATCTCTGCAATAGACAAGAGGTGAAAGCTAGCCATTCTTTGCATGGGCAGTACTAAATGGAAGAGAGTAATCGTCCATTTGTCCATTTTCTCCTCTCCATCTGCATGAGATGGGAGCAGAAGCTTATCATGCAAATTCAGACAACAGACTCAGACTATTATATTGTGCCAAGTATCACTGCCAAGGATCAAGCTTTGAGTGTGGCTGGGCGACGCCTCAAAGGGGCAGGCAAGAGTTACCCAAGCGATGACCTTGCAGGCTGGAAGATATTGCAGATATATCTCAAGTGCGACCCGCAACTTGATTGCACCTCGTCGGAATTGTGGCAGAAAGCTGATCCAGGTGAGCAGACTGCTTGGCCCTTCCACGTCTCTGATTTTGTCTGAGATCAAGTATGTAGCAAGAGGAGTATGAACCTCTCAGGCCGGCAAATTTGATAGGTGCAGTTCCTCTTGCTGGCAAAAGAGTTGGGCTACCCTTCATGGCACAGACTTCCATTTGCACTCATGCGCTGATCTTCTTTCTGTTGCTCATGCAGATGATCCTTTGGTTGATATCTTGAAGGCCCAAAGTGAGGTCTGTAGCAAGCAACTGTCAACCAAGCCCACATCTTGCGAGATTGTCATCGTAGTGGAGCGCCTTAGCTACTTCTACATCTGGAATGTAAGTTCGGATTTTTCATGCAGGCTCATGTCGTCACTACAGTAAATTGTATAAACATTACCTAGGGTGTTTGTCTGGCCTTTACAGACATGCAGAAGATTCACCACAGGGATGGTAGACCACAAGTGTTTTGTTGTTTGTTGTCTTTGACCCTCATTGTGGCACTTGTGAACGTGCGTAAGGTTCCTAGTTTGTGACCACTGGTGGAGTATGTTTTAGTATGACCCTCCCTTGCTGCTTCTCTCCTTGCAGATCATATTCCCAGTTATGATCACAGTTGCCCTGGCATTTGTGGCATTCTTTGCTTCCCCAGTGAAGCTCGAGCTGCGGCTGAACACTACAGTCACTCTTTTTCTTGCCCTTACTGCCACCCAGTTTGTCGTTGATGGACAGGTCGGTCATCCAGTAAACTGGGCTCCTTCTTCTACACTAATTGAAGATGGCTGTTGTTGAAGGTGGCTTGGGCTGACCAATGGCCTCGCAGCACTCCTGCACCTACTCCTCGGCAGTTTTATCATCATTCCATGCTTGCTTGGTGTAGAAGACAGGTCTATCACACTTTCCATCAGGGCTCAGTAAACCTGAAGTAGGACGATGTAAGTGGCATGACTGCTGGTAGCATTACATATGCTACCAGCAGTCATGACATACCTGACAATCAGGATGACACTTTGCTGGCAGGTGCCGAAGACATCTTACTTGACAGCTTTTCACAAGATGGTGTTACTATCATATGGAGTAATTGTGCTCATTGTGTGCGAGTGCACCTTTGTACACTACATAACTACCCTGGTAAACTCATATGCATCCAATACATCCTACGTGGTGGGGCACTTCGGCTGTGATACTATCTATCTGCCAAGCCACGAATTTGTTCTTGCCTGCTCTGTAAGGTCATATGAGTCTGCCAGCTGAGTTCTCAGCATATGTTGTTGTGGACAGCGACATTTGTTGTAGTAGAGGAACTTCTGTGAGCCTGAGTTATGCTCTGTCTTTCCTTTCTTTTGTCTACTTGCAAGAGAACCAAATCCTGCTCAGAAGTTAGCTAGGTGCTGGAATTGTCTTCAGGATGTCAAAAGGACGAGGCTTGGGAAACAGGTGCTGAAGAAGCTTGGCATGATGGACAATGCTGCTACAAGCAGTAGCATTCAAGGTGGATCTTCTAGGCAGGCCAGCATGCCAATCGTTGACGAGGATCAAGAGTTGGAAGGCGGTTCTATTAGCAAACCCAAGGTAAGCCTTGCAGGATAAATGTGAAACAAGGCTTCCGCTATAGTTATTTGTGGCCCTTGGTCTTTGTCCTCAGCAGAGGCTAGCCCTCAAGAACATATGTGATCAATGTGAACTTGAGGTAGCAGTGTGCCTGACATTGCCAGCTATCCAAATAGGGTGATGGAGGAGGGCCTCCCGCAGCAAAAGGCACCAAGTTGAGGAGATCAAGAAGCTTGAGGAGGACATTCTCTAGCGTGGGGCCGGCCATCAGCTCGACATGGAGAACCATCCGGCGGCATCAAACGTCTTTGGCTGCAAGTTCAACTCAGGCATTCCGATTAGCGAGCCTCATAGACACTTGTTTCCTTGTACTCCTACCACTGCTCTACTTCATGGGTGCTCTACTAATATTTGCCTGCTCCTGATTGTGGAGGCGACTTCCACAAGAATGCTGTTTACATCGCCGAGAAGGTCTTGCAGCACTGCATGCTCAGGAAATCGAGCTCTCTGCCATGTTTGCAATGTTGGCCATGTCTGATGTTGGTTTAACTGCAGCAGAGCTAGGCCGTTGTGGTCGTGCCAGACTACTTAAGCAGCCTTGCCTGCAAGAAAACGTAGCAATGACATGCAGTCCTGCCAGGTATCTCCGTCAGAGGAAGAACAGGTCAAAAGGATCACTGTTTGCCGTCGAGGAGCACGTCTGGCTGGCTGCTGCTAGCAGCAGCTGTCACTGTTAAGTTCCCCGAGGCATCAAGCATTTGTTGAATACGGCCATGTTGAGCAAGCTACCAATGTCTGCAAGTGCAGTCAACGCCCCCCCCCCTCCAAAGTAAAGCGGAGCCGCTGTCCTCGGCAGCAGTGAGCTTTTTATCAAGCTACTGCCAAGTGGATGCTAGCACTGCTAAGTGGTCTGCCGATTCCCTTTTGACATGTGCTGCTCGCATCACATTTCTCACTTTTTCAAGAACCGAAGCTCGGTGTCCTCAGAGCCTGCAACCTGGCAGCCTAACGAACGGGCCCATTTGACAGCTGCCGCAGCATTGAGAGGAAGAGGCCCCAATCATCGTCAGGGACACAAAGATGCATTTCACGGCGTAGAACTTTGCAAAGCCCAGCACACGCATGGTCAGGACCTGAGCCCAGCGGTTTGGGGAGGAGGGAGAGGCAGGCAGGCAGCTTCATGTAAGGATCATGAAGGTTTTAGTGCGCTGGAGACTTGCAGGGCGAGTTGATGAAGGAGCTGATGAAGGAAAGTTCTCCTAGGGACCACGGCAAGAATGGACGTCGACTTAAGTTGGCCACGCAAACAAGGATGCAAGAAAGCAAGGGTCAGAAAATTGATCAAGCCCAAGCAATGATCAGGACATTTGGAGCATTCAGAGTCCCGTCAGCATATTGCAAGCTGGCGGGCCGTAAGGGTGGCTGCTAAAGCCAGCCAGTGCATAGAGGCCATAAAGAGGGCATCTACACTGTGTGAAGCCGCATGCTCGGCAAAAAGGTTCCTCGTGGTATCCCCGTGTCAGCAGTAGGACGTCGGATGTGCTAAGGATAGGGAGAGGACCCCGCTGGGCAAGCGAGAGTCTGCTGAAAAGAGCAAGACTGGAACGCCGGTGCAAATCAAGCAATTGGGACTGCTGGAGAGAGCTGCGGCTCCTTGGAGAAAAGCAGCTAATTCAGAAGGAAATAAGGCGTGTATTAAGTGGTGGAAGGGGGCCATGGGCTGTGAAAGGCCAGCCGCAAAAGAAGGTACAGCTATGTCGAAGACTCGTCTTTACTAAGCGGGTCAGCTTAGCAGTGGACTCTAGGCTGTCCCCTCTTGTATTTTATTGAAGAACACCCAACCCAACAAGGTATAGTAGGATCGACTGATGCCACATTGAGCCTGGATTTAGCAATGCCCGCCAGTAAGTACAAATAGAGCATGGAGAAAGCCAGACGGGTAGTACCGCAGCTGCTTCCTACAACAGCTGCACAGACGTACCCCAACAGCGTCGTACTTTCACCAACACGCTGACATGCCTGACTGGCAGCTAGTCAACCATGAGGACTTCTACCTAGAGCATGCTGCCAAATGCTGCAGATAAGCCAGACGGTGATTATTGCAGTTTGCCTGGCAGTTTTTGCTTCTCCGATGAGTATCTTTTGCTTCTCCAATGAGACTTGAGCTGCGGCTCAATGTTGCAAGGACGAGGTTCGTTGCCTTCACAGCCAGTCCATCATTGTGGATGATGGACAAGTAGAGTGCTGTGAAGCCTTGCTAACTGCTAAGGTAGCTGATCCTTACAAGGTGGCAACTCTCAACTCTCAACAGACGCATGACTCGTGGATTTGCATGGATGCTGAGCAGGGAAATGGAGTGGGTTCTTCATCAGCCCGATCGACCCTGTTGCAGTCGTCCAGTTGAGCCAAGTTTCTCTGACATGAAGCTGCTTAGCAGGGGTTACTGAGTGCTTCGTAGCTGCTTAGTTTCTCTTTTGTGCTTGTTTTCGGTAGTGCTTCCCCTGGCCCCTTCTCGTACACTGTTCATTCTATTTTGGGCTGGCTTTTCCCAGTCCCTATCCTCAATGAGCGAGCCCTTCTCTCTCCAGAAGGAAGCTGCAACAGGATGTTACAAGAGCTGGGTGGAGCGTTGGCCGGACGTGGAGGACGCTCCGGCGGCACCAGACTACTTTTGCCGAACATGCGGCGCTTGCATTCTGACTGGCCAGCCTCATCGATACGACCTGCCTGGTCCTCCTCGCGGCGCTCTATCTTCTGATCGCCACATTGGCCTTTACTTGCTTCTGAATTATGCTTCCACCTTTGCTATACTGATGTGGGCCCAGGCCTGCTTTGCACATTTAGCACTCCTTCGAGCATTTGCTTGTGATCCGTTGAACTTGAAATATGGTGTATCCTCTTCCTACAAGCTGCCGCTTCAAAGGCTAGCGAAAAGGACCCATACTAATGGAGCAGCTGGCAAGCTCGACATTGGGCGAATGTGCACAATGTGGCAAGCCTTAAATAGGCTCCGGAAATTGATACGGCAAAATTGATTGGCCTGAAGCTTCTGGGCATCAGCCAACAGGTTTGCACCATGTGAGAGACTGGCAAGTGGCTTCAATGTTCACCCTACCAATGACATGCTTGATCTGCCAACAGGCCTGATAAATAAGTTCCATGTGGAGCAGGCCCCTGCTAAGGGCATCACTCTGACTTTGAGTCGCTCCCCTCCTTTGATACCTCCTCCTTCCTTGCCAGCAGTGTAGGTGCAATAGATACAGCGGCAATAATAAGTAGAGTAGCCAGAGTCTGGGTGTCGTATAGGTCAGACACAGATTGGATATCTGCGATTGTGGATCCCGCCTGTCGCCATGCCAGGGGCCCAAATGCTTGGTCAGCACAAGGTTGCGCAAGCTGCAAAATGCTGCTGAAAAGTGGCTGCAGCATGTGCCTCGCGGGCACGGAAAAATTGTATTTTATAAGAAGTGGTACAGGAAGATAGATGGAGACCACCTCACCCGCACAGCGACAAACGCCCCGGGCATGAGGCCAAAGAAGGTGCCAATGGCAAAAATTGGGTATGGGACATCAACAATGGGCGATGCGACGTTGATGAAGGTATTTGGAAAAGCGGGCGTAACGCGTAAGAAGAGCATGTAGTACAGCAGGCTGGCCCGCCGCTGCTTCACCTGATGAGGTAGACCGTGGTGGGGCTCAGAAAAGCTGGAGCGCGGCCAGCACATCCATTACTCAAGGGTGGCAATAGTGGAAGTGAATTGCATAGCAGCTGATGACAGATAGCTGATATGCTGGCTCTTGTATAGCAGCAAATGGCTACTAGCTGATTTGTGAGACCTAGTCGAAGCTCCACCACTTGTCACACAAAACTGGAGGCAGGCAGAGGGCACCAGCGCGGCAGCTGATCGGCTGCTGCACCAGGCGGCAAATGGCAGTCGCTGCAATGACCTGCATCCGAAAGGCCTCGAGGCGGCTGGGCCAGAGCCAGGCAGCCAGCGGGCGGCCGACGAGGCACGAGAGGAGGTACGAGGACGACGACCCCAGCGTGGCTGTGCACACGACCAGCGCCACGCCGCGTACCTGGCCGAACAGCGAGCCCGCCAGGAGCGCCAGGAACGCCGTTCCGGGCAGCGCAAAGGTCTGCAAGGAGGCCGCAGCTCAGCCGCTCTTTTATCTCCATATACACATAAATATGTATATTTCAGATATATATTGGATCGGTGTATACATACATATCTTATTATTATCAGCAGCCGCAGTTTTCAGCGGTGTCACAGGGAGCCAGGGGGCCGGCGAGTGAGGCCAGGCAGGCAGCCAGCCCACTAAGAGCGCGAGCGGCCGCCAAGGTGAGCAGGTGTGCGACAGGCACACCTGCATGAACACGTAGGCCGCCACGAAGGTCGCCGCGGCCTGCAGGGTGTGGTCATCCGCGTAGGCGCCCAGGTGGGCGCTGCGTAGAAGCAGCATTCCCACGTCCAGAGCCGCGTCAGCAGAGCAATGCAGGAAGGCAAGGACGGACTCGACGGCCATCGTGGGCGCTGCACGGGAAGGGCCCTGGCTCTCGACTCCCAGCTCCGAGCGGAATGACTTGAATGATATCTGATGGCAAATGTGTCAGATCGGTTCTGATGGCCAATATGGCGGATCGCCGCAGGGCCGCTGCGAGCTGCTGTAGCAATGGCGGTCGGCAGCTGGCGGAGGCCGACCGGCGGCGGCCCGACCAGCGGCGGCGGCGGCGGCGGCGGCGGCGGCGGGAGCGCACCTGAGCGCGCGCACGTCG
>WELB01000042.1:752370-773035 GCA_009602725.1 Spirogloea muscicola
CGGCGGCGGCGGGGCGGCCGAGCGCTGAGGGGCGCGGCCCCGCGGGCTCCGCCGCGAAGCGCGCCGGGATCGGCGGCGCACGACGCGGCGTGCCCGCCGCCCACATGGGGGATGGGTCTCCTGAAGCGTCTGTGTGAGACATATAGCTTGTAGCGAGCCTTCACCACGTTGCTGCAGCTTACGATGGTGACCGACAGTGAGACAGCGACCGAAAAGGCCACCATGCGAACACCAGGCGGTGTTGGCATGGGGGCATAAGTCGTCCACGCATGATGCTTGCTGCCATTACCTGCGAGCAGGCCAACTGGGACATCCAGTCGCATCGATTAGCTTCTCATTCATTGTCTCGGCATCCAGGCTGCCCAGCAGCAGGAAAAGAGAATGCGGCTGCTGATATTCTAAGAGAGGAAGAAAAGGAGCGATGTACAGGGATGACTAAAAGACTGCCTGCTCCAAACGCAGGCACAGGAGCGCCCAGAGCAGGAAGTCGTTCAGGTCACTTTCGGCTCGCTTTCCTGTGCTCAGTCCCAAACTATTTCGTGACACGAAGTGGCTGGTCTGGAAGTTCGAGATGCCAAAGTTGCTCCAATTTCAGAACATTTGGACTGCTGTAGAGCTCACAGCAGATCGAGGGCTATGTCGGCCCTTCTCTTGAGAGAACACTACTGCCTCAGCGAATCTTGTGGCGGATCAGTCTGATGAGGAACTGATTGGAGTTGTTAAACAGTCTCTGGCAAGCGGGATCTGGCGGGAACACCTGAAGAACAAGTTTGAAGACAAAGGAATTGACAGGGCGTACTATCTTAGCATGAGATTGCACGATTGCAGAAAGGAGGAGGATGAGCCACTACAAGAATTTGTAAGCAGAGCGGAATCATTGGCTCTTCAGCTGCAGGACATTGGAGAGGAGGTCCAGCACGACATCAGGTCCTCTCTATTCGATGGGACTTCCACAGGAGTATGATGCCCTTCAAGACTCTTCTAAAATGATCAACAACGATGATCTGACTGAAGGTTGTGTGCTGGCTCGTCTCTTACATAACAAGAAAGAGAGCATTGATTCCACTCTGTTCACAAATTCTTGTATTGGCTCATCCTCCTCCTTTCTGCGTTTGCACAATCTCATGCTGAAATACTACGCCCTGATTTCCTCTGTTTTCAAACTCGTTTTACCAGATGTTCCCAGATCCCGCTTGCCAGAGACTTGTTGACCACTCCAATCAGGGTCTCGTTAGACAGATCCGCCACAAGTTTCGCTGAGGCAGTAATGCTCTCTCGAGAGAAGGGCCGACACAGCCCTCGATCTGCTGTGGGCTCTACAGCAGTCCAAACGTTCTGAAAGTGGAGCAACTTTGTCATCTTGAACTTCCAGACTAGCCACTTCGTGTTACGAAAAAGTTTGAGACTGAGCACAGGAAGCGAGCCGCGCGGTGGGCCCATGACCTTGAAATACTTCCTGCTCTGGGCGCTCCTGTGCCTGCGTCCGCTGCTCATGTCCGCTGTAATAGGCACTTCCAGATTCATCCTTCCTCCAGTCGGAGTCCTCCATCGGACGTTTGCCCTTGTCCATGGGCCCAGCAGACCGCCCTCGTCGCGGCGGCAGAGATGCAGATGCGCTCATGGCGGCAGATAGGTTCAAATCTCAGGCAGTCAGTCAGACAGCACAGGCTCTGTCCTCACCAAGGTGGGGTGGCAGGCATGGCTGGGGAGCACGGGAGCACCGCGTGGCCTCAGATGTGGAGAGTGAGCCCGATGGGTGCCCGAGGCCTCGCTTACCCATCACACATGATCCTCGGGCTGGACATCAGGAATGCTTTCAAGCGAAAGGGGTCAAAAAGCGCTAAAGCACAGAAAACGGCTCTTCCAACAGAAGACAGTGGCTGTGAAGGCCAGCCCAAAGGAATGTACAAGGTCTGAAAGGGCCGGATGGCGCAAAAAGCAGAATTCTATTCGCCAAGACGTCAGCAAGTGGGAGCTGAACAGAGCGACTCAAGTGGCCGCTGGGTGCTCATTGGCTGGATGGACTGGGCAAGAATCATGTACGATAAGTACTTAGTTATTTCTGCTAACCCCTCAAATCTCTTCTTAAATCGGCGTCGGAAGCAGGGACGCGGTCGGCAAGGCTGCCAGCGGCAAAGAGCGGAAAGTATGCTGTTCACCCGGCCGATGATGACTTTATGGCGCTGGCGATGGACGTGAACGGGGCATTCGGCAGTCGCTGGCTGGACCTTTGCAGCAGCCTGGCACGGCAGGTCATTGATCGGCCATTAAGCGTTGGCAGGGCCAGCAAGGAAAGCTGCCCAGCTTCAACGTCGCCGGTTCGCTTGCTGTATGCGGCAATCCAAATCCTTCCAACCGTCCCAGGCTCACGCGGTGCACCTGCGGGCAGGCCATGCCATGGCTCCATTGGAAGAGATCACTTTTACTTCTCTTCTTTCACAGCTCCCGCCCCCTTTGGAAGAGCTCATCTCTTGGCTGGCTCTCACAGCCATTGCCTTCACTGGAGGAGCTGTTTCCAAAGGCGGCGAGGGCTGTGAAAGAAGAATAAGCTCATTAGAGTAAGGCAACGACTGTGAGAGGCCAGCCCTCGCCAGAGGAATGTACAAGATCTGCAAGGGCCGGTTCACGAGCGCTTACGAAACTAGCGACAAAACGACTCTCCTTGACTTCCGCGGAAGGCCACTCAATCGGATTGAATGCGTGATGATGTCAATGTTGACCCTCGCTCATCGTTATTTCTCGTTCAGAGCCTAATGAGAGCTGTGATTATGAGTTCAAAATACTCAACTGGGGCAACTGGGGCAGGCATCGGAGAAGCGACTCTCCTCGAGGGAGTCCCGCGCTCTCTCCGCGCCTTCCTGCCCATGGTGGTGATGGCAGCAGACTCTGAGGAAGCAGGCCAGCAGCAACTCAAAGAAGGTGGCGTGGGTGCGGACAAGCAAGGAGGAGATGTGAGCGAAAGGGGCTCAATAGCCCCTGTTGATAGTGAGTAGAAGAACTGGCTCTCCCAAATGGGCAAGGGCTGTGAAAAGCCAGCCCGAATGTGAGTGGGCACAGGCCCACTGACCCCCTTTCATATTGATGGAAAGAATAAGGTGGTGTACAGAATGGTTGTACAGAGTGGTGGTGGCCTGGGGGGTGAGGCCAGCCTGAAGTGCCGCTTCGGATCAACCAGCTACGAAACACTCACCCCTCACCCCTCCTGAGCCCTGATCAGGGCCCCGGCCCCAAGTGTAACCCGGCCCAGTGCTTCCTGCTAAGCAACCGCAGGTCGGGGAAACTGGGCTCCTGGGAGCGGGTCCCCTGGCCCTGTTGATACTCCAGCTATTTATACACACTCCAACCACCTGGCCAGGGCCAGGGACGGCTTCGAAAGAAAGTGGGTCTCCTAGGGGGGGTAGGGCTGTGAAAGAGAAGTGGCTCTCCCAATGGGGGCAAGGGCTGTGAGAAGCCAGCCCGAAAAGAATTGACAAGGTTCAAAGGGGCCAAACTACGAGCTAAGCAGCGACTGCGGGGCCTGTGAAAAGCCAGCCCAGAAAGTATGAACAAGGTCAAAAAGGGTCAAAAGGGCCAAATTACACAGCTAAGCAAGAAACTACAGCAAATGGGAGCTCAGTAACCCCGAGTCAGCAGCCGCAAGTCGGAGTAGCTTGCAGCTGGAAAAGAAATAGCTGGAAACGAGGCACCCCGACGAAACCCAGAAGTAGCAGCCAAATCGCGTTCTGCCTGTGGGAACTCGTGATGGATACCTGGTTGTGCCAAGGGGTTTTTGCGCTTTGGTGTTCCTTCGAAAAAATGTCCATTGGGTCAGCACGCTGTTGAGTCAGCAGTGCGCGTGCTGACCCGACGGACAACTGCGACCATAGCGCCACGTGGCAGCCAAGTTGGCCCGGGCAAGCCGCCTTCAGGATCGAGAAGCGGCCCCTCCCGAGTGGGACGGTTAGACAGGATTACAAGCTAATAGGCGGGGAATTATCCCTGCATATGTGTTTAACAAGGGGAAAGAGAAGCTCTTCCAAGTAAGGCAATGGCTGTGAGAGGCCAGCTCAAGCGAATGTATAAGGCCAAAAGCGCACGCAAATACTCCCCTTGATTACTGCGAGCGGATGCTCAGTAACCACTAGTCAACAAATGCAGGTCAAAGGAACCGGAGGGCCGGCAAAGCGTCGCCATTACGCCTGCGAGACTACGCCGGGCGCCCGCCCCATGCCCACGCCCACTCTCGTCTACGCCCACCTCGCCCAGCTCAACTTCAAGCCCATTTCTCCATCGTCAAGCACCTGCCGTCGCAATGCAGGCGCAGAGGATCACGCCCTTCCTGTGGTTCGACGGCGCCGCCGAGGAGGCGGCGCAGTTCTACGCCGGCGTGTTCGCGGGCGGCCGCGTACTGGAGGTGTCGCGCTACGGCGCGGGCTCTCGATACCCAGAGGGCACCGCCCTCACCGTCAGCTTCGAGCTGGAGGGCCTGCGCTTCGCGGCGCTCAACGGCGGGCCCGAGTACCACTTCACTGAGGCCATCTCGCTGGCCGTCAGCTGCGAGACGCAGGAGGAGGTCGACGGGCTGTGGGCCAAGCTCACGGCCGACGGTGGCAAGCCCGGGCGCTGCGCCTGGCTCAAGGACAAGTACGGCGTGTCGTGGCAGATCGTGCCGGTGCAGCTGAAGCAGCTGCTGGGCGACCCAGACCCGGCCAAGGCGCAGCGCGTGATGCAGGCCATGATGACAATGTCCAAGATCGACATCGCCGGCTTGCAGGCGGCGCACCGCGGCGACTGAGCGTGGCATGGCCACCTAGACGCTCTTGAGGAGCTCCCACCCAACGTTTGTCTCTCTGCTAGCTTTGCTCGCGGCCTCTGCTCTGTGTCGCGATGTCTTGGCCTCATTTGTGGTCAAAGCGGTTCTCTTGTCAGCAGCTGCGCTGATCGATGGCGAGTGGCCTTGGGCTCCAGTAGCACTAGTCTTCGGAGGCTGCCTTTCTGTGGGTGGCTCCTTGCATGACCATTGACGTGGTCAGCAACGACAGGTGGACATGCGTAGCCACTTCATCTGGGTGTTAAGCCAGACTTCAGGCCGTCAGGTCCCTGACACCTGACAACACGTTCATAGCAACAATTTTGCATGACACTCCATCAGAAGGGCTCCGCTTGTGTCATTGCGCCAAGACTGCCTAAGATCAGAATCTACTTAGTCAATGACTGGGGGGTTATTCTTTTCAAGGACTGGGGGATAATAAGCTGACAAGACGTCAATCTAGGCTTCGTGGACTTTGCACTCTACATTTCAGGCCCTGTACAAGCCAACACTGCAGAAAGTCTAAGCCACCAACAACACCCACGGCCAACGACCAACGACCAACGACCAAAGCACATAGTCCAAGGAAACAACTAAATTGCTGCCAAAATAGACCATCCACCACTATTCAACAAGATTGCAAGCCAAGCTTTGCTGTCAGAGCTCGGACTGCGCCCTTGTTCCGTATAGCGTCATCCTCCTGTAGATGACCAGCTGGAAAAGGTGGGGCGACATCAACACGGGCCGGGCGAGAGCAATCGACAAGTTTCTCACAGCTCCCAACTTGCAAGTCAATGTGATATCGATAAGCATTTTCACAAGCTAAGCTCACAGGCTAGTGATTACAATGTTGCCGCGACCTGGATCCATAGATCGACAGAAAGAATGTGAACATTGGCGCTTCAGTGATGACATCCTACTTATACACTGTACTTATGTAAAGAAATAATCAAGTCAGGCATTTGTAGGCGGCAAATGCTCGTCAGGTACAGCACCTTGCAGGAACACAATCTCAGCTCCTGCCAAAGCTGACTCCTGCGGATTCCAGTCGAAGTGCTATCAGCATGGCAATTGCTATCACTCCGCAGGATAACAGCCTAGAGACCAGAGCCCTCATCTTGCTCGCAGGAGAGCTGACTCTAGTTCAGGTAAGCTGCGGCAAGAGTCGTGTGGTGGGCGTGGACCCAGATGCTGCAGAGAGGGTGCTTGCCTGCTGCTGGCGGCGCCTGCGGAAGATATTGAAGGCTCGAATAATAATGTAGCAGGGGACTAAGAGGGCAACAGCTCGAAACAGCAGCACCTGCCAGTTCAAGCACCACATTAGCTTGATAATATGGCAGACCTTCCTATGTAGGTCAAAATCTTTCGGAGGGCTGTCTAGACTGTCCTTAGCATAAAGAACCTGTTCACATATCCTAGATAAGAGTCTTTGTTTAACTTGAAGCTTGGTTACGAGCTCACAGTGAAAATGTCATCATCGCTGTCGTCATCCATTTGGATCATCTGAAGAGCATGCCGAAGGAGGAGGAGAGCCAGCAGCTGCAGAGCATTCCAGCTTTGAGTAACGCTTCCGCTTCATTTCTCCAGGTCGTGTGGGAGTATCCAAAATGGATATATGGTAGCATCACGTGTGGGTGTATCACATACATGTAGAGTGTAGCATCAAGTAAGTGATAGACGAGGACAATCCACGGGACTTGAGAATCTCACCGTCAAGGCTGCTGCTCTGAAATGGGCACCGTTATTGTAGACTGCTGTATAGGTGTCATAATCAAGGTCTAGGAGCTGATGATTGCCAGAATCTATGTGCGCCCTACTGTTTGTACGGAGAGGATGTCCTGCTGGAAGGAACCACCGCTCCCTGCAGGTGAGCAAGAAGTACGTGTAAATTCATAGACCAAACCCAAGCCTTGGCATCGTCCTTGGCCGCAGCCAACGAACAAGTGTAGACTGACCATACAAATTAGTGAGATGACCTTACCTGAAGTCAATTATGGTTGTTACTGGGTGTTGGGGCAGCAAAGGTGGTGGAGCAGTGTAGCCGGGCTGATAAGGCTGCAGACATCCCAAATGCACAACACAATGTTAGAAACATGCTGGTTAAGATTGACATATTTGAGGACACATGTAACATCTGCTAGCTTGTGGATCACCCATGACTCCATCAGTCACAACTCCTAAGATGAGGAAACATAAACAGCGCCTAATGTCATCCCTGCTTCTGAATACAGCTCACCCAAGAAACAGCAGCGCATGTTGTCAAGTGAGAGAGCGGTCATACCTTGTGGCAAATTTCACAAGTCAGGTTACCCTTCTCCGAACACCACCTCTGAACACATTTGCGGTGAGCGTACTGCAAGCAAGCATGCACAGGAGGCACTTCAGGCCGTACGTCACATGTGCACTAACAATCGCTATATTATAAATAAATACCCCTCCATTGAGCATTGACAGAGGCACAAGGGCTCCCCAACTCGACTGCCAGCATTCCTGCTTCTAGGGGGAAGACCAGGACTTTCTAGCCTTGTTTAGGGAGATAAGCTGGTCATTAAGTAAGTATCCCTCATGTGGTGTCAGAACTGCTAATGCAATGAGCATTATAGAGTCTTGGTGATTGTCATCGTACGTGTTGCCTAGCTGCATAATCGGCACCCTACGACCAGATTGATAACGACTCAGAAGCTCGTCTTGCAGCGAGTCACCTCTCAGCAGATTTGACCAGTAGAGCAAGTTACCAGTGGACCAACTCCCCCTTTTGACCGACGCTCAACCAGAACCTTTGTTGAAGGATGGCAAGGGTAAGGGACGAGCCTACGAGCATCGAGGCTCCCATTGTTGGGAGCACACCTGAAGACTTCCTCGACAGGCACAGGGTGTTTCAAGGTTGCCTGTCTGATCCTCCTCTTGGCAAATTCTGCACTCTGCCACGACTGCTGGCGTCCTTGCCTCATCGGAGTGTGCACCTACGTGGACGAAAGAAGTTGGACATTGGTCCCCTCTTGACAGTCTGAGCCAGGGGAAGACTCGTGAAGACTTTTCAAAGCAGTGACGCGAGCCGCAACAAACACCCTGCCTGGTCCAAGAAGTGCCAGTCATTTGCTGGCAAGGCCTCCGAGGCAATGGCAAGACCTTGATTGGCTCGCAATATGCTGTTATTGGGCATGTGCTGCAAAGACCTTGTCCCATGTCAAAGGATTACATCAGCACAATACAGCGAGGAATGCAGAGGTATGAAGGAGAAAGCGCACCAGTAACCAGCACTGATGTCAGAGTGGGGGACGCCAACGAAGCACTTGCATCGTCTTGCGACTCGTTGGCGTTGGCAGAGGGCTCGGCGGGTGACAGCAGCTGGCTGAGGCCTTGCAGCGCCACCTTCTGGTGGCCGTGCCCGTCGTCGACATCTATCGTCACGTGCGCAGCCTGGCCATCTGACAGGCCCATCCAAGGAGCTGAGAAGCGACGTAAAGCAGGAGACAGGCGCCTCTGGAGCCCTGCCACCGAGCTGAGGCTCCCGAGTGGAGGCGCAGCCGGCTTCGCTTCTCCGCCTCTGAAGGAAGGAGTCACCGAAGCGGCTGGAGGAGCAGCTGACGACGGTCCGGGGTCTCGCGGCTCAGGCGTGTCCACGCCACCAGCCGGGAGCAGGAGCGGAGGCGGGCAACCTGGAGCCGGCCACCGGCGCCCGCAGGCCTGCACCGGG
Source organism: Spirogloea muscicola (assembly GCA_009602725.1). Taxonomy (NCBI): domain Eukaryota; kingdom Viridiplantae; phylum Streptophyta; class Zygnematophyceae; order Spirogloeales; family Spirogloeaceae; genus Spirogloea; species Spirogloea muscicola. The sequence goes on from WELB01000042.1 coordinate 760,857, forward strand.
CCCCTGCCACCGCGCGGCGGCACGCGTCTCTGCAGAAGGAAAGCGGCGACGGCGGCGGCGGCGGCGGCGGCGGCGGCGGCGGCNCCACGCAGGCGGCAGCGACCACTGACTGCATCAAGAGAGCAGTGGGCCAACGGCGCTTTAGCGCTCTGGGAACGACGCGTTAGCGCGAAGAAGGGCGCCTGTACTTGCCCGACCCACCGGCAGGCAGCCTTGAACCCCAAGCCCCCGGCGCGGACCCGGCGGCCGGCCATGACCATGGCGCCGGCCGCCATTCCCGCCGGGCCGCGCGCCGCGATGTGCGCGCGGCCTCCCTCGGGCGCTGCCGGGCTCGCAAGGCGGCCGGCGCCCGCCGCGAGGGCCTTCTCGTCGCTCGCCGCCTCACTGTCGGGGCTGCAGGTGCATGATGGGTCCCAGTCGCGGCGCTGCCCTGTGCTGCGCGGCCGCGTCGCCGGGACCGGCATTGCCTCCGCCGCCGGGTATGGGGAGGAGGAGGACGAGGAGAGCGAGGTGGACGTGGAGGCCGCCTACCAGGCCCTCTACGGCAAGGCGTTCTCTGGCGTGGAGGGGTCGCGGGGGGCCGGCTTCTCAGTCGACGGCGCCGGCGACGACGACGACGACGCGCCCAAGCCGCGGCGGGGCCGCAAGTCCGAGGACGGCGGCGAGCGGGGCGGCGGGAAGCGCGGCGGCGGCGGCGGCGGCGGCAAGGACGCCCTGGAGGAGCGCGTGGTGCAGATACGGCGCGTCACCAAGGTCGTGAAGGGCGGGAAGCAGATGGCATTCCGCGCGGTCGTGGTGGTGGGCGACCGCAAGGGCCGCGTCGGTGTAGGCGTCGGCAAGGCCAAGGAGGTGATATCGGCGGTGCAGAAGTCGGCGACCGATGCGCGGCGGCACATGGTCACCGTGCCCATGACCAAGTACCTCACCTTCCCGCACCGCGCACTGGGCCAGTTCGGGGCTGCCCAAGTCATGCTGCGCCCCGCCGCCACGGGAACGGGCGTCATCGCCGGCGGGTCCGTGCGTATTGTTCTGGAGCTGGCCGGCGTTGAGAACGCCCTCGGCAAGGAGCTCGGCTCCGGCAACCCGCTGAACAATGCCCGCGCAGTCCTCCAGGCCGTGTCCGAGATGAAGCAGTTCCGCGATGTCGCGCGGGACCGGAATATCCCTATGGAGGAGCTTTGGAAGTAGTCCGGCACATAGCCAGAGAGCTAAAGCAGCGCGGCCACTCGGTCAGCTTGTGGCACGTTTGCTTGTTGTTCAGCTTGTGGCAAGTTTGCTGCTGCGCCTCTCTGCCATCAGTTTGCAGCTTATGGACTTACTCGGCCATTCTTTTCACGCCTTTGGCAATGAGCTCGATCAGGACGGCTGGATGCCGTGCTATGGCCTGAGTAGCAACACATTGGCATCTTTTGATGCTTCACTTCGCGCCATCAACTAAGATGACCCTGCCCAGCGGGCAGTCATGTCAGTGTGTAGTGGTAGGCCTGCTGCAAAGGCGAGGACACTGGCAGCGGGTATGGCAACTCATCCAAACGAGCAGGTAAAGGTGGTGCACAGCGCTGGCATGCTTGGTCTGCCAGCAATCCCTCGTGCTCAATGTTAGAATCTGTATTTCCTTAATTGAATGGCTGGTGATGACTAGGTCTGCAGCAAGCACATCAAACGGCTTGCAATGTCACTGATACTTGGTATTCTATAGATAACGTCCTGAGCATGCTGCAAGATTATGCGTCATATAGTTGAAGACACATTGGGGTAGAATGAAGGGATTCTATTTTGACCACTAGGTTAAGTTTCTCTTCTTAGTAATCGCAGGGGTTTTGTCAGCAACACCCATAAGACGGTAGTCCTTGCACTGTGCGGGCAGTGTCACCGTGTCCTACAGCCCAAGCAAAATCATCACCAACAATGTCTGCACTTCCATCTGTCTCGGTTCTTACAATGAGCCAATTGAAACTTCACACAAATCGCTGCTGGGGCATCAAGCATCAATGCAGCGATAGACAGCTTACTGAGAATGACCTTCTCTACACTTTTCTGAGAATGAAGGTTGATAGGCTGTGGTAAGCCAAGCGCTGTAAGATGGTTATTCTTAGATGGTACTGGCGTTGATGTCGAGAAGCGCAGGAGGATTCCAGCCACAGATTTTGCTAGCTCCGGAAGGCATTGCTGTAACTGCGAGGATTTTGAGTCAAGAGCAAACGTGAGAATGTTCTGCGATGCATGATGTCAGCAGATGAGCATATACAAAGCTGAAAAGTAATCTGTTTCCTTTAGGCACTTGTCACAACACCTTCTCAGATGTGCTCGGAAGTAGAGTAGGTCCCTTGAGCTTGCTCTTGTCCAAGGCCTTCTGAACAGCTGCCTTCACTAGTCTTGACTGGGATGCATCACAATAAGCTGCCCCAGAGGAAATACGGGCAGCTGATGCATGCATTGAGCCAAGGTCTGACATGCGTCAAGGAGGGCAGATATGCTTGTTCGGCCAGCCAAGTATTGCAACCGTTCAAAGATCATTCGTCAATGGACTGAAGGATACAAGCTCCAATCTCGTGCACAAAGATTTCCAGTCGCTTGCCAGTCAGACCGGCATTTTTGAAGGTCATATCAGCTCTGCCAGGGGAGGAGATGAACGCCCTTTCATAGTCGAGGCCATACCTGGACCAGTCAACCCCATGCTCAAGTGCCTCAATTATACAGCTTGAATGCATGGTCAGACACCCATCCTTGTACATTGTCACCTGCTACACAGTTGCACCAAATGTTGGAGCCAAGCATCAGACTCCCAATCAGAGTAGAAGTGACAGGCCTACATGCTTCACCAGAGCTTAGTGGGAGTGAAGCATTTGACCCCAAAAGTACATCACTGGGCAGAGGCAGATTGAGATGACTTAAGTGGTCTGTCTAATTGCCTCATGACAATGCTCCTTGCAATAGGTGTTAATGTTGCTTCTACATGAGAGTATGTTGGAAGCTTCTCTGCTGGTGATTCTATGAGTGCAATGCAGGCCTGAACTGTCCAAGGTACTGCATAGCGCCCTCTTTCAGCACCCATTTGGACTGCTGATATATGACACAGCCCTCGTTCGTCCTGCCTGAAGCGAGGGAAGTCAAGGAACTGATGCTTTATGCCTAGAAGATTATGTCAAGAACATATAGAAGCAGCGTGGAATCTTGCCAATGCTTACACACCTTGCCAATCTCTTAGTCAAATGCGATCGCACGCCTTCTTTGAAGTGCTCCAAAGTTGACGAACATTGCAAGAATGAGCTGGCAGGGATGGAACATGTCATAGATGTATGCATACTGCTGGCTTCCTCGACCACATTGTAGTCCAATGACAACTCTCGCAGAATGGATAACGTGACTGTTGAGAAATGTTGCAGTTGCAGGTCGACCGATATCTGAACATGCGCATACTCCAAGCCTCAACATTTGCGGCAGATTGAAGAATACAAAGAGAGCAACTCCAATCATGTGGTGATATGGAGACTAATTAGAGGAGTAGTGACATACTTGTGGATTAAGGACGGAGATCTTAATTGGTCTCAGCACGTCAATGTGACCAATAGACCGGCATGAACATGTACACGGCCACACACACTTGGTGCACACAATTAGCAGCAAGTCCCTTCAACGTGCTGGGCTCAATGACACATTTAAAACGGCAAAAATATACATATACAGTCTGTAAGTATTCACCTACCGCATTGAACTGGTCATGGATGAAGACAAGCAACTCTTCAATGTGTCCCTCTGCTTCGAAGCTCAAAGTTGTGCCACTTATGCGAGTCTCCTGTGTCTTCTCTATGCACGGACATTGCAGAATGACAAGGGCACCTTCACTAGGAAGGTCAGCAGTCCTCATCTCGTAGGCACGTACCACGATGTCACTTGCAACTGCTTCTCAACAAGCAAACATTAATTAAGTATGTAATGCCAGTGACATTGACTTACTGTAATGCAAGTCTGCCACTGTAATAAAGTGGAAAGCGTGTGCAAGTAGGCCATGAGATCTGTCGCCCGTTCCCCTAACCCTACAGCTGATATCAGGCAATCATTGCTTTTCTGACAGTTCCTGAATTACCTGTTGTCATGACAAAGAGCGGATCCCCTGCTTCCAGAGAGCAATGAATTAGTGGGCAAGCTGCTGTCAGGTAGCCTGGTCGATGCAAGATTGTGATCAGTTGGTTGACACACGTGTTTATGCAGATTCAAGGGTCAAAGACTACCGTGTACTTGTGATTGTAAGACCACCTGAAACTTACGGAGGTGAACCTCGGAAGGTGCGGGCTTGCACAATGTTCGAAAGAGCTGGTTGTAGTGTTCAAGTAAGGTCGTCACTGGCACGCCTCGTCCTGTGTCAGCTACTGCAACATAGCCAGAGTCAGTCAAGATTGAACCTCCTAACGGTGCACAAGACTCAGTGAAGCCAAATTGACTTCAGACAATCTGATCTACCTTTGCAAGTAGATTGTTATCTTGCGAGACAATTCGCAGCATCTGCGGGCAAGGGCAAACAGCTTCACCTGTAACCTTCACACTGATTGGCAAAGGTGTGTCACAATGTGGTGATGTGTTTTCTCCCTCAAGAGATGTAGGCATGACATCGAGCACCCGAGCAACTGTGATGACTATCTTTGGTGGAGGTGCAGGATCATCAAGGCCTGAGAGATTGTCGAAGCGGCAGGAGCATATTGCATCTGATATAGCCTGCATACGCCAGCACAATTGCCACTCATCTACCATTGTATCTAAGGCTGATAAAGGTACACGGATAATGCTGTTGCAAGAGAAGGCTTTGACGTAGCTTGACGACCATGAAGGCCAATCCCAGCGGAGCACCTTACGCAGGGCACGTGCAGAGTACGTAGCACTGCTGCAGCTGCCAACTTTGCAAAGCCGCCACAATGAAGTGCTATGCTAGGCGAAGCTTGACTTATTGGCTGCCGGCAGACGGGTGTAGCTTACGGCATGCGCGGCCTCGATGGCGCCGCGGGCGGGCGCAACAGCCACCATGGCAGCGGGCCGGGCTGCAGGGACGGCAAGGCTCGGCGCTTCCGGATCAGGGGAGCTGGGGGATGTCCGGTCGAAGAGAAGTAGCTCTCCTGAACAAATAAGAAGGCTGCAAGATATTGTGATGATGTCGAAAGAACGGCTGTGTGAGCCAGCCAGGTGTAAAGGAAATGTAGTGTGTATAAGTGATCATGCGTAATGGTTGAAAGAACGGCTGTGTAAGCCAGCCAGGTGTAGAGGAAATGGAGTGTGTATAAGTGATCGAGTGTGACGGGAGCGAGGGCCGGGCCACAAACGAATGTCAGGGGCCTGGCGAATAAGCGGCGCGCGGGGAGAGGAAAATAATGTTTATTGACGTTATCGAAGAGGGGGGGATGGAGTGACAAGGGGCAGGGAAGGGCTCGCCCATAGAGGTGAGGCGTGATGTGAGCCTCAACCATGAGGCTGGCGACGCTTCGCCGGCTGCCTCGACCCCGCTCGCCGCCGCCGCCGCCGCCGCCGCCGCCGCCGCCGCCGCCAGCGCTGCCGCCGCCGTTGCCGACCACCGCGTTCCTCCTGACAAGACGCCGCATGGGAGGACCCGCCGCCGCCGCGGCGGGCGCGGCTGACGCTGCCGAGTTCCGCAAGCTCCTCGACCGGGCTACCGTAACTTCTGATCCCACTTGCCTCGTGTTCCCTGCGACATGGGCTGTTGTATATTTACGAGCACCTATGCGATAATTTACTGCAATATCGCTCTTCTCCTAGCGCTTGTACTACATGATAAGGCATTATCCCTCTCCACACAATGTCTCTCAGCAGTACGGACAACAGTAATATGCTCAGTATTGCATGCATGCACGGCTGACGCTTTGCATACTGAATTGAAATTTTGCAAACCAATGCCAGAAAGTGACGGTCCTAACTGGAGCTGGCATTTCGGCAGAGAGCGGTATACCAACATTCCGTGGACAAGGTGGCCTTTGGAGGACCTGGAGTGCCCTGGTACTCATGTATCGACTCCCTTACGAGCACTTGCAATTCTGCAAGCAGGGATCTTCGGAGGCCAGATTAGAACCATAGGGACCCTTCCGCAGTAAGAGGCTTAGAGACCTGCAAATATACTACACAAAAAAGTTTCTCCCAGGAAGCGCAAGACATACTTTCCTTCTCAGATAGGTTGCCTGCGCCTGTATGTCAGGATCTTGCAACACCAGAGGCTTTTGCAGCTGACCCAGCGTTGGTGTGGGAGTTCTACCATTACCGCCGGTCAACATCCTACTTTCCAACCCATGATCATCTTGCAGAACTTTGGACTCAATTGCGTCAACAACGTTAGCTCCCATGTCTTTGCTCTTGCATACATGCAGAAAGCAGCTAATGAGCCATCTTTGGCATGTGCACTTTCAGGGATATTGTCTGTAAAGCATCACCAAATGCTGCTCATGCAGCTCTCGCAGCTCTGCAGATGAGTTGTAACGCCCGCGGCAAGTCATTCACCCTCTTAACTCAGGTACCTGAAAAAAGTGGGCAATACGCTCCATACCTGCTCCTCAGCTGCACGCCTGGCTAGGAATGTCTGAATATATATGTCAAGTGGGTAGTCAAAGATCCAAAGTATTTGATAGTCATTCCTCACACCTGCTCCAGTCTGCAGGGAGAATCTAAAAGTAGTGGCATCCGGTTAACAGGGGCAATGTTGCGTGCAGAACATTGATGGGTTGCATGCAGAAGCAGGTAGCACAGATGTTGTGGAGCTGCATGGGTCCTTGTGGAAAACAAGATGTACAGACTGCGGTGAGGTTCTGGAGAATAGAGACATGCCAATATGCCCTGCTCTTGCTGGAAGGGTGAGTGCAGACGTTGGACATACTCTCTGACCGATGCTGCTTCAGCTTATTCAGGCGGGGTTGTCAGCAGGTCCCTGCATTGACAAATGCAGGGACCTTGTCCTGGATACAATGTTCCTGGTATTGGAGGAGGTAGCAGCTGACTATTATTGTTCTTCTGTATCAGGGAGCTCCACTTCAGCAGGCCCAGGATGCTCAGATAGAGCTTCCTGATTTACCACGGTGCACGCGCCAGCTGCAAGACAGCAGACGGAAGTGCAGGGCACTTCTCAGACCACATGTGGTTTGGTTTGGGGAGAACCTCGATCCCACAGTATCGGAACGAGCGTACGAGGCCGCCTTGCAATCAGACATCTTCATCATTGTGGGAACTTCTGCAGTAGTTCAGGTCAGTGAAGCATCCGCACATATCAATTTGCAGTATTCTTGCAGTATTCTTGCAGTATTCTTGCACTGGCAGATTGCAATCTGACATTTGCCGTCACTGATGACCATCAGTATGTTGCTTGCAGTTGTCATATTGTGTTGAAGGACTGAAGCACAATAGCCAAGGGGTTTGCTTGAGCCTGCCATGAATGCAGAGCAAGATCATTAAGATCACTGATCCTGAGATTAAAGCTTTTGGCACAGCCGGCAGCTGGCTATGCCAAGGTAGCATATATGGGAGGGGCAACACTAGCAGAGTTCAACATTGAGGACACTCCAATCAGCAGCAATTGCCAGTAAGTTATGTCTGCATGTAGTGAGAGAATAGTGAGAGTATCAAGTCTGCATAAGGGTCTGCGTTGTGTGACCTTCAGGATATAAAGCACCAGTCAGGCTACAAGTGAAGGTCATTTGCTTCGCTGGGACTACTTGCTCACTGTTTCAGGCCACCCTTGTGCAGGTATTTGTTTCGCGGACCTTCTGCAGACGTGCTGCCCAGAGTTCTTGGTTTGCCTGAATAGCACCAGACACAGGCATACTCTTGCATTACAATGTACATGTAAGACGTTAATGCACATGTACGTAGTACTGACGCAATCTTGTGGTCCAGCAGTCCACTGCGCGTAGTGCCTATTGATGTCAATGGCATGTCCTTATAGGCAATCTACCAAAGTTTCTCATTCTTTTGCCCCCTCGCCTACCTTTGTGGAGGGCACTATCTGGCCAACATTGACAGCTCATGTATGTTGGCTGGTCCAGCAAATGAGCTGACTGATATGCATCTGGAGCTGCCAGCTGTACTGTACGCGCAATTCTGAGGGCCTCACAGGTTGACCTTATGTGGTTATTGTGGTTCAGTGAAGTGAACAGATGGTGCAATGAATCAAGATGAAGGTACATTGCACATTGGACATAAATGAAGAATGCAATGTTTTTGAACCAGAAATAAGCATGACCAATTGGAGGTCATCAAGATGTGGGATACATGACCTAGTGTACATGCCCTTTCTTTGTGAGACGGGATTACCACCGTCGGAGCACAACCTCAACTGCATCTACATGAACATCCTACATGAGAGTCCTATTTTCCTACTTGCTCACACCTTGGCGATTACACGTGGCGGCTCAACTCACTCATCTGACCTGCTACTCTCATTTGGTGGCAGACTGTAAATAAGGCAGCCACCAGTTGGTTTCCCGCTCTTCTCCTACAGTAGGCCTCCCGGCTAAAGAAGTGAAGCATACAGCTGACCTACCTCTCTTGGTATGCAGTGGCTCGCTCCCTCCTAAGGGAGTCAGGAAAGGTTCAAGCCACAGAAAATGCCCTAGCTAAACTCTCCTTTGCAGGACTTGAAATTACACTAGCAGCAATAGGCACCACCTTTGAATGGGTGGTACACGGGTCACTAAATGGAAGCTGATTTAGGGGATGGGACAAGCCTGGTTGGCTGGTATGTATCCTCCTCCCTGCACGCAGGGGCCAACAGACCCATCCTGGGAGCCGTAGGCTGCAGTACACAGGATTGAAGATGGAGCGCCTGAGCCAGCGACTGTCAGAGCAATGTTCTGCACAGGGCATATTCCCAGCAATTTTCAGGTCAGTCAAAGTGCTCACATTCACTTACATCAGTTGCTGATAGCTGTAAACCTTTTGCAGTTGCTGATTTAGGGTTTAGGGTTAGGGTTTAGGGGTTTAGCATTTAAGCAGCCATGCTTACTTTGGCAAAGCATGGCCTTTGATGGTCAAATGAACGCCAATGCATGCAAGGCATGACAGTATGAGCATCTCACTATCTCACGAGACATGCTAATGACAATGTTGCTTACGCTGATGGAGACTCCCGAGCAAGGAGTCCCAGAGGCACACTCCACTGTGATCCCAGCGAAGTTGTTGAAAGGCACAACAGTGCCGTGGATGTTGGACACTTGGATGTTGGAGAGCTGGAGACTGCTAGACGATGAGCTACCACAGCCCCCCTGACCAAGTCACAAGTGGATGTCAGTCAGCACAGCCTTTGCAGAATTCCTTGAGACCATCTTCTACCCTCTTTGCACCTATTCGTTGACAAGTAAATAGGCACTTGCTGCCCAGCACTTGCTGCCGTACCCTTGATATCCACTTCCAAAGTGCGAGCTTTACTCCTTCACAGTCTGAGCTGCAGTATCCTCTGAAGTGGAAGATGCATCACCTGGTTGCTGTCACAGTAATTCTGATCAATGATGATCGGGTTGGCAGCATTGATCATTGTGAGGTCTTTGAAGACCACATTCTGGACGGTGCCCTTGCCCCCTGACCAGGTTTTGATGCGGGCACCATTCTGAGTAGCGCTGAAGGTGCAATCGCTGACAGTGACACCGTTAACGCAGGCAGAGGACTGATCCCTTCCCAGGCTCCCAATGCTGGACAAAGGCACACGCGGTGTCGTCAGGGTTCATCCAAGCTCGCCACTTCTGCTGCCGCCCTCTACGAAGGAGACTTGATACTTCAGTAACAATGTCGATGTGGCACACCATATATACGTTGCTGATACACCATCAAAACTCCACGGCGAGATTGATGAAATGCCATTTATGCCAGCCTAAGATTCAGAAGACTGCCTCACCTCACGCCGTGTCCGTGAGCACAGTACATGTTGGTGATAGAGATGCCTGAGGTGCCGGTGGCAATGGATACGCAGTCATCCCCGTTGTCAATATGGGCATTGTTGATAAGCACGTCACTGACATACCCGACATGAATGCCATCCGTATTGGGCGAGTCCGCAGGAGCAAGGATCTCAATGCCGTCAATCACCACACCTTGGCTGCGCACACAAGGTAAAAGGATTGTGTATCATTAAGACCCTTTGTTGCTCGCCAAGCCTTGCCTTCACTCTGTTGGCTTCTTGACATACGGATGACAGTGCACCCATTAGTGCAGGATTTAGCTTCGCTTGATGCGTATGCAGGGACAATTGACCCCATGTAGTCATTGATTCCATGAGGTCAGTCAGTGTCAGGGATCACTATGTTGAGGGCTGGTGCAGGGCTGCTGGGCATTAACACGTGGAGAAGGTCTCAGCCTGCTCACCAGTAGGACATAAATAGGTGGAACCAGGGGCTGTTCTGGATAGTTAAACCCTTGATCTGCAAGTTCTTGGCCTGGTTGACCATGACCAGGTGCGGCCGGCTGCCGAGGCCATACTCCTGCCACCACACCTGCCCTTGCCCGTCAATCGTGCCTGGCCCGACGATGGATAGATTGTCGACGTAGTTTATCTGGATGAGGGCCTGCGGTAGCGGCTGAGGCCAGCTTGAGGGCTGCTGCGGGGCCAGAATCGTACCATCCACCTGTATCAAGCCGAGGCGAGCTTGACATCAGTCAGGCCAACTACGCTATCAATTTCTGTGTGATTCACAAGAGGCGCATGTAGCTATGTCCTTGCAGAGAGAGGGCATTGCTTACCAGGATGGTGAGGGGGCCAGAACAGGGACCACTGAAGTCAATGCCTGAGATGAGAAAGTCTCCACTGCCGGGGAACAGGACCGTGCCTCCACCCGAGGCCGAGCACGCCGCCTGCATGGACGTTGTCGTGGTCAGCCTATGCAATCAGCTTGCCAGAGAAGCATAATGTGGCGAGGAAGGGGCGCTTCAAATTGCTCAATGACCAGTCTTGCTGCAAGACTAGCTGGTGATGACTGACCTGCATCGCTGCAAGGACGGCGCTGGCGTCGTCTGACCGGCCGTCGCCCTTGGCACCATAGCTCTGTACGTTGAAGGTAGCCCCTGTGGTGGGTGTGGAGATCACCACCGTGGGCGGTGGCGGAGGAGAGGCGTCAGACGTTGTGGCCGTCGTCACAGCTCCTGGGGAGCTGCCGCCACCCTGGACTGCGGCGCCACTGTTGGCATCGGGCTGCTGAAGGATGGCTGCAGCAGTGCCCAGGAGCGCATTGGCAGCTACCAAGCTTGACTTCACGCGCTCCACCTGGTAATACGTGTAGCCATTTGACAGGATGTCGTAGTGGCAGCTCTGCATCATATTTGCAGCGGCACAGCAGGGGGTCAGAGGAGGGGAGGAGACTCAGGCCAGTCTTGCTCAATGTAGTAGTCTGCACGAGCCTGCTATGATGAAAAGACTTTGAGGGTCGGCGGCCGCTCTCAGTATCAGCCACCAGGTGGTCACTGCATTAAGCTGGCTTGGGCGGCCGGCGTACGAGCCCCGCCACCAGGGCCACAGTGGCATTGGGACAAGCTGATCGTCCTTCACCTCGTCCGTGCCCTTGGCATTCAGCGCCTGGGTGGCGGCGGCGTAGCCCTGGCCAGTCTGGGCGAGGACGCGGGCGCGCGTGAGCGCATCCATGGCCGCCTGCAGCTGGCCGACGCAGGGGCCAGGGCCGCCCTGCGCCCAGTACTGGGCGATCAGGAGCTCGTGCCACGCCTGCGAGATGCCGTCGATGGCCGACAGCGCGCTGCTGCACAGCCATGCCGGGAGGGCGATCAGGCTTACTGCCGGGCGAGCGAGCTGCCGTGGCTGGGCCGCCAGATGGGGCCTAGAGGCCAGCATTGCCGCGATCAGCTGGGATCGCCATGCGCAGACCCATCAGTCGCCAGACGAGGAGATGCCCAGCTGCCCAGCTGGTCCAAGATGGCAGCCGACGGAGCTCGGAGGCAGTGCCGGCCGAGAGCTCGGACATCACCCAGCTCCGCGGGTCCAGTTTTTGATGGGGCCATGGTCTAGCAGTACGGCAATGCAGGCAGCCTGGGGGGCACGCGTGCGCTCACGAGCTCTGCAGCAGCCGCCGCCGCGCCAGCGCCAGCCCGCCGGCGCCTCGGAGGGCCGCCAGACCGTCGCTGCCGCTCGCCGGGACGGCGGCGGCGGCGACGGCGGCGAGCGCCAGGAGCGCCACGGCGAGATCGGAAGAGCACAC
>WELB01000042.1:773071-820608 GCA_009602725.1 Spirogloea muscicola
CCCCCCCCCCCCCCCCCCCGCTGCGCGCCGCGCTCCCCGAACGGTAGCTGCCCGCACGTGCGGCGGCCCTCGCTCTCCTCCCGCCTGTCCCGTTCGCCTCGCATCTGGGCTGGCCAGTCTGTCGCCTCTCTCTGGGCCAGTCAGCCGATCGCCCACTACTGGAAAGAGCAAGCGCGGCCAGATTAAGTGGTGGCTGGGAGAGGCCAGCCCAAAGGAATGGACAAGGTCTGAAGGAGCCGGAGTGCTAAGGACTGAGACCTTGTCCATTCTTTTGGGCTGGCCTCTCCCAGCCACCAGTTAATCTGGCCGCGCTTGCTTCCTGACAGCAGCAAGCGGACTCTCAGTAACCTCTAGTCAGTAGAAGCAAATCTGAAAAAGAGTGGTTTTTCTCCTTATCGGACCTTGGCGATACTTTTCGGGCTGCCTGCTCACAATACTCCATCAGTTAGCGACCTCTGTGTGCTGACTCCTGGTTACTGAGCAGGTCAGCTTAGCAGCAGGTGATGTACATTTGTCAATGTGCTCGCCTTCGTACTTGACCACACAGGCCCTCCATCACTTCGTACACACTCCATACCTTTGGAAGAGCTCACTTCTTTGGAAGAGCCCACTTCCCTCCTTGGACCTTATCCCTCTCTCTTTCGTGGGCTCGCAGCTTCCCATGTCACATTGACATAAGTGTGTGTCGTAAGCATTTTCTGGCCCCTTCAAACCGTCCATTTCTTTGAAAGAAAGCTCTTCCAGCAGCTCTGCCATGCACGCCAATGGTTGCGAGAGGAGGAACGTACAACGCCTGCAAGGAACGGAAGGAGCAGAAAACACGAGCATACCACTCTATTCGGGCTGGCCTTTTACAGCCCTCGTCCCCCTTGGAAGCGCTTACTTCTTCGAACCTCCCTTGAGAGAAGCTGCTACTTACTCTCGTGCGCCTGTGGCTCCATTCTTCGGGCTGCACCTCTACTGCCTTCTGCGTGAAGTGTCGGCTCGGGGCTGCCAAGCACCCATTTGTAATTGCCACTTGCCCGAGCTGTGTGTTAGCGCTTCCCCGGCCCTTCGGCCCTTTTGTCTACTCTTTTAAAAGAAGAATTAGCTGGGTTGGCTTCTATAGGCTGGCCTTCTGCATCCATTGCTCTCTTGAGTATAGCACCTCCCAAATCAGCTCGGCTTGTCCTCCCGTTCTTCCCATGCGCCCCGCGCGCCAACTCTTTCTTCTGTCGAAGCCTCCAGCGCGGCGGCGTCCAAGGAGGGAAGCGGTCGCTCGCGAAATGCCATCTTTCTTCCAAAATCCGCCCTGCCACGGCACGCACACTGCACTCCCAAGAAAGCTGCGTCATCGTGGAGCAAGTTGGCTTGACGACCCACCACAGCGTCCTCGGCCGCAGGTCACTGCTGCCACAGGCCTGCCGACTCCCCCCACTACCTGCAGAAAGCCGAACTGATCACCCACAGAGTTTCATGGGCATACCACTTTCTTTTTGTTGATAGCAGCGACTGAATGTCCTTGGTGTATGAGCACGTTTTGAAGCGTTTGTTCACTATGCAGATGTATGATTGAGCAAGGATCCATCGCCTCATGTATGATTTGTTGGGTCGGCTGTTTAAGCTTTCCTAAACGACCTATGAGCGAAAAAGAAGAAGAAGAAAAGACGCTTCCAGGAGATGGCGATCGCTGTGACAGGCCAGCCCAGAAAAGAGAATGAACGTATTGCTCGCCAGCTCTGTCCATTTTCTGGGCCGCTGCCTATCTCTTGGTTGCTGTCCTGATCAACCTTCACAAGAGCATCTTCATTTACAGCCACCAAACCTCACTCCTGGCACCTTCTTCCTGCAAGCTGCCATTACCAGATCAATGGCACCTTTGGTGGAGCTAGCATTCCCCATGAGATGTTGTGCAGTCTGCTTAGGGGCTGGACCCAGAGCCAGTGACCTGACCTGGCCACCTGGAGCACACATCGGGCCTGCCTTGCCCCTCTTCTTTCACTCCTGATAGTCTCAAAGACCTTGGGTTTGCAGAAGGGCAATGGATGTTGGCTTCACCTCAAAGCACGGTCGTGGTGTCATCAATTCTCCTCGCATCGCCACTGACAGGAGCCCCATGGTATGGCAGACGTTGTCACCACGGACTCTATAGGCTCCTTGAGTCCACCCAATTGACGGTGGAGGCGGTGCACGCGGCAAGGCTGCTGGCACTGAGGAGCGTCAGTGCGCAGACTTCCCTGCCAAAGACGACTTTGTCGTACTGGTGATCGACATCCATTGGGATCTGATGGCTTGCCCTACTCCAGAGGCTTGCGCCACGAGCAGTAAGCAATGTCAAGGGCAGCAGATCGAGCAGGCCGGCTTCAATGCTGTCAGATCGCTCACTTAGGTGACCGTATGCGCCTTTCCAAACACAGCGTTTCAGACATTGGCTGTGCACTTGCAGGCAGGCCGTTTTTTGGCTGCTGCCCTGGGTATTGGCAGGAATGACGCTTTTCCCACCAAACCTTGGTCATTGTTTTGTATGTTGGCCTTTCATAGTCCTCGCCCCTGTGGCAGAGCTGGTGCTTCAGTTCGGCTGCTAGCACTTCCGGTTGTTGAGTGGGAACATTGAGCTCTCATCTGTGGTAGTGAAGTGTGTAGCTTCGTGGGTTGCGCTTTCTGGCCCCGGCGCCCCCGGCCCCATTGCCCCTTGTTTCATGCCTTTGGTCTGGCCTCTCACAGCCATCGCCCCAATTGGAAGAACCTCTCCCAGTCTTTGCACTAGCTTTTGCCTGAACTGTGTGCACTGGCTTGATCTGGCCTTCCCTTGCAAAAAATGCTGCGCATCGCGCGCCTTCTCTTCAGGAGGCCCTTGTGCCTCTCATCTCACTGCTTCCCTATCGGATTTGTACGTGCTCACCCGCGGGTAACTAACGTCACATTCCTTAGCCACCTAGCATAGGGCTTCAATCCATGTAGCACCACGCTCAGCATCAACTTTGCCTGAACATTGTACTGGCTTGCATTGGCCACCCATTCATCCTATGCGCATCACGGCCTTCTTTCTCTTCCTTCTCCTACCAACCTGGACGTGCCTCAATCCACCCTGGCGTGGTCCCCACACGGCGCCGACAGGCGCTACGTGGCGCGGCGAGCAGCACGAGCACTTGTCGCTTCCTGCGACGCGACTCGTCACCTTCCATTGGGCCCTGCCACCGCCGTCGCCGGCCCTGCTGCAGAGTTGGTGGCCTTGAAGTGGGCCGTGGGGCTGACGATGTGGCTCGAGCCTCGTCGCCCGGTGCGCAGGCAGGCCCTGAGCCGACAGAGCCCCTGTCCTTTATGTACCCGCCAGCCGCCTCGGGCTCGAAAGCGTGTGTCGTTTGGCCTCACAGCACGCGCAGCCTCCGACTGCACCGGCACTGCCACAAAGCAGGTCAAATCCACTGGTCACATCGACAGATGCCTGATCTGATGGCGTTTCTCTAAATTAAGGAATTTCCGAACCCATGAAATAGGGCGGTGCGCATGTGATAAGGTTGGGCCAAAGCAAGCCGGTAGTACGTAGCACAGTACCGCGGGTAACGAAAGGGCGAAGGGAAGTGCTGCGGAGGCCCTGACCGGATCTCCGCCACCTTTGGAAAGAAGCTGCGTAGGAAGCGGGCCTTCCTTTGATCTTGCTCAGCAAGCGGAGCACCGCTTCCCCGGGCTCGGCGCCGTCATGCCGCTGACTACGGCGTGACTACCGGCTCCTGCCTCCCGCGCCGAGCACTCCCCTGCCGCGCCATCGCACCCCGGCAACTTAGGCCGGGCACTGTGGCTGATTATATTTCTCGGGGTTTTCATGGTGCTGGTAACAATGGAGAAACAACAAAGAACACACACACACTAACGGTCTCCAGACGCGGCGAAGCCGGCCGGGAGAAGCCAAAGCTCAAGCGAACGGGCAGCCAAGGTTCAAATGCCGGGTTGCCGCTGGAAGGAAGAAGAAGACTCTTCCTGTGGAGGGGGAGGAAGAAGCGGTTCTTTTACGGCGTCGAGAGCTGTAAAAGCAGAAGCACCTGTAAGAAAGAAGAAGCCGCACTCCCAATGGGGGCAAGGGCTGTGAAAAGCCAGCCCGAAAAAGAATTGACAAAGGTTCGAAGGGGCCAAATAATGGAGGGGCCTAAAAAGCGCTAAGCAGCTACGAAGGGGCCCTGAAGATGCTAAGTCAGAACGGGGGAGGATGGACCACTCAGTAGTTACAAGTGAGGAGCCTCAAATCCGGCAGACTAGCTGCCGGCAAACTATCCCCCTGACGAAAGCCGGAGGCCGCTGCGAGAACACGGCCAGCACGCAGATGTAAGGCGTGGGCCATGGATCGCTGAAGGGAGACGGACACTCGCATACGGTATACCTGAGCCCACGAGCCAGTGGCGTTGAAGTCAGCCGGCTCACCGCGCCTGCGGGCGGAGAGCCGGCAGGCGCGGTGAAGGGTAACTTAGGGGACGAGGTCTGTGCCAGCCCACGAAAGAACAAGCAAGGTCGAAAGTGATGGCACACTGTGCGCATGTAAAAAGGGAGGCCAAGTGCAAGGATCTTACTGCGGAGTGGAGCATGTACACCGTTCAGGCAAAACTGTGTCGGAAAGCGTTGGAACGCATATAGCTGCTTTAAGTGGGTCGCTGTGAAAAGCCAGTCCCAAAGGATGCACAAGCTAAGGGGAAAGCCCCAGAACTGAAGCGCATACTACTCGGCAAAAGTAATGGCTTTACTACTTATCACCGACTACTTCTGCTGGACTGCGAAGGCCCGGCATGTCGAGGTGGTGAGGCTCGGCAAGTGCTTGCATGGCATGAAGGCGGGCTGGAGAAAACGCTCTCTGCCTTGTAAGAAGAGCAATTTCTTTTGCTCTGCCAAAAAGGCACTGCCAAAAGAAGAGGCTCCTAAAAGATGGGGTGGTGGCTGTGAAAGGCCAGCCCAATGAAAATGCCAGAAGGAGACGGCCAGAATTTACCTTGAAACAAGAGAAGTCGAGAAGAGGGCAAATGAATCATAAGTGGCCGACACGATTTAGCACGTGAACCCTTTTGGGGCAGCACGGCTCCAGCAGAGAATTCTGAGCACATTGAGCAGTGTCGGACTTATGCAGGCTCGATAGCTGCAATGCAGCAGCCTGAAGTCAGACAGTCTGGAATAACGAGGTGGCTGCGAGACGGCCAGCTCACTAGACAAAGACGAGGCCCTCAATGAAGCTCAGCGGCCACGCCCTCACAGAAGAGAAACATCTCGGATCCAATATTTGTTGCCTTAACGATTACATTGCTGGCAGGAGCCAGCTCAACAGAATGGACAGGATGCTTCATCAGCAACCCCACAAGGCGCATACAAGAGCAAGCACTTACTGTACTTGGAGAGTTGAATGTTTATGTCGATGACCTGCAGATGCTTTCGAGCCCGTTGACCTGTCCTCACTGGTCGTCAGACAGCTGGGGCCAGCTGCGTTGATGTAGTGTGGAAGGATCCAGTGTGGGCAGGGTACTGGAAGACTGCAAAATCCGCATCAGTCCTTGCTAGTTATTTTCATTGACTTGGACTAAGGTTATTCTCTCTTGATTGTCTATCAGCTCGGGCTAGCTAGTATGGTCGCCGCTACTTGGGCTGCTGCGATGATATTGGCTGGCGCCATTCGGAGGATTATGTATCCTTCCTGACTGCACTTTGTCATGGAGACGATGCCTTAGCGGGTGTCAGCAGAAGAACTGCAACTTTTGTGCGGCGGCCTGGCTGAGTATCTTCCTGCTGTGGCTGCTCCTGAAGTTGCGCCTGTCGTTCACGTTTATCAGCCTCCGCTTCTTGTCTCCTCCAATCAGAGTCTTCAACTGGACGTTTCCCTTCCGCCGAAGGACCAGCAGACCGCGCTCGTCTCGGCGCTTTAGATGCCGACCCGCTCATGGCGGCACACAGTCTACGACCTCAGTCAGAGAGCAGCCATACAGTCACACAAACAGCACAGGCTCCGCCTTCACTCAGTCACACAGTCACACAGACAGCACAGGCTCCGCCCTCACTCACAGAGTGGTAACCATAGCTAGGGCACACCGGAGCACCGCTCGCCTCAGACCCAGACCCAAAATTAGGAATCGAGCCCGATGTGTCGGGGAACCCCCATTCGCAGGGAGCGTTCAAACGGCCCACTTGGCTGCTTCGGAGCCTGTGCTTACCGAGCCCAGAATTGCTGACTCACCGTGTTATCACGTTCAACACTGGCGAGTCGCCAAAGCCGGAAATCTTCATTTATATGAAACAAAACAAAGGCCAAATGGCCAAGTACAGAGGGAAGCACATCTAGAGACGTACATCATCTACAGCAGATTGACCCGCTCAGTGACCACGGGTCATACATACATGAAGGTCGCTAATCGATGCCTGAATACTGGATGGCAGATACGAAGCCCTCCTGCCGCCAAGTAGAGCTCGCCCAGCTTTCTGGTGCCAAGCATTAGCCTGAGCA
Source organism: Spirogloea muscicola (assembly GCA_009602725.1). Classification (NCBI taxonomy): domain Eukaryota; kingdom Viridiplantae; phylum Streptophyta; class Zygnematophyceae; order Spirogloeales; family Spirogloeaceae; genus Spirogloea; species Spirogloea muscicola. The sequence goes on from WELB01000042.1 coordinate 779,523, forward strand.
CGCTGCAAACTGGCCGAAACGCGTCGTCGCAAGAACGACAGATGCGCAGCTGGCAGGTCCATCTCAGCCGGAAACACATCTGCACGTCGTGCATAGCCTATTGGCAATATTCTGCAGGAGAGTGTGGAAATGAGGACCTAAGCAGCCAAAAGATGTCAACTGCAGCTGGCAGGAGCTGATCGCACCAGGGGAAATCGGAATACTGCTGCAGCTTTCTTAATTCTGCACTGCCCACTGCGTGGCCAACGATGTGTGTCGATGCTGGACCTCTATACGCCTCCGTAACAACCACATCGACCAAGGCCCGTGGACCTCCACCAGGTTGCACGCCCACACTGTCAAGTGTGCGGCGATGATGACGTCCCTGGGCATCCGTGGTAAGTACGCATGTGTTGTTCACTTCCACGACCGCACAGTACCTGGCGTCGCGCATCAAACCCGCCAGGGCATCGCGGAGGAGGTTGTGGATGCCCACCACTTCTGGTCCAATGGGGCAACGCAGCATGTGAGTGGCGAGCTCAGCACCCTCTGCGCGGAAGCCACGCCCACACTGGCGCACCCCAATCAGGCAGTCAGGTGGGAGGAAGAGTTGAAGCGACGTCCGAAAGGCCTCGGAGCTGAAGCTGAAGGCGTTGGCGACGGCATGTGAGGTGATCCAGTCGGTGGCACCAGGTGTGGCGAGAGAAGTAAGTCGTGCCAGGCTCCTTGGATTGTTCTAAATCTCTGGCAGCCCCTCAACCTTTTGCGGCGCTCATCTTCCACAGAGGTAACCAGTCGCCAAAAGCGGGGGGCCGTGGAGCGGCCTGCAATTCCAACTTTGTGACCTTGCCCGTCCCACCGTTTACGACGTTTTGTCCATTCCTTTGGGCTGGCCTCTCCCAGCCATCAAGTAATCTGGCCGCGCTTGCTTCTTCCGACTAGTTGCCCACCAAACGGTGTCACCAAGCTATCTAACCTTCACCCGCGCCGCAGGGGCCCCCTCCCACGGCCGCCGCCGCCGCCGCCGCCGCCGCCGCCGCCGCCNGCCGCCGCCGCCCGTGCCGCGCCGCCTCCTTCTTTGGAGACGGTGCCGGAGGCCAGGACGGAGGTCTCAGGAAGCGTCGTGGCAAAATTGCCGTTGCACGAGAAGCAGTCGCGCTCGCCATTGAGGTGGAGGTTCGCGGCGGCCGGCAGGGACGGCCGCCGCCGGCCGCTCAGAAGCCTTTACGGGAAGGCGGAAGCGAGCTCGGACGCGCCTCGCCATGTGGTGATGCGCACCAGCGAGTGGCGGAGCATTGGGGCGTAGGCGGCCGCCATGGGTGCGACGCGCAAGCTGCAGGGCGAGATCGACCGCGTGCTGAAGAAGGTCCAGGAGGGCGTCGACGTCTTCGACGGCATCTGGAACAAGGTGCGCGGCGTTTCCGAGGCCAGCTCAGCGTCCCGGACTCACCGAAGCTGCCAGTATCCGCTGGTGCTTTTGTCGTCCGGCGTTTTGTCTTCCAGTACTTGGCGCATCTGTCTTGGCTTGGGAGCCCATTCAGAGCCGGTAGCTGTAATGAGCAGCAGCGGCAGGGTAGGACCAGCGGAAGGGGTAGAAGGGCCCCCTTGTGAGCAGTGCCCAGAAACCCCTCCCTAGCTGTCTGAGATTGCTCCACCTGCTACTTCACGAGCTGCACAGCTCCAAAGCTGAGGCCTAGGGCAGCAGGGCTTGTGAGTGAGGTGTACACGTTAGTGGCAAGCCCGGAGGTGCTTTGCAGCTATCTGGTTGTGGTATCTTCGTGGTGTATAGCTGAAAATGTCATCCAAGCTGGTAATGATGGAGACAGAAGGCAAGCAGCAACACACCAGGGTTTAGTTGCTCCATGCTGCGTGGCAGTGAAGTCGCCAGCTGGCTTTGCCAAGAGAGGTCCTATGGTGGGTGGCCGTGTATTGGCTACCTAGCGTGGTTAGCGGTGGGTTTTAAAATTTGGGTGTTCTAGGAGTTGTCCTTTTTGCAAGTATTGACCAAGACATGCTGGGGGACATGGTTAGGTGTATGATACAGACAATGCCAACCAAAAGGAAAAGTACGAAGGGGACTTGAAGAAGGAGATCAAGAAGCTGCAGAGGTACCGGGACCAGATTAAGACGTGGATACAATCCAGTGAAATCAAGGACAAGAAGGTTGGGGCCTGCTTACCAGAGGTTCTGACAAGTCCTTATGCTGAGACTGGAGGATGCTTGCCAAGCCTGCAATCTGCTCTTTGCAAATTGGTGCCCATAATGCATGCTGCTGACAGTATCAGAGTTGTCAATGGAAGTTAATGTATTGTACCTGTGTGTGCATGTCAATGAGTCATAATCTGGAGATTGTGGAGGTCAGCATTACTACTTGAAGGTCTCAGCTGTTGGTGTTCGTTCACCTTGAAGCAGGCCTTGATAGATGCCAGGAAGCAAATAGAGAGGGAGATGGAGAGGTTTAAGGTCTGTGAGAAAGAAACCAAGACAAAGGCCTTTTCCAAAGAGGGCCTAGGGCAGCACTCGAAGCTGGTACGCACAGAAACTGTCTGCGATGTCTTGTATTCTCTGCTCGAGTGTCATGCAAAGGGCTGACAGCACCAAAGCACAAGCATTAATAGAGTGCCGCAAGCCCTGAATCAAATGGTGGTCCAGGGCTTTGAGAATAAGATCAAGGATTAGAGCAAAAACAGACAGTAGATATCAGTAATTCGTCCAGGTGCAACCAAGTGACTTTAAACTATGGTTGATGTGCAGGATCCAAAAGAGAAGGCCAGAACCGAGTCAAGAGAGTGGCTCAACAACATGGCAAGTACTTATGAGAGATTAAGCATGGAAGTCTTTGACATTGGTGCACAGGCTACAGCCTTTCTGAAGACTTAGTCAGATGTAGCAGGGCACAAGTTCATCTTTCAAACTCATGGACAATGCCGTGCACAGAAGGCCAGACTTTGAAGTGGCACTGCGACATTCGTCGTGTAGGTTGCGGAGCTGGAGTCTCAGATTGACTCCTTTGAAAGTGAGATGGAGGGCCTCCAGGTCAAGAAGGGGAAGCAGCGGCCTCCTCGATTGGTATGTCATTTGCACCCTTTTATCGATGTGGCTGTGTCATAGTCAATTAACACTCAGAGCACATTAATCATAACAAGGTACTACTGGGTACACTCTGCACAGACACACTTGGAGGAGTCCATAGTGAGGCACAAGGCCCACATCAACAAGCTGGAGATGGTCCTGAGGCTGCTGGACAACGATGAGCTCCAGCCAGAGCAGGTGGCTGACGTCAAGGACCTTGTGGAGGACTATGTGGAACGAAATCAGGTGAGGGTAATTCCATACTCTTATCAGCTTGATAATGTGCCCAACTAGTAGCTACAGCAAATTTATGGCTTTGTATGCAAACGAGGGTGCATGTAAGTAGGGTTGTTACGTATTTGTGAGCAAAGGTTGTGTGCAACAGCTTTTACGATTGAGCTCAGGCAATTGTCTGGACAAACATGAGGCACGACGACCTCATGAAAGACACGACTTTGGTTGTGCAGGATGACTTTGACGACTTTGAAGACGTTGATGATTTGTACCAATCCCTTCCCTTGGAGAAGTTGGATGCGTTGGAGAGCTTGGACGCTATCCCTGTCGTACCAACGGCCGTGGTTGTCAAGGAAAAGGCAAGCTGCTGTAGAAGCACTCAGATATGCAGGGGCTCAAAGAGTCAACACACGAGGCACATATTTGTAGCCAGACTTTGCTGCCTGCTGAGTGTTTATCATGCTGCCAGCCCTGGCATGAGACATTGTAACATGAGTATCAAGCAGGGTTGAGACGGAAAAGAAGAATCTATAATCAGCAAGGATGAACGACAACACGTCCAGCATGTAAGCGTCTTGTTCTGAGAACTGCGCATGGCCTTCTCCTTGCAGGCAGCAGTGGCTGCTGCCACTGGCATGGTTGTCCCAGCCAACTTGAAGCCCCCACTTCCTCCTCCCCCGGCTGCCCAGCAAGCGGTATAGCCCTCGCCACTGAGCACAGTGTTCCTGTGCTTCAGACGTTGTCACTTTAAGTGGCTCAATCGTAATGAGTGACATCCTCCATGTGATAGTCTACCCTATGTAGCCTTCCTGCTTTGAAGATGTGCACCTATCAGCTATCTGACCGTCTCATTACGTTGTGAGCAGGCTGCAGCAGCAGCAGCCCTCCTGGCGGCAGCAAGTTCTGGTGGACCATCTTCCACTACCAATGGTGCTGCTGCTGGTGACGCAGTTGAGGACTCACATGCGACTGAAAGTGCTCAGTTGGAGTCAGACGCGAGCACACCGCCTGCAGCACTTCTGCCGGCACACTCTGGCCCCGCTGTACTAAGCCCACAGACTGCGGGTGGTCTAATATCTGCTCCAAGCCCTGTGCTCTTGAAGGCATCAGAGCTCAGCCGGACCTTGAGCAGCGGTAAGAACAAGTTGCAGCCAGACTTGGGCTGTTCTGATTTTTTGTTTACACCGTGTTTTTGGGCATGCGTCCATTCACGTGATGGCAGCAGATATTGTTCGTTGCCTTTTCTTTTATTGATATGCTCATACACACAGCACTTATTCGAATCTCCTAAGTCTTGTTGGTGTGCTATGACTGCTGCAGGGCGGGCAGCGCCCATAAGCAGCGCCGCCCCCCTCCTGGCAGCGCGGCCAAACTTGGCAAGGGTAGGCCCACCTGCCGCTCCTGCTGCCGGGGCATCGGGAGCGGTGCTCGCCCAGCGCCCAAAGGAGGACGACGGCGCTGCGTCCAGCGGGGTGCTCTCGACTCAGCTCGGCGCCCGTCGAGTAGGCCCAGGCATTTCCAGTGACATCCCGAGCCTTGGGAGGGGCAGTGTGCCACTCGGCGCCGGCGTAGGTCGAGGTCTGTCGACACAGCCGCCCCATCTGCAGGTATGACATAGCCTGGAAACTTGCACGCTCCCTGAAGGTCTTACATTGCTGCAACAGCCTTTCAAGCCCTTCATTAGCAAGTCATTGTCAGTGTTGGAGTTGTCCATATAACGCGGGGGCCCTTGCCCCAGCAAAAGCTCGAGGTTACCAACTCGTTGAAGTGCATGCACAAACTTTCAGAGTTCATCCATGTCCTGCCTTGCATGCATCTGCTCTGGTCAAGTCAAGGACAAACATAACAGATGTGCAGGCATAGCAATGACAAAGGAGGACTGGGCTTGTCAACTGCTGCCCTTTGAGCTGTCCTTTCCCACTTACCGATGCAGTTCCAGGCGGGAGCGGCAAGGACGGAGATTGCGCCCGATCAGAAGCAGCGGTACATTTCCCGCTTCCAGCAAGTGCAGCAGCAGGGCGTTGGGCCCACAGTGCTGGCCGCGGCCGCTGCGGCCGCGGCCGCCACGGCAGGCGCGGCCCAAGACAGTGGGCAGTCGGTGACGCAGGACACGGCGGCTGCAGAAGCGCAACATCAACCAGGGGCTGTCAGCATGCAGGTTGATACTCCAAGCTCTACTGAATCGCATTTAGGCAAGTTACCTAGAAGACACTGTCAATCTTGGAAAGCAAGCACTTGAGTTCACATGGACATGCTCTGGTCAAGCCACTGATGACTGTCATGAGGCTTATGCGCAGCCTCACCAACAGCCCGTGCTGCAGCCCCCGGGTTTGCAGCCACCGGGTGCAGTTAGCTCCACAGACCAAGCTGACAAGAACCGTCACTCAGGTAATTCCAACCTGCTCTGAGGATTTTGATTGCAGCTTAAATAGTCTAATATATCCAGGACAACAAATGGTAGACTTGCTGTTATCTGATACCTGCACTCAGCAGCTTTGTACTTTGAGCTCAGGACAAAGAGCATACTGAGGCCATGTGCAAGAGAATTAGCCCTTGAGAGATGAGGTTAGGGCGGTACTGAATCATTGGCTGCCAACATATCTCTTAACTTCTATTGGGCTTGCTGCAGACGCCGACGAACGACACATACTGCCGGAGAAGGGTCCCAGCCAGCAGGAGGCAAGCCAGGGCGAGGACGTTGGCGACGTTACTGCCTCACTGGACCGCAGTCTCTCTCTGCACGACGACACCGCAAAGGCTGACACGGTAGATTGACATTGTCTGACTTCTGGAAGCCTCATGTACATACCGTCTATAAGTAGCATAGGTTTGAAAGTTGAGAGTCAAATGCTAGTCTTAGGTTATGATCTAGTATGCATGCATACTAGATCAAGTGCGCTCCTCAGTCATCAAAACCGCAGCATTTACTTCATTAGACCTTGCATGTATGGATTATTCAACACTGTGGACACTTACGTTGTCATTCCTTAATCTAACATTAAGCGGCTGATACTTCTCATTCGCCTGTCCCTGCAGGCTCAGCTCCCCTTGTCGCAGCAGTTGCCATCGGCAACTAGTCTGAGTCATCTGGACTCCACTCCGATTTCGATGAACGCTGCGCAGCAGAGTGGCATGGCGGCCCTCTCAGGGGGCCCTGGCGTCATTGGCCGGAAGCCCACTGCGCCGGAGCCGGCTCAGCAGCTGGGGCCCAGCGAGGACCCGGCGGCTGCCGCAGCTTCCACGTCGTCGTCGTCAGCACCAGCAACCTCCACGGTGGGCTTGAGTGCCGGCGGCTTCGGCCTTGCAGGAGCCATGCCGCCGCCGCATGCTTACCAGGATCAGATTGTAGACCTGCGACTACTGGAGGCGGCATTTCGTAACATTCCGCAGGCCAAGGACTCAGAGCGGCCACGGAGCTACATGCCGGTAAGCTGAAAAGCCATACTTTGAGTTGTTCGGGGGATACCACACTTCCCAACCTCTTGCTGATCTGCTGTATGCATCTCAATCGACATCTGGTCTTGTGGTAAGTTGCTCTGTTGCTGGACCGAATTTGAAACAAACTTCAAATGTCGTTTCAGAGAAATCCCACTGCAACACCCTCTAGCTACCCGCAGGCGCCCGCTAGCATTGTGGAAAATCCGCAGTTGTGGGAGCGGTTGGACACAGACGTGCTCTTCTTCGCCTTCTACTACCAGCAGGTATGCCACTCATCATTTGACAGGGCTGTTACTACGCTGTCTACGATAACCACTGCACCAGGCCGGCTGACACAGAATGTGAGAGAATTTGAGTTTGAGTCAACGTTTATTGGGCCAATATGTGCATCTTCTCCTGCTGAGCTACTTTTGTCTGCGCCTTGGTGCTGATGAGATCTCTCAGATGTGCTTTTTTGGTCGGGCCTGCAGGGTATGTACCAGCAGTATCTAGCAGCCAAGGAGCTGAAGCGTCAGTCATGGCGCTACCATAAGAAATACAATACATGGTTCCAACGTCATGACGAGCCCAAGCATACTACGGAGGAGTACGAGCAGGGTACATATGTCTACTTTGACTTTCACATCGTTCACGACGACTCTCAGACTGGCTGGTGAGTGCAATTGCTCATAGCAGACATGTTCACTGGTCCACTGCAAGTCTTTTGGTGTGGAACTTTGCTTGCCAGCAACCAAAAAAATGGATGCCCCACGGGACCAACTATTTGACCAATCAGGGCAGCCCACATTGTGCTTGTTAGTGTCAGTAATTTCTGTTGACCTCTATATTACAATCTGCTGTATCATGGGAAGTCTTCTCTGTGGCTAGACATGGGCTTAATCCAAGTTACTAACTGTTACTCATGGCCATAGTACTTTTATGAAGTCTTGTTTGTGTGGTCGTCTGTGGGGAAATCAGACTAGATCAGACCAAGTCTTCTTCTGGTAATGTTTGGCTCGATCCGAGTGGAATTCATGATCACTTCGACGTCTAGTTGACTGCTTTGAGTCTGCTCCTTTGGAGCATTTCTGCCAGTGGCTCAAGAATAGTCATGTGGTTGCACAGGTGCCAGCGCATAAAGACAGAGTTTACATTTGAATATAGCTTCTTGGAGGACGAGCTCGTGTGAGGATCCACAGGAGGCCCGGTAGATGGCAACTCCCATCTTGACGTGTATTTATTGTCTCGCCTTTGTCATTTTGTACGCGCTAAATGTGCGGCAGAATGAATTGGCAGAAGCATATTACCACATGATTTGGAAGTCCACCTGGCACCTTCTTCATGGGCAGATTGTGTTTCGTTGTGCTGATAGCAATTAGGATTGCTTATGTACTGGCTGGCCAACTTCGAGCTGCCAAGAGTTCATCGTGCCTTGGGTATTCATAGGGAGATCTTGTTGTTGGGGCACGCATGCCGCTTAGAGGATAAGGAAGGAGTCGCATTAAGTCTCCTGGGCTTCAGTGGTGATGAGGAAGAAAGTTGAGCTCAAGTGCAGGTGACACGGCACGGCACAGATGCTAAGCCAGACGTGCATTTTTGAGCTGAGTAAAAGCGGAGGGAGTGACTAGGGACTTGCTCAAAGGTAAGTTGACATGGGTGTAGGCATTGCTGCAACATGCATTGGTAGTGAGCTTCTATGAGTTGACAGTTGACTCTGAGGCCTCCGTATGATGCACTAGTTACAGCCTTAGGGAGATGTGGTTGCGCTAAGGAAGTCGTGATGTCAAGGTACTAGGCTAGCTCATGTGATGCTAGCAGCAGAGGGAGTAAGGATGTGGGCTAGCCCGTGTGAGTCTGAAATCTTTATCTATCGGCAGTCTACCTGCCATTCAATATGTACGATCACAAGTGAGTAGCCAGTCGACCAGATTTGTAAACGTTCTTCTGATCAGGCGCGACAGAAAGCATTGGCAAAGAGCTTGTTGCTTAGACACAAGGATGTGTCGGGTCCCATTCAATGCCACGGTGTGGGCCTTCCATTAGAGATGAGCTCTATGTCTACAGCGAAGCAAGCAACAACCTTCCGGTCTCTGCCATACATATAGGGTGTAGATATATATATATATATCTACACCCTTGCTGATGTTCAGTGCAGTGGTGTGGACCATCCGACGAATATGCTGCTCTACGTTGATAGCGAAGCAACCTTCAACTCTTCGCCAAACATTTTCAACACCCTGGCTGATGCCCACACTGGTTGTGTCATCAACCACATTCTAGACTCATGAGCAATCATCACTTCCTTTCAATGACGGCAATGACCAAGGTAGTCATCCCTGTCCATTGCTCCTTTTCCTGCTCCTGGGCAGCCCAGATGCGGAGCGATCACTGATGAGCTCTTTGATGAGACGGGATGTCCCAGTTGGCCTGCTCGCAGGTGATGGCAACAAGCACTATGTGTGAACGACATGTGCCCCCATGCTAACACTGTAGTAAAGATGTTCTTTCCAGTCAATGTCTCACTGTTGGTCACCATTACAAGCTGCAGCAAAATGGTGAAAGCTTGCTACAAGCTATCTTCACATAACAGCTCAAGGTGCACATCCCCAATCCAGTGATACTGGTGTTGGGGCATATCCTTGCGTCATTTACACAAAATCATCGATGAGCAACTCAAGAATGATTCATCATCTGTCATTTCAAGAATGTATTCCATCCATTGTATGCTAGGGTGAGACAACTCCACCTACATCAGGCTACACCTATGCATTGGGTAGTAACAACTAGTCACCTTCACCTGAAATTCGAAGTATCACTAAGAAGCAAGGCACGCTATGCGTTACCACCAAAGCACCGCCCTTTCACAGCGAGTCACTTGAAGGTTCTAACACGCAGGTCCAACATCAAATTTTAGATATAGTAGGACATAAGGGAGAATCTATCTCTTTACACATCTAGCAAGTGCAAGTTCATCCTAGGCGCCATGGTCTCGATGAGCTGTCGTCGAGGTTGCACCTGCAAATGCTCCTCAATCCTTGTCAACTAGACTTCAATGCAGGAGGCAAGTAACCAACATGCTCATGACTACCTGTAACAAACTGCCCATCATAGCCTTCAGCAAGCTGAAATACAAAAACCAGCAAAACACGTGATAAAGTTTCAAGTGGCGAGTCACTGTACCTTGTTGCCCATGAGGACGGAGAAGACATGGCTGGCTTCTGCCACCTCCTCCACAGTGAGCTGCTTCAAGGTGCGCTTGGAAGGGTCAAGCGTTGTCTCCCAGAGCTGCTCAGGCATCATCTCCCCCAGCCCTAAGGCAGCAATGACCAACCCACGGACACAAAGTGGTACCATCAAGTGAGGCACAGTTTCGGATCAGAGCTTGTACACTGAAGGAGCATGCTTAGTGTGCACTTGAGCAGTGAATCTGTTGAGTAGAATGCAGAAATTAGAACAGTGGGCTCCGTATTGGTACTTACCTTTAAATCGCTGGATATTGTAAGACGTGGTTGGAGACAAGCTGGCCAAGTACCTCTGAAGGTCTTCATCACTGTAGCAATACTGCACATGCCGTCCCCGCTCAACCTGCACAGCATCACTGAAGGGTAAGTTGCCATGATACCTGCTGCAGTGGACTAAGCGTGACTGCTGACAGTCGATGAGCCCAGTGTGGCTGAGGGTGGTCCTCAGCCAGTGGCATAGACTCTAACAGCAACCAACACAATTCCAGCTGTGGCAAGCCTTGGTATGGGTGCTCTGCCTCAGCGTTCCAGTAGCAACAGCATAGCCAGTGGTTTTGACCTTGTAAAGTGGTGGGACGCCCACGTAGATATGCCCTCTCTCAAAGAGCTCCCTCTGCGACCAAGAGTAATGCAACATGCACGTGCAGGCTGATGAATGCTGCATACAACTGAGTGATCATGAGGTTGGTGCATGCAACATTGACCATGAAAGCATCCACAATGATGGCCGGTGCAGTCTGCAAGATGGCACCAGCATACCTGGTATCGAAAGAGGAATGTCAAGAGAAGTGTCCGGATGTGAGCCCCATCTACATCGGCGTCGGTCAAGATTATTATCTTGTGGTACCGCAGTGCTTGCTCAAATTCTTCCCCCTGCAAACATTTCTTATCCATCAGTAACTACAGCAGGTAAAGAATGTCTGCAACTCGTACATCACTGACAACACACTGTTGCCTAATGCTTGAAAAGTGCAGTGCATTTAAATACCTTCAAGCCAAGGCCCAGTCCAAGGATGAGGTTCTGAAGCTCCTGATTCTTATAGATTGCTGCATCGTCCTTCCGTTCAATATTCAGGATCTTCCCCCGAAGGGGTAGCACAGCCTGTCATGCAATATGCATCAAGTCAGTCGTGTAGTGATAGTGCCGGTCCAAAGACACCAGCTTCCTTACTATATTGATGTCTCTCCACTTCGGTACAAGCAATCTTGGCCTCCATGAAGAGACAGGAAGCTGACGGAGATACTCAGCTTGCTTGTAAGCGAGGCATGAAGAATACCTGAAAGCGACGATTGCGTCCCTGCTTGGCACTGCCTCCAGCAGAGTCACCTTCAACAATCAATATTTCTGTAAAAGGGAAAGCGGAGTCCTTGCTCAATCACAGCTACATGCTATGAGCAGCTATACGTCTTGAGCTGCCAACTGCAGCAGTTTGGAGTGAGCTGTGCGCTGACCAGACAGTTCTGGATCTGTGCAGGAGCAATCTGCGAGCTTCCCAGGTAGAGTGGAAGACTTGAGCACACTCTTCCTCCTGACAAGCTCCCGAGCTTTCTTTGCTGCCTCAGCTGCCTGGCAATGGAAGCAGCACTCTCAGAAGCGTCGGATGACATGGTACACAGCTGCTTCATATGAATACTTCACTGTACATTGTATTCGACGTATGAGGGTTTACCCGTGCCGCCTGGAGGGCCTTGTTAATGATGGCCTCTAGCGTGGAGGGGTGTGTCTCCAGGTACTCTGTGACCAATTCACCCACCGCTTGCTCCACGACCTTGCGAACCTCCGGATTGCCAAGCCTTGTCTGCAACAGGGCCAACAACCAATTTATCAATGAGTTTGCGGATTGCTTGAAGTGACAGCCGCCACCTAGTGACGATCCTGACGGTGATTTGCTGCAAGGGGGACTTGTCATGATTGAAGTTGATTCTTGGAGGAGACAGTAGGCAGCACAGGACCAGATACCTTAGTCTGTCCTTCAAACTCAGGGTTGGGCACTTTGACAGAGATCACGCAGGTGAGGCCCTCCCGAACATGCTCCCCTGCGAGGTTCTCGTCCTTGTCCTGACGTGAAAGACCAATTGAGGGCTTGTCAATCCTGAAGATGGTCCTCAAGCACGAGAGGTGTTGAACAAGCATGCATCAGCACAATCGTCATGTCATCAGCCTCTTGATTAATTTGTGCATGTGAGCTGGACATAATTCCTTCACATATCAATAAGCAATTGATACGAGCGACAACCTTGAGGAGCTTGTTCTTGCGACCTAACATGTTGAGGGAGCGAGTGATTGCAGACTTCAGACCCTCAACATGACTACCACCATCTGAGGTCCGTATGCTGTTGGCGTAACCTAGTAAAGTATCTGTGTACGAGTTTGAGCACCTGGTGCAATGACGGCGGGGTAAGCATAGAAGTTGAAGACTGCTCCAATACTCGATGGATACATAGAATGTATTGCAATATCTGGAGCAAAGTACACCCTGCTCAACTTGGGAAAGGTTTGTCCTTGCCTTACCACTGTAGAGCAACATCCACAGTGACACCGTTTCTCTCCTTCTGGAACACAATGGGCTCGTGGAGGTGCTCCTGAACAGCAGTCCAGTCCTTTTGGGTCAGAATGCTTAGCCACCACTTGTATACTATTTGTATCCGGGTTGCAACAGCACGACCAAACAACCAAGCCCTTTGCCACATCCCCAACACAGCTTGGTGGCAGAGTGCAAGATGTGCTGCTGGTCAGGGGCCCAACCTTGTCACTGTTTAGCCATGTGAGGTAGTCTTTCAGGCCATTCAAAAAGTGGAATTCAGAAGTTCTGGTCTTCTCTTTGATAGAATGCTCTTCGTGCACCCTGATTTGCACCTGCATCTTACCCAAGGTCCAAATATCATGAACTAGAGGCTCACTGTTTACTGGGAGGTCACGCCAACAGATTGCAGAAGAAGCCAAGACGCAGCATTGCACTGGTGGATGCAATGCACATGATTGTTGTTCTCATACCCTCGGATTCAGGAAGGCTAGCTCGCGTAGCCGAGATGAAATGGTGCCAAAGTCAAACCCAGTTGTTGTTGTGAATACTGCAAGTGGAGGGGATAGCTGTCAGCAGCAGTGGCTCTCTATTTGCTACCTTACATGCAGGTAGACATCCACTGCACCTTTGACATTGAGGATGGGGGCACTTGCTCTGGGGGTCAGGCAGAAAGACCACCCTCGTGCCGGTACGGCCCTGCTCATTGTCAGGGAGAGGGTGGCTTGCCAGAGGCGCCACAGGCTCGCCTCGGCTGAATGCCTGCTGATACTCCTGCCCATTCCTCCAGACTGTCACTTCCAGTCTCTGCCACAACCGGCAAGTGTGCATTGCACACCATCAGCATGGCTCGTACTACAGGTAGAGATACTTTAGCTCCTACATTGTCCTCATCATTTATCGGCAGGGCCTACAAAATATGTGGAAGCTTGTCAGTAAAGGCAGTAGCAAGGGGACTGACCTCTGACAGAGCATTCACAACAGAGACGCCAACTCCATGGAGGCCGCCAGAGACCTTGTACCCACTGCCATCGCCGCCAAATTTCCCTCCTGCATGCAGCACCTGCAGGAGCCGGGCCCAGAGCCACATCATAAAGAGTCCCTTCTGCAGGATCACAGGCTGAAAGTGCTGAAGGCTGGGAGTGCATTTACTGGCTGTCGTGCAGTTAAAAATGACAAGGTTTGAGACTGATAAACACATTGGAAACATTACTGCACCTATGCACTTGCAACAATGACCCAAAACCCTAGATTTACACCCACAGATTACACATCGGCCAAGTCTTGGGGTTAGGAGGTCACCGTAAGCACTGTCTCTAGCGCTGACTTGCCCGTGGCAGGGTGAAGGTCGGTTGGGATCTGCAAGGTCGAGGACAATTTCATGAGCTTGCGCAGATTGGTCTTGGGACTTAAGTGAGAGATCCTAGAAATCCACATCCCTAGCAACTGTGCTGGCGACTGAAAGTGACATGTAAGTAAGCTGCACATGCAAGGGACAATAACAACATCCAACCCTGAGGCCTGACCCAGGCTTGCCCTCAGGCATACAGGAGAGCAGTGAAGCTCACCCCCCTCCCATTGTCGCTCACAGCCGCGGAGCCGTCTGCACGCAGCACCACCTCTACCAAAGAGGCATAGCCAGCCTGCGCCTCGTCAATGGCGTTATCTACCACCTCGTACACCTGACCATGAACAACGCAAACTGTGAGCGTTTAATAAAATGACTAATGTGAGGGAACATGCCTCAACATTGTGCTGCCCGAATACATCATGCTGCAGGGTGCCAAAGCATTCACGGACAACCAGGTGGTGGAGGCCGCGGGCGCCGGTGCTGCCAATATACATCCCCGGCCGCTTTCGCACGGGATCTAGGCCTTCCAGCACCTGCATGTAACAAGAGGCAGCAGGCAAATCACCAGTTTAGCAGGCCTTGCCACCATCTTTGAGAGCTGCCAAGGAAACTTCTCTGCAGCAGTGGAGCACGCTCCTCTATTTTGCTCTCAGCAATTGGCTAGCATAGACCCACAGTTGACAAGTGTGACCTAGGAGTATAGATTCTAGATACTGCAGTTTAAGCACTTTATGAATGTACTTGCCCCAAAGCCTCGACTCTACAATCTTCGACTTTTCAAGGTGATGCTAATGACGGAGCTGCACCTGGGCGTTACTTTCCCAACAAAAGAACAGGACAAATGAGTTGCACGTCATGCAAGGTGGTGAGCTGCCAGAGCCTGCGCCTCTTAGGCTTAAGCCCTAATCAGCAAGCTCCTGGAGCAGCCCCACAGCCAGGATGGAGCAAAGCTGCGCCCTCACGGTGATCTGTTCGGCGCCGTAGCTCCCAGAGTAAGTGCCGCTGTCACCGCTGGAGGGGCTGCTGGTGGCTGCCCTCTCCTCAACAGCCGGCGGCTCCGCCACGCCAGCGGGCGCCACCGCCGCGGCCTGGCTTCGGAGGCCGCATTGCAAGGGAGTTGCCGACGGCAGCAGATGACGTCGTCCGGGCCAGGAGGCCAGTCGCCAGGGCGGCGGAAGCCCCCATTGGTTCAAAGGAAGCCCCGAACGGGGCTGCGAGGTGACAGCCGAAGCGAGACGAGTAGCGGCCGCCGTTTTGATGGCGGCTGCTTGGCGGCGCACGATTCGCGCGGCGGCCGCCGCCGCCGCCGTGTGCGGCGACATGACGGCGGCCTGCAGAGTTGCCGCGACGGCGTCCATAGGCTGTCGTCAAAGCATGGGCCGCGCCCGCGGACTGGACGAAGGAAACCCGCGATACGAAGCTCGGCGGCAAGGCGGCAGTCCAGCGCCGCCCGGCGCGTCTCCGCCGCCGCCGCCGCCGCCGCGNGCTGCCGCCGCCGCCGCCGCCGCGCGGCCGCCGAGTGAGGGAGCGGTGAGATATCGTTGTGGGACGAGACGGGAGCTGACGGGCGGACATGGTGGTGACTTTTATCTGATAGTAGCTCTGCAGGTGGCGAGGGCTGAGCCCGTAACATATAGACATAATCCAAAAGGGCCGGATGGCGCTAGATACACACAGCCATGCGTCAATGTCAATGTCAATGTGCTTGCCTTTGTACTTGGCCACACAGGCCCTCCATCTCTTTATACACACTCTTTCCATGCAAGCTTGGAGCCTTCCGGCCATCGTTGCCGACCTGGTAATCACAACACAGTTGTGGTTGACCGCTCCAATCTGGGGCTCTCTGCTGCGAAGCCTGTGCATGCAGCAGCGCCGCTCGTGGCAAAGAGGCCAAGTACGCGGACCATCCGGAGAAGAGAGAAGGCGCGCGGTGCGCATGAAATAAAGGGGAGGCCAACACAAGCCAGTACATGTTCAGGCAGAATCTGGTGCAATATAAACAAGGCTACATAAGACGAAGCCCTATGTAAGGTGTCTAAGGTAACAGGGTAACATTAGTACCCACGGGTGAGCATATATATATATGTGCTCACCCGTGGGTACTAATGTTACGTCCGACAAGCTGACTTGGGGAGCCAGAGCGCCGCCACGGAAGGTGGTGGCCTGACTTAGAGCGCGCCCTGCATGCTGATGGTTAGCCAGAGCTTGCGAGCGATGCAAAGTAAGGGAAGCCGCTTTCTATGCGGAATGCTAGTGGTACCCAATCTGGCCCCCCAACTTCGACGACGCGCGACAACCAGTCTGGCCAGATGCTGGATGAGGGAGAACCGTTTCATGCCGTAGCCACCGTTAGAATCCATAGCGCACGGATAAAAGTGGTCTCCTCGGGGGTGGTCCTTGTAGTGCCTCTCCTTTTTGCGCTCCGCGCTGGACATTGCCCAGGCAGACACGCTTGACGTTGGTGCTCCAGCCTTGTATGCGTTAATGAGTACGACGTCCAGGAGCAGCGAGGCCCACCGCACCAGGGGGTAGCCACCACGTCCAGACGCCGCACGTATGACTTGCGGCGCCTTCTAGAGATCGTTCATGATGCCGGACACCTCCATCGCCGGATGATACCCCGCCTCGCGCACAAACCAAATATAGTACCTCTGAGTTAGTCATGGGAAGCGCTCCACTTCATTCTACTGGCCATCGATGTGCACGGGCTTTCAGGCTTGAGTGGCTAGACATCTTGCCCGGCTTACGCGACGCGCCGTGTCCCGCAGGCGGGGCAAGCAGGCCGACTTCAACGTCGCTGGCTCGCTAACGCAGGTGTTTTGCATGCGCCTGTCCATACGCCTCCAGCGGTTCATTGGCCCACGCTTTGCATCTCCGTGCTGGCCGTGCTCTAGCAGCGGCCTCTCGTCAAGGGGATTCCTCCCCGGCTGCTATTCTTTCTGACGTGCGGCTCCTAACTAGAAAAGAATTAGTGTGTATGAAAATATGGATTAAGTAGAGGTTACTAAGGACTTATCCTACCGGGAAAGCTTTAAGAAAGCTTCTAGAAAAGCGCTTCACAGCCGCTTCGGACATTGTCCCTTTCTTTCGGGTGGCTGTTCGCAACCCTCGCCCCCTTTTTGGCAGAGCCACTTTCTTCCTTCCAAAGGGGGCGGGGGCTGTGGGGGGCCAGCCCAGAGAAAAGGAACAAGGTCCGCAGGGCGGAAAGACGCCACATCCGTAAGACGAATGGGGACGAAGTCCACTGGCCATCGATGTGCACGGGGCTTTCAGATTACAGTGGCGAGACCTGTTGACCCGCCTCGCGCGCTGCGCGCTGTCCTGCAGGCGGGGCGCGCAGGCCGACTTTAACGCCGCTGGTCCGCTACCGCAGGTATGTCGCATGAGCCTTTCCGTACCCCTCCAGCGGTCCATGGTCCACGGCTTGCATCTGCGTGCTGGCCGTGCTCTAGCTGCAGCTTCTAGCAGCTTCTGGCTTCTGGCTATAGCTGCATTCTGGCAGCTAGTCTTTCTGAATTGCGGCAGCTAAGTAGGGGATACAAAGTGATTATCCTACATGGCACTGGCTTGATTATGCGTTTCAACGCTTCTTGGCCCTTAAGGACCTTGTCAATTGTGCTGGCTTGTTACATTCATTAATCCCTTTGGCTGAGCTTACGTACATTCAGACCTTGTTCATTCTTTTTGTTCTTTTTGGGCTGGCCTCTCACAGCCATTGCCTTACGTCAGAAGACTTTGGGCTGGCCTCTCACAGCCTTTCCCTTACATTGGATCCGTGTCTTCCTCTTAGAGCCCTCGCACCTCTAGGAAGAACTCATTTCTCTTTTCAAAGCAATTGCCCCTTCCGAAAATGCTGTCCAAAAGGGGGCGTTGCGTCGAACGGCAAGCCCGTCGATTCAAGCTTCCCCCCCGCGGCAGCTCTGAAGAAACGAACAGCACTTCGAAAGTAAGGGGATGGGTTTGAGAGGCCAGCCCAAATGGAATGAACAAGGTCCGAAAGCGTGGGAATGTGCAAGGAAAGAAGAAAGGCGCGAGGTGCTCATGAAAATGAAAGCGAGGCCAATACGACAAGACGATAATACACACAGTGACTGTGGAGAGATGCTGGGTTCGTCCTCAGTTGTGCTTTCGTGCTGTGACCTTAGCCCCTCTGGATCTTCATTCCACTACAACTATGCACTTGGTTGGCTAGGCCTACCTTTTGCTGCAAGCGCATGCACGCCTTCTCTGTAAGTTGGAGCCGTATTTCGCCCTGCAACCCGAGCCCCTCTAAAGCCTAGAGCTTTCGCTCTGTTTTGCCCCACTTTTGCTATCTCTTCGCCGTTCTGCATGAAAAGCATATTGGCTCGGCTTGGTATTCCTTTTGCTTCATGTGCACCACAATATATTTCTCTCTGATGAAGAAGAAGCTCTTCCACAGGAGGTGATGTGCTTTGGAAGGCCAGGCCCAAGAAAGAGGACAACTGGTGAAGGTTTGGGATGCCTAACCCTTAAGCAAAGCAAGAGGCTTCTACAGATGGCCAGTCAATAATTTTCAGTCTAGTAAATAAAACAAAACCGAAGCCCTTGCCAAGTCGACAGCCTGAGGCGGCAGTCAAGGCATGGCCGGCACACAGATGAGGGCACATGCCAGAGTCGTTGCTTGGGAGTGGAGAGATCATCAGCCGGTTGGGGGGAGGGAGAAGTATGGGTTACGCTTGATGTGTACTTTTCAAAGCATCCAGATTTCGGCGTATATCAACAAATAATGGCTTTGAGGAACATCCTTCACGGTTTTCCTCGAGTGCTTATTCTGAAGTACAGTATGATGATCCAGAGAAACGTTGAAGTCCACAGAACCTGCAAATACCAAGTTTTGCTGTTTCTCTGAGAATCTGTGAAATGATCCCAAATTATGTTTTCCTTTACGATCTCAAAAGCACAATCTTTGGAAGCTTTCATCCGTCACTTCACAATTTAAATTGAAGGTGTTACACTACCTCCTCCTTCTACTCATATCGCAGTAAAGGCGCCAAAGTGAAAATTCCGTGTTGTCTTAGTCGTGGAACTTGTGCAGCACAAGGGCCAGAGATCCCGTGACATTGCATTCTGCTTCCCTGCTGCCCCAGCCCGCAGGACACCGCTTGTTGCACACGCTGTTGCAGGACGTCAAGCCACCGAGCCCCAGATGAACAAGGAGAGACAAACGGTACGGGCTGTGGACGCAATAGCCACTTACGTGGCTCATTCCTATCTCAAATAGATGTCACTGCGTTGCCATCGGCTTTCTAGGGTAATCTACTGTACTTGTCTCGCTCCTCTTGGAAGAGCTTCATTCATTTTCTGGGTTGGCCATTCACAGTCGACGCTGGCAGAATTCGTCTTCTTCTGCTTGCTTTCTTTTGGGCTGGCCGATCCCAGCCATCGCCTTACTCTCAATGAGCTATTTCCATTTGGGCTGCTTCTCTCTTTCTCTCTCTCCCTCTCTCTTTCGCCCTCCACCACTCAATACACATCACGAAGCTGTAAACCGCTGGCGGTTTACAGCTCTTTTTTGCCACCACTCGCTTTACCGGTATCGGTCACCCCCCAATCCCCCCTTACATTTCTGTCTGTCTCCAATCACAGCCTTCGGCCATTTTCATACCCTGGCCCTTAAACTTTGTTCATTCATTTTGCTGGGCTGGCCTCTCCCAGCCACCGCCCTCTCATGGAAGCGTCTTTCTTTCATTGGAAGAATCTTGCCCACGCTCCAGGCGCATCTCAGGCGTCGTACGGCTGGCCGCCACGGTAGACCCAAAGAAGGCGCCGGCCCCGCTTCCAAGGAGCCGTCGCCGCAGAGTACGCCCAGTCCACCAGTGGCGTTGACGGGCACGCTCCCAAACGGTGTCACGCGGCGCGTGCGCGGGGCGGGCCACTTGCACACCAGCTACGAGTCTCTGTGAGGACACCGTTGCTCACTTTACCGTGCAACCCCGTCCCAATGCCATCCCCGCTTTTCCTCGCTCCGCCGGCAGCCCGGGCTTGGCGATCCACAGCAATAATCACTGGCGATCCACAGCAATAATCACTACAAGAGCTAGCAAAGCAGGCCATGTATACGCCAAGCAGCGGAAGACAGGTGTCTATGCAAGCTCATTTGCCCCGAATCAGCAGCCAGAGGTCAGACGACTAGTGCAGGAAGTGGACTCCAATGAACGGCTGCGAGCTGGCAGCTAAGCATGACCTGTGTGCATGAGCTCAGAGAAGAAGAGCGCTTCCAAATTGACTGGTGGCTTGAAGGCCGCGCTGGGAAATTGGAGAGCACCTACTATGATACGGAAATCTCCCACAATGCTGCTAACTCCAGGCAAGTCACATTCGCTAAAGGGGAAAAGCTCCTCGGAAGGGCATCACGCCCATGAGGCCAGCCCACGAACCTTCACCTACACGACAACAGAGGTGCGCCCTTGTACACGGCAACTCCTGTGCCATACCACGTGCACGTCATCCCGAGCGGGTCTGCCCAGCGCCTGCCACACCTCTGGGCACGTGCGCGTGTCGCCAACAAGCCGCAGCTTCGAGCTTGGCCGCAGGCGGCGCAAGGGGCCGCGGGAGCCGCGGGGGAAGATGCGAGCGGGGCAGGCGCGGAATTGCGGGGCGGGCCCCGCTTTCTTTGCGGCGTAGGCGGTGGCGCCCCTGGGGCCACGGCGCTCCAGCGCCTCCGGTGATGGCGCCCCACGTTAGTGCCTCCCTTCAACCTTGCCAAACGTATGAGGGCTTCACTCTCTCTTCGAAATGCAGTAAAAGTGACTTCCCTCTCTCTTATCCTTGCCCCCACTGGCAGAGCCTCTTCCTCTCTCTTGCACTTGCTTTTGTGTGAAATGTGTGCTGGCTTGAATCTGGCCACCCTCTAAATTCGTGCGCACCGCGCGCCCTCTCTCTTTTGGTGGCTGGCCGTCTCTGCAGGCGTCGCCTTCTTCCAAGATCAGCCCGCCAACGCCCCCCAGGGCGCCCACGTGGGCCCCCTTTGTAGGACCTTCTTTGTCGCCTACTGCACTGTCCGCGACCACATCGCCTCCCCCATCGGCATTAGCCAGCGCTGGACGAGCACCTACCGTCTTCCATCCTTTGCACTGGCTCTTTCTGCCCAACGTATGGCTCCGCTTGGCCTCCCGTTCCTGACATGGAGCGCTCTCCGGCCCTGCAGACCTCCTCCAATAATTACGGGCTGCTATACAGAGCCCTTTGGTTGAGATTATGTTCGTATATTCGGAAGAGCTGCTTCTTGGATAGCGCTGTACGGCTTCTTCAGACCTGTCAACTCCTTTGGGGCTGGCTTTTCACAGAAGACCCTTCCAGTAGGAGACACTTCCAGCCCTCACCCACTTTGGGTTCACTTTCCGTTCTGGATTGTAGCTGCCGTGGCGCACCCGGCGCGCCTTCTCCGCCCGGCTGGCCCGCTCTGGCGGCGCAGCATGGCGCGCCGCCTTTTGGCGGCCGAGCAGGGCCCCGTGGTGGTTGCAGGCCCCACCGCCAGGCTGAGGCTCGGGTGGGGGGCGGGGGGGCGCCAACCCCGGCGCCGCCGCCGGCCCTGGTACCGGTGGGCCCACGCCGGGCGGCCGCACTGCCGTCCCCCCCCATCCACGCTCCTCCCGTTCTATCCTGCTCTGCGCGCCTTCTAGCCTTTTTGGGCTGGCCTCTCACAGCCAGTCGCCTGATGTGAAAGTGCTGTTCCTCCTCGTCAATGTCAGCAGCCGCAGCCGTCATGCGGAAGTGAGCCTCTTCCAAAGGCGGCGGGGCCTGTGAAGAGCCGGCCCAGAAAGCCTCTTTCCCTTTCTTTTATTTTTGTTTGTTTAGTTTGCACTCGCCTCTGCTTGAACTGTGTATTGGCTTGAATTGGCCTCCCTTTTCATTTCATGCGCCCCGCGCGCCTTTCTCTCTTTCCCTCCCCCCTCCTCCATCCCCTGGATCTACATGTCGATGCCCGCCGACGCAGTCGGGCGGATAGCTTAGGGCATTCTAGCGTCCCGCAAGCCATCGTTGCATGCTATAGAATGCGGCTATCATTGAGTCCACAGCGCTCTCAGGCACTTGCGATATACCAGCGCGCTGGGCGTGCATTAGCCCAGGCTATAGCTTCCGTGGTGGTGGTTTGGCTCCTCAGCTTAGCTTGTCGATATGCATGTGCTCACTCGGGGATATTTAGTGTCCCCCTTAGCTAGCTCATTACCCCGTAACAGGACATTTGCAAGGCTTGGATTGGCATCCCCTTCATTTTCATGCGCTCCGCGCGCCTTCTCGCTTCCCCGCCCCCCGCCCCTGCAGCTCGGCAAGCCCAGGACTGCTCGGCGCCTTCGGCAGCTCCAGCCAGCAGCAGCAAAAGGCAAACGGAGCCCCGCCGCCGTCGCGGCCGCGGCGGCCTCGCCCGCATCCCCACCCGCCTCTGGCCACGCAAGGTTCTATAAGCGGGTCTTCCGTCTGCAGCTCCGCTGCAGCACGCACCGCCAGCAACGGCCGCAGCAGCGCAGGCGGCAGCAATACAGCAGGTGGCCACTCGGTCCAGGCCAGTTCTTGGCCGGCAGGCCAGCGAGGCCAACGGGATGCTGCAGGCCATGGCACCTACAAGTGGCAGAGCGGCAGCCTCATCCTCCACAAGGGGCTCATCCGACCACGTGTCTTTGTCCACCAGTGCTGCACCCTTGATCATTGAGCAGGGCCAGGCAGCTTTGCCAGGGCCCGGTACCACCGGTGGGTCGTCAAGGCAGGAGCTTTCAGCAGTGCCCATGCAAGGCGGCAGCTTCCTTTTGGGCGCTACTGTTGGCAGCACAAGCTCCATATCTTCGTAAGTGACAGCAGACCTGCTGCAGCTATCTGATATATGCCCAGCCCTGCTTGGAAGCCCTGGTAAAAATCAACAAAAGCACCTCGTCAATCCAGCATCTAGGCCATGCACAGCCCCTTGTTTTCTGCAGCAGCGTGGATTGAGATGTCTACTTGAGATTTCTGAGTGAGCACTCGCACATTCCTTGCAGGGCAACGCTCGTCTCAATGGCCGCCTCACTGGCACCAAGGTCCAGTAACGCTCTGCTGAGCTGGCGGAGCTACGACAGTCTTTTGGGCTTGTCATGGCAGAGTTGCTGGCTGCAAGACCGGAGCAGCTGCAACAATGGAGTAGGACCCTTGCATTGCCTGTGGCAGGGGCCACACTGTCTTCGTCGGCCAAGCTCCAGAAGTGGAGCACAATTTGGTGGGCCGACAGTGTTGCTCATTCTGATGGCCCAGGCAGCCAGCAGCACCAGGTCCAGCAGCTGGTCAGTATGTTGGTCGCGGATGCCTCAACAACTCGACCCGAGAGCGTGCAGGCAGTAGACTGGCAGAGCACCGCGAACATAACAAGCGGCCACAGCAGCGGCAACCAGGGCCTGAATATGCTGCAGCACGGCCCGCCATCTTATTCCCTGCTGTGAGCCCGGCAGGGAGCCCGATGGGTGCCGGAGGCCTCCCTTACCCATCATACATGATCCTCGGACATCAGGAATTTCAACACAGTGGAGCGCAGCGTCATCATGGAGGAGCTGTGTGCCCAATCCCCTTCTCTTATACCCTTTTTCCTCGTGGCCTATGGCCGTCCAGGGCGGCTGTTGTGGCAAGCCGGAGAGTCGTCGAAGACGCTATGGTCATCTTCTGGCACACGCCAGGGGGATCCACTTAGCCCAATCCTGTTTGCCGTGGCTCATTGCCGGGCTACACGGCGCACCCAGAGCCAACACCTAGACCTCCTCTCTCCCTCCTACGCGGATGATACACACATCATTGGACCTCCAGCTGAAGTCATGGCGGCTTACCCCTTGCTCGTTCGTGAACTTGACCTGATGGGCCTGCGGGTTTGCCCGTCCAGGAGCGCGGCATGGTCCCCACGCGGTCTTCCCGTCAACCTTCAGCTCCCCCACGGCTGTCAGAACCCCTGCCAATGCTTGCCATCCTCAAGGTCCCCCTCGGCATACCAGCTCACCTGGCGGAGGACTTGTGCGAACGCCTACAAATACACTTTGCCCCCCACCCTTCCCTTCCCCTCCTTGGGGACACTCAGCTGGCGTTGGCCAGACTTACCCGCTGCATCGGCCAACGGGCATGCTACCTGCAACGGACAGTCGCCCCAATGGGCATGGTGGGCGAGCTCTACAAAACATACGCCAACTCCCTTCTGCAGACCCTCGCATCCCTACTACATTGTTCATCTTCCCCCTCAGCTTCATCTTCCCTCCAGGCTTCCCTCCCCACTCGCATGGGCGGCCTTGGCTGCCGGTCGTTGGAGCAGACGGCGCAAGCAGCCTTCCTGGGCTGCTGGCACAAGATCGCCTCTCTAATTCCCATGCGCTTCCCTTACCTCCACGAACCCGTCAACCGGATCTGAGGAGCATCCGCAACTCAGCAGTCAGCGCTATTCCCTCTAGTAACCCTACTCACCCCATTCTCCTCCCTCGCCTAAGCTTCTGATATAGCTCCTCTTTCTTTGGCTTTGGACATTGTCCATTCTTTTTAGGGCTGGCTTGCTAGCCCCTCTTCTCTATGGGCGAGCACTTCTTCTTCTTGATAGAGAGGCACAATCCAGACTGATTACGGCAGTGGAAGATGAGCGCTGCAGAAGGTTGAGGAGGCTGCCAGAGATTCAGCACAATTCAAGGAGCCTGGCAAGACTTACTTCTCTGGCCACACCTGGTGCCACCAACTGGATCACCACTCACGCCGTTGCCAATGCCTTCAGCATCAGCTCTGAGGCCTTTCGGACTCTGCTTTAACTTTTCCTCGGCCTCCCACTTGACTGTCTGATTGGAGTGCGCCAGTGTGAGTGTGGCTTCCGTCCAGATAGTGTTGAGCTCGCCACTCACATGCTGCGATGCCCCATTGGACCGGAAGTGGTGGGCATCCACAACCTTCTCCGCGACGCCCTGGCGGGTTTGATGAGCGACGCCGCTTACCGTGCGGTCGTGGAAGTGAACATATCATGCCTATCACCACGGATGCCCAGGGACGTCATCATCGCTGCACACTTGACATTGTGGGCGTGCAACCTGGTGGAGGACCACGGGCCTTGGATGATGTTGTTATCACGGAGGCTTATAAAAGGTCCAGCATCACCGCACATCGCTGGCCACGCAGTGGGCAGTGCAGAACAAGAAAGCTGCAGCACTACTTCGATTACCCTAAATGCAATCAGCTCCTGCCAGCTGCAGTCAACATCTCTGGCTGTTTAGGTCCTCATTCACTCTCCTTCAGAATATTGCCAATATACCCTACGCACCACGTGCAGATGTGTTTCCGGCATGCAATAAGCTTGCCAGCTGCATATCTGTCGCTCTTGCGACGACGAGTTTCGGCCTGTTTGCAGCGTGCTCAGGCTAATGCTTTGCACCAGAAAGCTGGGCGAGTTCTACTTGGTGGCAGAAGGGTGTGTCTGCCCTCTAGTCTTCAGGCATCGATCAGCGACCTTTATGTATTGACCCGTGGTTACTGAGCGAGTCAATATGCTGTAGGTGATGTATGCCTTTAGATGTGGATGCCTTTGTACTTGGCCATTTGGCCTTCAATTGTTTCGAATACACGAAACTTTGCCTAGATCAGGAAAAAACCCTGAGCCCCCCCAGTACCCTGCTGACGCTGCATTGTGTGTGGGCCTCATAATGCGCTAAGCGCATGGAGGTGGTACCGCGCGGCTCCACACACAGTACTAGAGCCTAGATCATCCAAGCTAGCAAGAGCAAGAGTCTCATAGACCTCTCCTAGAAATTGCAAAATTGCGCGTCCATAGAGGGAATGGGCAGGGAAAGGCCAGCCAAAAAGAATGGACAAGGTCCAAAGCGCCAAGAGGAGCCGAAAAGAAAAGCCACACAGCTAGACACGACTAGACCGCAGAAAGATACTTGGTATCCACGAGTGAGCAACAGCAAGTCCGAGAAACTCGCAGCGGAGAGAAAGGCACGCGGTGCGCATGAAATGAAAGCGTGGCCAATGCAAGCCAGTACATTGTTCAGACAAAACCAGAAGAAAGAGATGGGGCATTGTCGAACCCGGCCAACAACCACTGCTGGAGCTTGGGATGAGTGGGGCAGCAATAGTGGCAGGGGGGATGGCAGGGGTGGGAATGAGGGCCAGGAATGCGGATGAAGGCCTTGACGACCTGTCCTTCAACCACTTTTGGAGCCGCTCGAGGGCAGCAGTAGTGGCAGGAGGGATGGCCGCGGGGGGGAAGGAGTGCTGGGAATGTTGATGACGGCCTTGACGACCTGTCCTTCATCCACTTCTGGAGCCACTAGGGGAGTAGGGCAGCAGCAGAAACGAAGTCACAAGAGAAACGGAGTCTGGGAGGCCCCCATCCTGGTTGCCGGCATCATCATAGAGCAGAGCGCTCAATGTAGAGTTGCCAAAGGCAGCCTCACTGCCAGCGGTGGGACAGCCGCTACTGCAGTGGCCGTTGCCAAGAAGGTTGTCACGAGATATCCCGTCGATGGCTTATTGATGTCGATCTGACAAGACATGTGAGGTGGCTGTACACGTAAGACATCTGAGGCAGGTCACCTACCTATTACTGTAAAAAAAATTCGCAAACACAGTACCTCCAGCTCAGCTCCGGTCAGCTGAAGTGCGTATTCGTCTTTGATCCGTCCAGCCCAAAGGAATGGACAAGGTCTGAAGGAGCCGGAGTGCTAAAGACTGAGACAGCAGCAAGCGGACTCTCAGTAACCTCTAGTCAGTAGATGCAAGTCTGAATAGCTAGCAGGCGGAAAGACGTCGCCCTGACGGAAGCCGGAGGCCGCCGCCAAAGCGCGGCCTGCGCGCAAGTGGACCGCGAAGGCAAGGGACCGCTGCAAAAAGATGGCCAAAAAGAATGGACAACGTCCAAAGCCAAAGAAAAGAAGCAAGCGCGGCCAGATTAAGAGGTGCCGAAAAAGGACTACACTAGAAAACACTTTCACTGCAAAACACTAGACGATGCAGAGGGAAGCTCAGTACCCCGAAAAGCCCTAAAGAAGGAAGGGCTCGCCCATTGAGGATAGGGGCTGGAAGCCTCTCCCAGCCACCAGTTAATCTGGCCGCGCTTGCTTCTTTTTGAGCTGGCTCTGCCAGCCTCTCTTCTCTGTCTCTTCTCTTCGTTTGTTTCAAATACACGAAATTCTTCTCTGTGGGCGAGCACTTTCTTCTTTTTGGCTTCTCTTCGGGCTTTTTGAGCGGTTTCGGGCGGTAGGATGGGGCTGCTCCTCCGATGCCAGATCCACGGCTCAGCGGCAGATACGCATGTCGCTTGAGTGGTTGAGACGGTAGGATGGGTGGGAACGCTGATGTGAGATCAAAGTCAGCCCATAAAGAATGAACAAAGTACCGACCGCCAACAAGGAAAGACCTTAAAGAGCTTGCTCTTGCGACCTAACGTGTTGAGGGAGCGAGTGACTGCGGACTTCAGACCCTCAACATGACTACCACCATCTGAGGTCCGTATGCTGTTGGCGTAACCCAGTAAAGTATCCGTGTACGAGTTTGAGCATCTGGTGCAATGACAGCGGGGTACGCCTTTCACTTTGAGGACTGCTCCAATTCTGATTAATACATAGAAACTAGTGTAATATTCGGAGCAAAAGACACCCTGCTCAACTTGGGAGACAGTTTGTCCTTGCCTTACCACTGTAGAGCAATATCCACAGTGACACCGTCTCTCTCCTTCTAGAACACAGTAGGCTCCATTCCTTCGGGCTGGCCTCTCCCAACCACCAGTTAATCTGGCCGCGCTTGCTGAAAATAGGCTCACGGAGGTGCTCCTGAAGAGGCAGACCAGCCTTTTAGGGTTCAGGATGCTTAGGCACCACTTGCATACTACTCTCATACGGCTTACAATAGCACATTATTGAAAACAAGCCCGTTGCCACATCCCCGACACAGCTTGGTGGCAGAGTGCAAGTTGTGCTGCTGGTCAGGGGCCCAACCTTGTCACTATTCAGCCATGTGAGTTAGACTTTCAGGCCACTCAGAAGTGCGGCTCTTCTCTTTGACAGAATGCTCCTCGTGCACCCTAATCTGCACCTGCATCTTACCCAAGGTCCTGATGTTACGAACTAGAGCCTCACAGTTTCCAGGGAGGACACAGATTGCAAAAAGAACCAAGCTGCAGCATTGCACTGGCGGATGCAATGCATGTGTTTGTCGGTCTCATACCGTCGAATTCAGGAAGGCTAGCTTGCGTAGCCGAGATGAGATGGTGCCAAAGGCAAATCCAGTTGTTGTGTGAATACTGCAAGTGGAGGAGATACTGTCAGCAGCAGTGGCTCTCTACTGGCGACCTTGCATGCGGGTGGACATCAACTGCACTGATGACATTGAGGATGGGGGCACTTGCTCTGGGGGTCAGGCAGGAAGACCACCCCCGTGCCGATACGGCCCTGCTCATTATCAGAAAGAGGTTGGCTTGCCAGAGGCACCACAGGCTCGCCCCGGCAGAATTCCTGCTGATAATCCTGCCCATTCCTCCAGACTGTCACTTCCAGTTTCTGCCACAACCGGCAAGTGTGCATTGCGCATCATCAGCACGGACCGTACTACAGGTAGAGATTCTTTAGCTCCTACATTCTCCTCTCTTAAGCTCCTGTTTGATGAACTGCAGGGCTTGCAAACCAAGTGGAAGCTTGTCAACTGAGGCAGTAGAAGTGGACTGACCTCTGACAGAGCATTCACATCAGAGACGCCAACTCCATGGAGGCCGCCAGAGACCTTGTACCGACTGCGATCGCCCCTAAATTTGCCTCCTGCATGCAACACCTGCAGGGGCCGGGCCCAGAGGCCCATCATCTACAGTCCCTTCCACAGGATCACAGGCTGAAAGTGCTGAAGGCTGGGAGTGCATTTGCTGACTGTCGTGCAAATGAGCATGACAAGGGTTGGAACTGACAAACACACTGACTACTATTGCTGCACCTATGCACTTGCAACACTGACCCCTAAAACCGAAATTACACCCACAGATTACATCCTGGGTCATGAGGTCACCGTGAGCACTGTCTCTAGCGCTGACTTGCCCGTGGCAGGGTGAAGGTCAGTTGGGACCTGCGAGGTCGAGGACCAAGTCATGTGCATCTGCAAATTGGCCTTGGAATAAAGTCAGAGATCCTAGGAATCCACATGCCTAGCAACTGTGCTGCGGCTGAAAGTGATAAGTAAGCTGCACATGCAAAACAACGTCCACAACGTCCAACCCTGAGGCCTGACCCAGGCTTGCTTTCAGGCATACAAGAGAGCAGTAAAGCCCACCCCCCGCCCATTGTCGCTCACAGCTGCGGAGCCGTCTGCACGCAGCACCACCTCTACCGAAGAGGCATAGCCAGCCTGTGCCTCGTCAATGGCATTATCTACCACCTCGTACACCTGACCATGAACAACGCAGACTTGAGCACTTAGTAATGTTAAGTAAGGCAAAGAAAATGCCTCAACATCCTGCTCCAGGGTGCCGAAATGACACCATGCTGCAGATTGCCAATACATTCACAGACAACCAGGTGGTGGAGGCCACAGGCGCCGGTGCTGCCAAAACACATTCCCGGCCGCTTTCGCACGGAATCCAGGCCTTCCAGCACCTGCATGTAACATAAGGCAGCAGGCACAACCACCAGACTAGCAGGTCATGCCAACATATTTGAGATCCGCCGAGGGAGACCTCCTCTGCAGCACTGGAGCACGTTTCTCTATACTGCTCTCGGCATTTAGTTGGCATAGACCCAACGTTGACATATAAGTACAACTTTGACCCAAGGACTTTAAGCACTGCAATGCAAGCACTTCATGAATGTGTGTTGATTCATCCCAAAGCCTCAACCCTCCACTTCTCACCTCGCCGGTTCTCACCTCTGAACGTCATCTAATGCCGGGAGCTGGACCTGTTACATTCCCAATACAAAGGAAAGGGACAAAGCTCAGCAGCAAACATGCAATTCTAATTGCACCTCAAGCAAGGAGGTGAGCTGGGAGACGCCAGATATTTTCGCGCCTGCACCTCTTAGGCTTGAACCCTAAACAGCGAGCTCCTGGAGCAGCCCAAGGATTAGTGCATGAGACTCGGAAGCAAGCACGAATGAGTTGGAATGGCGGCTGGGTGGCGCTCATCGCCACCAGTGGCCAAGAATACTGCACAGCCCGACCAGGCTCCCAACTGCCACTGCCTAAACCCTGAACCCTGAACCGCTGGAGGGATATGGACAGGCGCATGCGAAACACCTGCGTTGGCGAGCCAGCGGCGTTGGAGTCGGCCTGCTCGCCCCGCCTGCTGCGGTCCACAGCGCGGCACGCAAGCCGGGTCAACAGGTCTAGCCACTGAGACCCGAAAGCCCCGTGCACATCGATGGCCAGTGGAACGAACTCGTCCCCTTCCGGATGGTCCGCGTACTTGGCCTGTTTGCCACTAGCGGCTATCGCTGCTGCATGCCCATTCGAAGCACCGAGCCCCAGATTGGAGTGGTCAACCACATCTGTGGTGACCACGTCGGCAACGATGCGCGGGCATGAAGAGGGCCGGAAGGCTTCAAGCTTGTATGGCTGTGTGGTTTTAGCGCCTTCAGGCCCTTCGGACCCTGTCCACTATCCATGGGCTGGCCATGCTCTAGCTGCGGCCACTGGCTCTTGTCACGGGGACTGCTTTCCGCCGGCTAGTCATTCGACTTGCGGCACTAAGTTCGGCTTACTCAGTGATAATCTTACATGGCACTTGCTTAGGAGTGTGTTCAGCACTTTTCGGTCCCTTCGGACCTTGTCAATTCTTATCCGGCTGGCATGTCACAGCCTTCTTTTGTAATAGCTTACTTACTTCTCAGACCTTGTTCATTCCTTCTGGGCTGCCCTCTCACAGCCGTTGCCTTACATGGAAAGAGCTGTTTCTTTCGCCTGGAGCCCTCCCCCCTTTGGAAGAGATTATTTCCTTATCACAGCCAACGCCTCCTACGGAAGAGCATTCACCAAAAGTATGTGTTCATGGAACAGCCAGCCCGTGCGCCTATGATGCTTCCCGCATTCCTGTTTGCGCCAGCTCTGAAGAAAGTGACAGTTCTTTAGGTGTAAGACGATGGCTGTGAGAGGCCAGCCCAAAAGGAAAGAACAAGGTCCAAAAGGGTGGGAAGGTGCAAAGGAAGAGGAAGCTGCACACCTTAACTCTGGAGACATACTGGGTTCGACCAAAGTTGTGCTTCATTCTGTGACCTTGGCCCTTTATATTTAGATTGCACCACAACAATGCACTAGATTGGCTTGGCCGACCTGTCAATTCATGCACACGCATGCCTTCTCTTTGATAACCTAGTATTTTGCCTGCAAGCTTAGCCCCGATTCTGCTCTCTCTTTCGCCCTTCTGCATAAAAGTGTAATTCTCGGCTTGGTAGCCCTTTTGCTTCATGCGCACCATTCATTCTTTCTATTTGTGATGAAGAAGAAGCTCTTCCCAAAGGAGGCAATGGCTTTGGAAGAGCAGCCCCAAGAAAATGGACGATTTGTGAAAATCTTGGAAAGGAGAATCCTTTATCAAAGCAAGTGGCTTCTTAAGATGGCCAGTCAATAACCTCTAGACAATAGCTACATCTCAGACTAGCGGATTGACAGAAACACAGCAATTTGCCACGTCAAAAGCCTGAGGTGGCAGTCAAGGCATGGCCAGCACATAGATGCAAGGCAAATGCCAGGATTCGTTGCCGCGAAACGGAGAGACCAATAAGCTGCACAAGGGCCAAAGTCAACGCGGCATTGCATTCTGCTTCCCTGCTGCACCAGCCCCAAGACACCGCTTGTTGCGTAAGCGGCTGCAGGATGTCAAGCCACCGAGCTCCACGTGAGCAAGGAGAGACAAAAATGGCACGGGGACGGTGGACGCGGAGTAGGTCAGGTAGGTAGCTTACTCTCAATTCCGTCGAAGGCACTTCGCTGTCAACGGCCTTCATCAGGGGCATGCGCTGTGCTTGTCTCGCTGCCTCTGGAAGAGCTTCAGTCTTTTCCTGGGCTGGCCAACCACAGCCGACGCCCTCTACTGGTAGATTCATCTTAGTCTATCTATCTCATTTGTTGGGCTGTTGGGCTGGGGGGACCGCTCACAGCCATCGCCGTAATTTGGATGAGCTGTTTCCATTTGGGGCTGCTTCTCTATCTCTCTCGCTCTCCCTCTCTCGTCGCCCTCCACCACTCAATCACATTCCATTCTCTGTTAGGCTGGCGGTTCACAGCTCTATACCACTCACTTCCGGCTACGGTTTTCCCCCCTCGGATTTTCTGGGCTGGCCAATCACAGCCATCGCCCTCTACTGGAAGAGTCTACCCTCCCTCCAGGCGCACCTCATTAGGCGTTGTCCGGCTGGCCGCCAAGGTCGACCCAAAGAAGGCGCCGGCGCCGCTTCCAAGGCGCGTTGCCGCAGAGAACGCGCCCGGCTCACCAGTGGCGTTAACGGGCACCCTGTCAAACGGCGTCATGCGGCCCGTGCACGGGGCGGGCCACTTACATACCAGCTACGAGTCTCTGAGGGAGAGGAAAGAACAAGAGAGGTAGTTGTGAGCTCATCCAAAGGGGCGGGATGTCTATGATGTCTCACAGCAAGCGCTTGCCTGAAGAAAATTTGATCTCTTTCAAAGGGGGTGGGGGCTGTGAAAGCTAATGAATGAACAAGGTCCAAAGGGCCAAGAGGCGCCAAAGGTAACAATACAACCGAGTGTAGCAACACTCGTCAGCCAAATGATGATGGCTTGAGGACGTCCTTCAATACACATCTAGACCTGACAGCTTGGCAACACTTAGAGCAGCCAATTGGCTTAGTGGTCAGAACGTCAAGATGAATGTAAAAAGAATGCTGACAATGATCAATTTCTTCCATCGTAAGAGGCTAGCAACAAGCAGCACCCAAAATGCATCACGGCTGTGCAGCTAGCAAGCACAAAAGTTGCTGCTTCTTATGACCAGACAAGCCTCCACAGTCATCGTCAACTGGAGGCGCCTGCATTGTCTTCTTCCAACTCTCCATCACGGCCATCATGGCCGTGTGGCAGCAGGCCCTCGGGCTCCTCATGCTCCAGGCTGCCGATGCTCCACACTGGTGGAACCTCCTGCACGCTATCTGGTCGAGTTGTTGGGGCATCCGCGATCAACATACTGACCAGCTGCTGGAGCTGGTGCTGCTGGCTGCCTGGGCCATCAGAATGAGCAACACTGCTAGTCATGAGCCTTGGTCGCTGGCTCGGCCCACCAAATTGTGCTCCACTACTGGAGCTTGTCGTAAAGGCCGACGAAGGCAGTGTGGGCCCTGCCACAGGCAATACGAGGGTCCTGCTCTGTTGTTGCAGCTGCTCCTGGCTTACATCCATCGACTCTGACGTGGCAAGCCCAGCAGGCTGTTGTAGCTCCGCCAGCTTCAGCAGAGCATTCCTGGACCATGGTGGCAGTGAGGCGGCCATTGTGACGAGCGCTGCCCTGCAAGGAGTGTGCCAGTCTCACTCCTCAGACATCTCAAGCAGGCAACTTGATCCACATTGCTGCAGAACTCAGGGGCCGTGCATGGGCCAATTGCTGGATAGACGAGGTGCTATTGTTGGTTTCTACCTGGGCTGTCAAGCAGGGCTGGGCATATGTTAGATAGCTGCAGCAGGTCTGCTGTCACTTACGTAGATATGGAGCTTGTTCTGCCAACAGTAGCGCCCATAGGAAAGCTGCCGCCTTGCATGGGCTCTGCTGAAAGCTCCTGCCCTGAGGGCCCACCAGTGGTACCGGGATCTAGCGAAGCTGCCTGGCCCTGCTCAATGATCACGGGCGCAGCACTGGTAGAAGAAGGCACGTGGTCCGATGAGCTCCTTGCGGAGGATGAGGCCGCCACTCTGCTTAGTGCCGCTTCCACCATCTCCATTGTAGTCACCTGAGTATTGTTGCAATATGAGAAGCCTGGCCCATGCTGGATAGATGAGGCACAGTAGCACATTAAACCAGCAATCTATTTTACAAGATGAAGAGATTCAGGAGGTAAGGGTCCATCAACGGGCAGGCAAGCAGATGCACACTGGTGCCACTCAATGCTTTCCAGATCCAGTGTCAGGCTGAAGTACCGAGGAGCCGCCATACTCCAGCGCAGCCGGCAGCGACCTTGAGAGTTGAAAGCCAGAAAGGTCCTGGAAGAGTTGCCGAGTTGGGCGCTGCTGGCCCGCCGGCACTGTGACAGCACTAGCACTTCTGACAGGTGCTGCAGGCTCCTCTGCGACTTGCGCAAGCTCCAAAACTAACCTGGCCATGGAAGCAGCGTCACTTTCAGGGACTTGAATCGGGGGTGAGGCTTGAAGAGCAGGGCTGGCGGGCCTTGCAGTAGATGTCAAGGACCTGTCACTGCTGGCAACCTGCGGTAGCAACATCCTGTGCCCCTCGCTGCCACCCTCGGCCGATTCAAGGGGCAGCGTTTGCCCGGGGCCTCCACCAAGGTGGGCCATCTGCCGCTGCGGAGCTCCCCCAGCTAGCCTCACAATGTCGTAGAGATTACCGCTGCTTTCTGCCAACGAGCTCCGCAACTCTTGGATCGCCTCTGATTCATCGCCCCTTGTAGGTGCCATGGCCTGCAGCAACCCGGTGGCCTCACTGGCCTGCCGGCCAAGAATTGGCCTAAACTCAAAGGCCAACTGCTGGATTGCTGCCGCCTGCGCTGCTGCGGCTATTGCTGGCGGTGCGTGCTGCAGCGGAGCTGCAGACGGAAGACCCGCTTGCTGCAGGGCTGACGGCGCCGCAGCATCAGGTACGTGCTGGGGCGCTGCAGGCCGGTGGAGGTTGGCTGAAGGGCCCATTGCCTGGGCAGCTTCAGCCAGCATTGCTGCCACCTGATCCTGCCACTCCTCAAGGCGCGCCTGTAGCCCCGCAAGATCCGCCTCCTCGTGCTCCACCTACATCGCCATGGCATCGGTTCGGCCTTGAGAGGTCTAGCAGCTGTTAGCGGCTGCCTCTGATGTGCGCTGTTGGCACCAATCCACGATGGCATTGAGGGCAGTCGACCACAGCCCGGCATCCTAGTGGGAGCCCTGCAACGGAGCATGCAGCACCAGCGTGGCCAGGCAGTGCTCCAGTGCTGGCCCCAGTCTGCTTACTCAACCAAATGCCAGCTCTTGCAGGATTCATGTGACTTGCGGAACTTCAATGCTCGTTACAACGTCTCTGCTTCTAGAAGGGGGGACCCGGATTATTACTCGCCGGAGCGATGCCAGCTGCACGACCCCCCGGCGAACGGGCACAAGAGCAATCGTCTGCAAGCGGGTCATAGGCCGCAAGAGACAGCCATCATCAGTGACGCTCAAATTGGAAGAGCCAATTCAAGCCAAGCAGCAGCGTAGAGTGCATTTGCCTGCCGCCGCTAGAGTAAGCAGGGGGTAGTGCTCACCTGCACCCCTGCAGCAAAGTGTGCAGCCCAGTCCTCTGGGTGCTGAGAGCTCAAAGTATGCCAAAACAACACAAACAGCAGAAGGGAGGATTACAGAATGCAATTGCTGGCCCTGCCTGGAGCCGGCAACTTAGCGCTCAACGGCACTTCCTCATGCAGGGCGAGCAGGGGCTTGCCACAGCTGGCACAAGGACACCTGGCAGTGGGCAAGATGCTGAAGCGAGGGGGTGAGTTTGGATGCGAGGAGCACAGCTATTCACCTTCTCCGAGACCGGGCCAGCGTGAGTAGGATCACTGTCAGCTTGATAGATCAACCGAGGCATTCGGTCTTCCACGACGACGCCAAGGATGCTGCAGGGCTTGCAACAGAGCGATCAGAGCAGCCAGCCAGCCCCTGGCTTGATAAGCGTCGCGGCTAAGAAACACCTGTTTATAACACCATCCAGCTGGCCTCTGTCAGCTGGACGGCAGCGCGATGGCCCAAGCTCACCACTGGGATGGATCGTGCCGTTGTCGCTGAGCTGTCTCAACGAGGGCCCGCAGCGCCGGCAGGTTGGCAGCGGCGGCCAGTGCGGCAGCGTACTCCCGTAACCCCGGGGCCGGCTGCTGCAGGAAGCACCCGTGTTGCCAGCTGATGGTCACCCTGTGGTGAGCGCGGCCGTGTCACAATCACAGTAGCCATCAGTGGGCGCACGTTGCGGAGACCTTCACTACACGTCTTCCATACTGACGCCGCACTGACAAGGTGTGGGGGTGCTCACACAGAGGCCTGTATCGTCTGTAGGCGCCAATGTATGGCGTAAGTCCAGCCGCCGTTGCTTGCGCAGACGTCACGCAGCAGCCGCTGCTGCAGCTCGGCGTGCAAGCGCAGCTGCTCAAGCTCCATGC
Source organism: Spirogloea muscicola (assembly GCA_009602725.1). Taxonomy (NCBI): domain Eukaryota; kingdom Viridiplantae; phylum Streptophyta; class Zygnematophyceae; order Spirogloeales; family Spirogloeaceae; genus Spirogloea; species Spirogloea muscicola. The sequence continues at coordinate 815,599 of WELB01000042.1, forward strand.
GGCTGGACAAGTAGATGGTGACGGCGGTACAGGTGTACAGGCCAGCAGCAGCAACAGCAGGAGCGCCAGCGCCGCGCCAACATGCAGCGCTGCCGCGTCCGGCGGCCACAGCTGGTCTGGATCGTCGCAGCGGCAGTCCACCTGCGGCCGCGACGACGGCGCCAGCTGTGAGCGCAACTCGGCTGCAGCGGCGGCCACTGCTCCTCGGACAGCGGCAGCCACCACAGCTGGCAGCGGAGCGGCAGTCAGCTCCCTGCCGGCAGCGCGAGGGCGTGGGACAACACCGGCGCTCGGCGCCCGGCGGCGGCTGCCGCAGAGGAGGTGCCGCGCTGAGCGCGGCGGCGGCGCGATGCAGCTAAGCAGCGCGGCGCAGCTGGCGGTAGCGGCGGCGGCGGCGGTGGCGAGAAGGTCATAGAACCATGGGTGGCCGGAGCCGGGTTGGGATGCGGGCGGGGCCGCCGCGGCCGCGACGGCGGNAGGGCTGGCTATTCCACAGTGGGCACCCAGGGGCCACTGGAATCGCTGTGCTTATTTTTTTTGTTGTGCTTGCTTTTCTTAGCGCTTCCCCTGGCCCCCTTCTCGTACTTCGTTCCTTCTTTTTTGGGCTGGCTTTTCCAGCCCCTATCCTCAATGGGCGAGCCCTCTCTTTAGCGCTTTTCTGGCCCCTTCGGAGTTGGTTCGCTGACATCGAAGGGGGAAATGGCGCTTTCCAGTGCAAGGCTGCACATACCAGAGAAAGGCGATGGCTGTGAGAGGCCAGCCCAGAGGAATGCGAAAGGTCTGAGATGGCCAGAAGGCGCATAAGAGCAGAGTGAAATGGAGGGAGCGGCGGTTGAGATGAGGAGGGCGGCGGTCCGGCATGGGCCCACACCGGCTCCCGGGCCGGTGGCGGCGCCGCCGGGGAGGGGTGGTGCCACCCCGCGGGCCGGCGGCGCCGTTGGCTTACACCCGAGCCACAGCCCGGCGGTGGGGCCTGCCGCCACCACGGGGCCTGCTCGGCTGCCAGAAGGGGGCCGCGCCAGGCTGCGCCGCCCCGAGCCGCCAGCCCGCGCGGGAGAAGGCACGCGGAGTGCGCCACGGCTGCTCTCATCCGGAAAGAGAAGTGAGCTCATCCGAAATGGGCGAGGGCTGGAAGAGTCTTCCACTGAAATAGTCTTTCGTGAAAGGCCAGCCCCAAAAGAGTTAGACAGGCTCTGAAGGAGCCGTACAGCGCATTCCAAGAAGCAACTTCTTCCAAATAAAATAATTTACATTTTATTTGAACCAACAGCTCAACCAAAGGGCTGTGTAAAGCAGCCCGAACATATCGGAGAACGCCTGCAGGGGCCGGTGAGCGCTACATCACAGGTACGGAGGCCAAGCCGAGCCGTACATCGGGCAGATAGAGCCAGTGCAAAGAAGAAAAAAGTATGGAAGGAGGTAGGTGCTCGTCCAGCTGCTGGCTGATGGGGGAGGCGATGTGGTCGCGGGCAAATTAGTAAACAGCGCTTCCGAATTGACTGGTGGTTGAGAGATGAAGTGGCTCTCCCAAAGGGGGCAAGGGCTACGAGAGGCCAGCCCAAAAGAATGTACAGAATTGCAGTGGCCGACGAGGAAAGCTCCTACAAAGAAGAAGGGCTCGCCCATTGAGGATAGGGGCTGGAAATGCCAGCCCGAAAAAGAATGAACAAAGTGGGCCCACATGGGCGCCCTGGGGCGTTGGCGGGCTGACGTCCGAATGGAGGCCAGCGGAAACGGCCAGCCACCAATAGAGAGAAGGTGGCGCGGTGCGCATGAATTGAAGGGGTGGCCAAATTTAAGCCAGCACACTTTTCAGACGAAAGCTAGTCCAAGAGGAGAAGAAAGTGCTCGCCCATGGAGAAAGAGGGGCTGGCAAAGCCAGAGGAGAGTGAAGCCACTTGTCCTTTCTTTGGGCTGGCCTCTCCCAGCCACCAGTTAATCTGGCCGCGCTGGTTACCGAATACTCGAGAGAATGAAGCCCACCAAACTTTTGGCAAGGTCGAAAGAAGAAAGTGCGCTCCCATTGAAGGTAGGGGCTGGGAAAGGCCGGCCCAGAAAGACTGGACACTGTGAGAAGGAGGCGATGACGTTGGGCGACATCACCCACGGGAGGCCCCGGAGGCGCCGGAGGCGCGGCGCTCCGGCGCCGCGGCCCTTTCTCGTGCGGCTCGTGCGGCCACCGCCCACGCCGCATTGATAGCGGGGCTCCGCTCCGCAGATCCCGCGCCTGCCCGGCTCGCATCTCCCCCGCGGCTCCCGCTGCCCTTGGCGCCGCCGACGGCCAAGCTCGAGCTGCGGCATGTCGGCGACTCCGCGCGCGTGCCCAGATGGGTGGCAGGCGCTGGGCGTCACGACCCGCTCCGGATAACGTGGATGCGGGTGCGGCACAGGAGTTGCCATGTACAAGGGCGCACCTCATCTGTCGAGTAGGTGAGGTTTTCGATTCGGCTGGCCTCATGGGCATGATGAGCTATATTCCTGTAGCTGCCTTCTCCAAGCTTATACACTTAGGTCATGCCTTAGCTGCCAGCTCTCAGTTTTCATGGGAGTCCACTTCCTGCACCAGTCTGAGTGACCTCTTGCACTTCTGTATTCCGACTTGCATCTTCTGACTAGAGGTTACTGAGAGTCCCCCGACTAGAGGTTCCTGAGAGTCCCCTTGCTGTTGTCTTAGTAATTAGCACTCCGGCTCCTTCAGACCTTGTCCGTCCGGGCTGGCCTCTCACAGCCACCAGTCAATCTGGCCTGCGCTTTCTCTTGCACTTAGGTCATTCTGGGCAAATGAGCTTGCATAGATGCCTCCCTGCCGCTGCTTGGCCTCATACATTGGCCTGCTTTGCTGGCTCTGTCCTGCCCTACGCTCATGTGTGCCCCCTCATCTCCACATTGTCAGCCATGCCGCGACTTGACCTATAAGCCGCAGTGGCGTCGAGGAGAAGCGGGGCCGGATGGCTGTCAGAAGCCAACTTCTGTCCAAGTTGTCGCACAACAAGCTCGAGATACACATCCCGGATGTGCTTGTTGTCATAGGCCGTCTAGAGCACTATTAAGACTGCGAGAAATGCTGAAGGAATCAAACCTGTAACCTTTGATTTTGGAGGCCTTCATTCTACCACTGCAACTAACCGCAGATAGAAGATAAAATGTTGTGTGTTTGGCATATGCATTAAATAATGGATGATTGCAGAGAAGAGAAACTGGACCACTCCAACAGGGCAAAGGCGGGAGTGGCCGTACCCAGCTACTTGAGTAGCTGTTTCTATGCTGTTCGAATGTCCAGCAGGCCTACTGCTGGCGACGCTCTACCCCAATACTCCTGATGCAGTTGATTTCCCTTGCGGAAGTCGGCGGCGGTGGTGGTGGCGGTGGCGGCGCAGCGCGTGTGACCATGGCCGGTGGCGTTGCAGCAGTGATCTCGAGAGCACCGCCCTGCAGCGCGCGCGCACGCGCCAGCGGAATGCCCACACCGCTCGGCGCCGTCGTCCGCAGCATGCTTGCGCCCCGTGTCAGCGCCACCCAACCGCCGCTACCACCACCGGCCTCCGCCGCAGACGCACCCACCCGAGCTCCCGCTGCGGTCGCAACATCGCCAATAGGCAAGTCCGCCTGCGCAGTGTAGCCGCCGATCTCTGGCGCTGCCGGCTCGCCGGCTCTCTCAGCAACGCCACTCCTGCTGCCACAGGCAAGGGCAGCGGCGGCAATGGCCTCGCTGTTTACAGCCGCCGCCGCTGCTGGGAGCATGTTACTGCCGCTTGGCGTGGCAGCGGTGCCCGCCGTTGCACGACTGCTGCGGCTGCGGCTGCGGCTGCCGCTGCCGCGTGGCTTGAGCCCGAAGCGGAAGACTGAGAACCCTGGCGGCGTGCGCTTGCCGCCGCCGCCGCCATTGCTCCTCATCGGGCTCTGCTCGCCACCAGCTCCACTCTCCCGGTTGCCACCGCTGCTGCCACCACCAGCGCCAGCGCCGGCACCGCCGCCGACGCTCTGCAGAAAGGGTGCAAAGCTTCCACGGGGGCCATCCGTCGGCACACCAGTCCGCTCCTCCTCCTTCCTCACACTCTGCACGCGATGCGAGCAAGTACTGAGGAGCAGCAACAGGTGCAGTGCTGGAAATGAAAGTGCTCATATAAATTTGACAACAACAAAGAGGATGAGTGGGCGGGAAGGGATTGGCGGGTAGAAATAAGTGAGAGAGATGAAGCACAAGAAAGGGGAAGAGCAGGACGACATAAGACGAGCATGTTAAGGCTGGGGAAGGGGAGAGGAACGAAGAGGGACAGGTAAGGGGGGGGGGGAGAGGGGGGAGGCGAACAGGAGAGAAGAGCGCAGGGATTGGCAGGTCGAGACGATGACAATCGACTTTCTCAAAAGTAATCCGAAGATGCATGAAGAGCCGGGGGCTAGGATTAAATTGCGGGTGGGTGGGGTCAGTATCGGCGGAAGAGGGAGGTGTGAAAAAGACTCAGATGACAGGCTTTGGGACAAAGAGACGATGGACCAGAACCTAAGGTGGACAAGGGGGAGGAGGGAGAGCGCGGCGAGAGCGAAAGAGAGATGAGGGGGGGAGTAAACGGGATCTCCAGCGCCGCGGCAAAGCAAAGCGAGGCACCCACCGGCAGCCCGCGGAGGTCGTTGTCGGCAGTCTCCGAGGAGCTCGCCGGCGGTGGGAGCGCGATGGCCGGGGGCAGCCAATGGCTGCCGCCGCTGCTGTGCTGGGCGACCGCCCCGGCAGGCGGCAGCTGGACACCGGCGCCATACACAGGCTGCGCCGGCCTGGCGGAAGTGGCCGGCAGGAGCGGCAGGCGGGCCATGGCCAGCATAGCGTTGCCGCCATCGTAGCCGCTGCCGCCATCGGCACCGGCGGCGGCTGCGCTGCGGGGGCTGAAGCCGTTGGAAGTGCCGGGATATGCCGGAGGCGGCTGGTGGACCGCAGCCGATGGGGATGCCCGGAGGCCGGCCTTGCCCCGGTCGGCGGCGCCCACGATGGCGCCAGCGCTGGCGCCGGCGCCCACA